>JAEIFV010001263.1:0-71533 GCA_018904265.1 Lordiphosa collinella
TCTGTCTATTATTGGTAAATGATCAAAATGAGAAAATAAAAGACTTAAGTCGAAAAGGTCATTCATCTTATTGATATTCAAAATGTCCTTGTTCAAAGCGACCCAGCGACATATAAAAGGTCAAAAATTCGTAACGTGAGGCTCTACCGTCCGGGACGGAAGTTAAATTTGCCGCTCCCAACTTATATATCTATATAATACCCTTGTTCTTTTGGCACATTCTGTAGGTAGGTCACCGGATGAGCTAAATGACCTCATTCTCTCTGTGTATTTCCCCCATAAGAGATATATGTCCATTCGGCAGGTCTTCCGCTGTGGATGATCAAATCACTGTTGCTACATTTAACATTTGCACGGGCACTTCTACTTCCGCTAAAGCTAATTTTCTATCGATAAGTCCAAGTGTCATCAATAGAACAGTTGATTGTGGGTGGAAAAATTAAGCGGCAAAGCTTGAATTCTTTTTCAAACAATAATAAATTATTATTATAAACTTAAAAATATTTCTTTATCAGATGAATAGAATCCGAAAACACGCCATTACATGGAGGATTTTACCGAGCATGGAAGTCGACACACAGATTGTCCGATATTCGGCTGAGGAGCCAAGCGTATACAAGGCATTTGCAATTCGCTTATTTTATGGAATAGTCTTCAGGAAGTTCGTGTCCTGATTTGCTATTCCTTGTAGACAATTTTTTAAAGTTGTCCCTCTCGACGCAGAAGCTTTCCCCAAAAAATGCGTCTGAGTTTTCAGGCACATCTCGTTCCCAAAATACGCCATATCGTTTCTACAATGTATGCAGGATTTAAATTAAAACAAATTCAACTATTAAGAATAATATGAACTTACAAATTGTGTGTTTTTCGGCTTCTATTCTTCCGTTGGTACTCAATAATCAACGCATCGAAATGGTACTCGCACTCTTGCAGTTGACATGTGCACTCTTGATTTATCCCGCAAATCAGCAGGAGCGCAGGTAAATCCATTTCGGAGAAATATTAAAGGCTAACTAAACTCTTAATTTGTAATTGCAAATCAAAGCAATACAAACAGCTGATACTTGTTTACTTGAATTTAACTTCAACCATTCGCGTATAACCGGGATAAACATTCGTCAGTGGAACAAGAAATAATCACTTTTTGAGAATGGACTCCAGAATGTGTCAGTGGAACAAGGGTATAAGCCTAAAAATGTTTTCTTATATTTCAACACGTATTTTAATTTTTTGTGCATTGACATAATCAATGGGCGTATTCAGCAGATAAATCCGATTTCCGATTACTGATTTATGCTTACCGATTTTATCTGCTGAATACAGTGATTGCCGATTGATACATTTGACAATCATGATTGCTGAGATGGAATCATTCAAAAGGTATGATTGAGAGGCCATTAACCGATCGTACGGCCAACTGTTCACCCCATAATTGGAAATGAACTGACAAACTTACAGCGTTAAAAGCCCTCAAAAAGGTTTCCTTAAATTTTCATAGTTGTAATGTATTTTTAAACTTATCAATCAGTGTTATTCAGCAGAGAATCATAAGCAATCGCAAATCGTAAATTAGAAATCGAAAATCGGATTTACCTGCTGAATGCGCCCAATATCTTTGTTACTAATTTGAATTAATTATTCTCATTGTATATCTACAGTTTGCATAACTTTTACCAATAGTGAAGAAATGGGGAATTGGAAAGAAAGTGGGTTCTCATTATACTCTGTACCAGAGGTACACAGAGTATATTAAGTTTGTGCAAAAGTGTCCGTCGGTCCGTCCATCAGTCTGTCTGTCCGTATAAACCAACAGATCTCAGAGAGATGGTAAGAGATAGAGGTTTAACATGTATGGGACTTATGCTTCTTATACTTGCAGGCAGATCAAGTTTATTTTCAATTTTTGCCACGCCCCCTCGCCCCCCGCAAATTAGAAAAAACGTCATATTTCCCCCACAGTTTTATAGATAGAAGGTAATCAAGATTATATATCGATCCGCCAAAGGAATGATAAGGATCGGATGAACGGTTGTCGAGTTATAAGAAAAGAAACAATTATGGGCAGCAACGGTCGCAACGGTCATGGGTAGCACTTCACAGGTATAGTGTATGCTATAGTAGGACTTGACCGACTTTCTTTCTTGTTTTTTTTTTGCCATTCACAAAATTGTTTTCATTTTTTGTAATATTGAAAAATAAATCCACAGCAAAGCTAAGGTAGGTACTATAGAAAATCAGTGAAGTAGTCCTTTTGACTCAAAACCCTCAGCGTGGTGGGTAGTAAGAGACAGCACGTGCTTGTGTAAATAGCTCAATATAAAGTTATCATACGATATTAAATGATTCCTTTTCAATATCTGGTTTTTATAAATACTTCTTTGAAAGTTTCGGCTTAAGCTCAATGGTAGAGTTTTTAAGTAAAAAACTTTAAAAGTTGAACCAATTTTGGTTTTTCAATCTTTTAAAACATTTTGCAAACATTTTAGCTCTCGAGTTGAACTGATGAAAATATTTGAATTTGGCCAAATAATAGATTTCTGGTTCAAAGGGCAATGACTACTAAGCAGGATGGATTGACACCTCATTCGGCGAATAAATAAGTACTAAATAAAACAGAAAAGGAGCCTTCTAGTCAAAAGAAAATTTAATATTTTGCACATTTGCTATGTCGCTGACATACGGTTGAAAAAATCATTGCATTTTATTCCATTTTGCGCGGAAAAAATTGGCATTTTGATTTGACCAGATTTCAAAAGATAACAACTTAAGTACGACATCTTTAGAACTGGAACACGCAACTTCTTCCTTCATCCAGTTGATCAATGACAACTCTAATGGCCCAGTCAACCAAATGAGTCAACACCTGCCCAACAGATCTACACAACTTCGATTCGTTCTAGGCCTGGAAAGAAGGCAAAAAGCTTAAACGGCAGGAGGCAGACGAAGCTATCGTAGACGCAACCACAGACGACGCCACTTGTCTTGTCGTGTCTCAAATTAATTAAAGACTCATCTACATATTTCATTTCCACTCCAACTGGTTGAAAAAAACTAAAAAAAAAAACCACAAGAAAATGCGGAAAAACAAAAACTTGCTCTGCGGGTGCCTTAGAAATTGGCCTGTCACTGAAAGTGGCCGCCGCACGCAAGAGGCGTGGCCTGAAGTTCTTTTTTTTAACAACTTTTTTAACAAACAATATTCAAAATTTGTAAACATATTTTTTTGACATGTTCAAAAAAAACTTAACATTTCATTTTATGGGTTAAATAATTTAAAAACTTTCTCTTAAGCTGGCTTAGGGCAGACAACTTCTCCTTTGGTGGGCCACTCGATAAGGGAACTGCCCATACTTTACACCATATTAGACTAATTTAATCAAAATGTACAATCATTTTTCATTAATGAATTGGGACTGGGAATTGGGAATTGGGATTCTTTGCGTCTCCTAAACAGTAGCCATTAAGAGATTTCTAAATTAAGGTACGAGAACAGTGAAAGCCACAAATTCCAATCTGGAAAAGTGGCCATGACAAATCCCTTGCATAGATTTCAGTCAATAGATTATTGTCCAATTTCTTATTATCTATTTTCACCCAAATGCATACAAATATTATTGTTGGTTTTTTTCCTATTTTGCGGTGGGCGTTGTTGCAACCCCTCGTAAGGGAATAATCTCAGCTGTCAGAGAAGAATTTGTAATTTATATTTTTGCGCATTTTTCGTTTTATCAGGAAATTGGCCAATAAGGTTTTGGATTGCAGGAAATCCGCTGGGCCAACCCCTCGAACAACAAACAAAATATCAATTCTAATAAACACTTAGGTGTAGGTGGGGTGCGAATTGATGCATGAAATTTGAAAACTGAAATCCCTTAGATAAGGGTGAGTCTATTTTGAAGATTCCCAGGCCGCAATTTTCACTTTTAAAGCTATAAATTTTACTTTACCTGTTGTATCAGTTTGATTTATGTTGAAAAAGACAACTCAATAATCCGCCACTAATTGGCTTTTAATAGTCTTAACTGGGAAAACTCTGATGGATAGGCCCTTTCCTTACATTTTTATGTGTTCTGTATATAAAATCAAATTGTCAAAATACTCGGCCCACAGTCATAAATTATCACACACACACAGAGTCCCACAGTAGTAAAAGTTTCCAACAAAGACATCTTTTGTTGCCTCTTTTTTTTGATGATGTTAAATAACCACAAAAGTGTTCATAAATTTTCTATAAAATGTCACGCCTGTTAGCATAATTAAAAATATAAAAATAATAATTTAAATTTAAATAATATTTCGATTGCATGCCTTCGCCCATAAATTTTGTCATTACCAAAAGTTGACAGTTTTTGAGAAAATTTTTGAGGTCTCATTTGCATTAAATTTAACACTGATCGAACAGACATTGAGACCCTTTGACAGGCATATGTATATATTTTGGACATTTTAATTATGATCGGTACGTGCTTAATTTGTGGGTAATTTAAAGCAGCTCAAATGCGTGCCAGGAATGTGAGAGAAGTTCCTGCCCCGCGGCCATCCAACAGCGGAATGGTTCAACGAACTGCCAGGCAATTTTTATTGATCAATAAACGAACATTTAATTATCAATATTGCATTTTGTTTCACACCTATTTCCAATTGAATGCTAGATTGAAACTTAAGGTAAATTTAATGCTGAAATCATTTCAAGATTATTAGAAATTTATTTTTAACAGCCGGAAGATTTTATTGATTGAATAATAATCGAAATTCAAATACTCACACCTAAAAGAACAATATACAGAACAGAGACTTTCCTGGGGTGATCTTAAACCCGATTATTCAACCTTGCTAGAAATTTGGCACGCACTCACTTTTGTTGACACAATAGATTTGTGTACCAGCTTGTGCTGATTGAAAACTTCGTCAACAAGCTGCTACGAATGCTTGTATCCGTATGACTTAATTGTCTCCAGATAAGGGAATTTAGCTTGCAGAGTTAATGCAGAGTGCGCGCGAGGGTAAGTTTGCTGTTCTCCATAAGTTAACTACTCAGACAAGCTAAATCGATTTAGCTGCTAAAATCCAGCTAAAATCTCGTAGCGCCGCAATCTTGACTAGCTAAAAGCTGATTGAGTTTAGCTGGGTAGAAGCAAAAAAAATGTTTATTTAGCAACTTATCACAGCTAAAAGGTTTAGCCTGCAGCTAAAAACAAAATAAAACACAACTAAGGGTTTGCCCATGACTTCTGCTTTCCAAATATCATCCAAATACTCTTGCATTTGCACTTTTATTATTTAAATCAATTTAATTGTAATCAAATCACTCAAGGTAAACAAACACAGTGCAGTAAGACCGTTTGACATTTGGTGGTATTTTACGGTTGAAAGTATTTTGGCGTTGAGCAGTCACACTGTACCCTTAGCTGAGGCCCCAGTGAAAAAAATCGTCTTTTTAGCAAGGTCTAGATTATTTGTTTATATCGTCGAATCGGAACAAAGAACTTGTGTGCGCACGAGTCTTTGGATTTTATTCAAAAGTATCTCAGGGTCTATGAAATTTCGTTTCGATAACGCTTAATAGTCTATGCACACTGAGTACATTTTAGAGGAACGCATGGAATTTGATAAAGATGTGAAATGGAAATTTACACTGGTAACATCTAACATCTTACATCTGTCAGATAACGCTCTTAAAAATATATTGAATATTAAATAATACTAAAATAATAGAGGGTAAATTGGCAATACAGCTTTAACATATGGGCTATTGAGAGGCGACGTGCTTGGCCCTCCTCCCAAAGTAAGACTCTTTGGGTCTTAGGGGACAACTTTCGCGAACTCTACTTTTCCTGTCTCTAACTTGCTAAGTTTACCAGCATTTCTGGTTATCAGATCTTATGTGTGTTGGTATGTGGGCATTGGAATTACCGATGCAGCCGCTCCTCGAAATTTCTAAATCAAGGACAATTGGGTCTTTGCGAAGAAGGTGGGAATATCTGCATCATGTCGGGGCGATTTTCATATGTCGTATGTCGTCAACAAGTTTCTCATACCATCTTCCATGTGAGGCCATTTCATTGCTTTTTTTGCCGACTTCATATTAAACAACAAGCCTTTACAATAACAAAATATTTGACTCAGGGGAACATTTGCGCATTTCAATTTATCTATCTAAAGTTATTTAATCCAAGAACTGTAAATTTGGTATCTGGGTAAAAGTAATGAAGAAGAACCAGTCGAAGCCGGGTATACAGCTAGTTGACAATAAAGACTTTTTGAATATTTCATTATACAGAATTTATTTACATTACTCGTCAAAATGCTTAAAGTTTAGGAAAATGGCATCATTTTAAGGCAATGGATTCCTAAAAAAATTAGACCTAAAACTAGATTTTTAGGTAAATTGCCTGATTATAATTTAGGCATTTATTGCCTGAAAATTACATTTTAGGTAATAAAATATATTTTTCTAAAATTTAAGAAAAATCTTTTTTCTGGGTGTAAGGCCTACTTTGCTAAGGTTTTCCAAATTGGACACAATTTGTAATTGTAACAACGGAATGAAACTCAATACCGTAAATGAGTTTCGAAATTATCGTTGTTATTTTAGAATTATATCTTGATTTCAATTGATCGCTCTTATATCATTATATCGTTCCAAATTATCCATAAGATGATGGAATATTTACTAGTTGCCTTTAAGATTTTAGTACCTTACGCTGACTTAAACATAACGAAATGGCTCATAAAAATGTATAAAATTTTTCTAATACTTCGGGATAAATGCTTTTCTTTGGCTTAATATACAGTAAAATTATGTAACACTTAAACATATAAAGACTATGCAATACCTTGATGATGGTTGAACAATTATTCATTTCCCTGTTGTTCAATTGCTTAAAAAATGAAACTGTGTCAATGATAAGCAGATGCAAGCATCATAAAACCGCTGTCAATATGCCCGCAATTTATGGGCCCTTCAGTCAATGTGGTGCAGTTGCATCTGCAGCCCGGCTAAACAAACAATAAAAGCGAAACGTGTTTGAAATGCATTGGCCTTTTTATTTACCGGGTCTTCCCCAAAGCCCCAACGCGCAGCAACACGGAAATTGTAAAGTTGCAATGAAAGTGCAATGTTCCGTTCCCAATTTTAGATTTATAATTTCCCACTCACCCCACCCCAAACGTCAGTCACAAACACACACACAAAATGTGAATTGCCATGAATAATTATTTCAATTTGTGGAGTGTTTCTCCTTGGGCTCTTAAAAACTAACTAAATAAATGACATGCTTAGCGCTAGAGTTCATTTGTTATGATCGTGCTGGGGCCTTTCACTTGGATATAGCATTTCACTTGTGTTTGTGGTGTGACTTTTTTTTTCTGTTGGTTCGTTTTGTTTCGAGGCTCATTTAAAAAACGATTTGTTTTGCTCGAGTTAACAAAAAGTCATTATTCTTAGTTGGTTTTATCTTATTCGATACAGTTTTTGGTTGTATGAACCACACTTGGCGTGTTAAATTGTTTAAAAATATGGAAAGAGGATTTAGTTGTCACTTGAAAATTTCAGAAATTTTGTCAGAAACTTTACAAATTTGTATCAAAATCTTACATTTAGGTTTCATAACTAAAATTTAAACCACAATGCGTACAAATTTCCCCTCAAACATGAACCTCAAATTCATCCCTATCTTTCCATAGAACAAAATTGAGCTCAGTCATAAACATAAAATCTATTTTTTACTGTCCTTATCGAAATTTTTGCATTATCCATTTATATTTATGAGTTGTAGATAAATTTAAATAGACAAAGTTTGGCTACCACCAAGCAGAATTCCACTTTTCCCCCAACTGGTACTTTCACTCTTCACATGTAAACAAACCACTTATTTTGGCGTTCGAAATCCAAAAATCAATTGTTCCATCACTCAAGTGGCCACTCAATGAAAATCAAAAAAGTTTCTGTGTATTCCGGCCTAATCTCTATTAATAATTTTTTTTTTTTTTATTATGAACCAAAATTTGTTCTTTTGGTTGCCGCCGCCGATGCAGCAGCAGGCGGCGCAGCTGCTAGGAATTTCAAATTTTTCAATTGCTCCCGTAACAAGCTGATGTTTATGATGGGCAAAGTGCATAAAGTTCATTGAACGAATTGCAGGCGCAGCCAGCTACCAAGTGCTGACACACTTTGGCCAGGCCACCACCACACACACCATCACCATCCAAATCCAAGCAGAGGCAGTCCCCCGTCCACAAACTGACAACTGACAAAGTGTCTGGCGGGACCACACAAGTGGTTTGACCTTAAACTTGAATTTCAAGTGCAATTCTGCCAGCAATTTCAATTAACCTCAAATCATTTAAGAAATATGTTTTATCATGGCCCGGCTTCAGGTGTTAGTACAACTTGACAAATGGCCGCAATGATTTAATGGGTCCTTAAGTTCGTTTGCCCAGCAGGGACTAAAAAGCGATTAACTTGGTGTCAAGGGTGTCAGGTATGTAATTAACAACCTTTCTGACATCTCGAAACTTGCTCAGATTTTTTTTTGGGTCAGCTTATAATTCGAGTTCCTTTTGTCAAAGTGATGGATAATTAATTAATTTACTTTCTCTTTTTTCTGTCACTTTTTTTTTAGCCATTCTACAGCGTTCTACCGTGGATGTGGGGCGCATCAAAATACAAAGTGTGGCCACTTGTTTGTTTCTGTGTATGGATGCCTGTGGCGCTGTCTATGGCTCGGTAAGTAAGCGTAGTACCTTAAAAATGGTTACAAAATTAAGATACAAAGAAGAAACTTAAGCAATTTTGACTCTTAACTTACTCGCAACACCAAGAAAAGTTTGATATATTTTTGCAATTTGGCTTTAGGTCGTAAATATCCGCCAACGCTTTCAGGTTGTCTGCAAAAAAGTCTTTGTCTTAATCAATTTATAGAGAGAGAACAAAAAACACTTTCAATTCGGTCAAATCAATCACCTTCAAGCTTTTATGGTCAGCCTAATCAATTTTGTTCAATTCTCGGTCTTATTTTGAGTTCAATTTTCGAACAATTATGGTACATTTTTGTGAACATTTTGGTTACACTATGTGACTGATTTAAAGTCACTTATGATACTAAAACTAGCAACTCAAAGCCGGTTAGAGGTCATGTTATGTTTTCACATAACTTTAGGGGGTCTTCTCATTGAGCAACTTTTTTTTTCGACTTTTTTTTTTGCATTTATTTATAGCTTGGATATTCAAAAATATCCCCCCAAAAGGATTTTCGAAAACTCGAATTAGTTTAGGAGATATAGTCCTTTTAGTGACCCAATGTGACCTAAATTCCCAAGCAACTGCAAACTTAAAGCGCGTTTATCTCGAAACCACGTTTTTCGAACTGGCGGCCATGATATCTCCAGTTCAACTGAACCGATTTTCATGAAACAAAGTGGAATCGACGCAGAATTGTCACCATTCTCGGGTGAACCTCGACCATAATTTTAAAAAAAATTTTTTACTATTTTTTTTTTTACACTAAACTACAAAAAAAAGCCCGAAATTGAAATTTTTTTTTTTGAATGGCCGCCATTTTGTCAAAAAAAAATCACAAAATTAAGTTTGAGGTTCACCCGAGAATTACATCTATACTGATTATAACCCCGTTTTTTTTTCATTTCGGACGCTCCGGAGACCCGGAATCGTGGCCGCCGTGACGACACCTTTTTTTTCACCACCAACTTTGAAGTCTCATTACTTTTTGAACAGCCCTCGTATCGAGGCAAAAAAAAATTTTTTATTTACTTTGAACCTTTTGTAATACAATAAATAAAAAAAGTTTTCAATTATTCTTTGCGTTTTCAAATAAGAATTTTTTTTTAAAAAGGGTCCAAAAAACGGGTTTTGAATGAGAAGACCCCCCTTAATAGTCAAACACACCACCACAAAGGAGGCTGGTCAACTGAACAAGAGTTTTAGGAACCTCACGGTTTTGTCATTAGAGCAGAATCAGAGGGTTTCTCATGCCAGCATTGCTATAACTGCTTGGGAATTTCAAAGCAGCATAAGTGAAAAACCAACACCAGAACACCACTTGTTCATGATTTCCGAACAACTGTTCGCTTCTTGAACGGACGCGCTTGTTTGTTGTAATGTAGTGTGACCAGAGCTGGTGCTTTGCCGTGAACGTCGGGCTTGTATTGTGAACAAAAATTCATGAACGAAATGGTTTAAAAAGGAGTTCGCTTGGGCTGCATTTTAGACTGCAGTTTTTTTCTTAGTATAGCCACTGTGAATAACCAAGCCACTAAACAAAAGCTAAATGAACAAGACTCTCTGAAAAAGAGCTACTCAACAAAATTCTCCAAACAAAAGCCTCTGAAAAATAGTTACTGGATAAAAGTGACTGAACAAGAATGAGAAAACACGAGTCACTAAACAATATTGAAGAAGCAAGAGTCTCTGAACAAGGGAAACTGTATAAGAGTTACTGAAGAGTCACTTCATAAGGATAGCTGAATAGTTCCTGAACTAAAGTTATTGAGTCGCTGAACAAGATTCACTAAACAATAAACAATGAATAACTAAGAGTCACTGAAGATTAGCCACTGAACACGATTGAATTATAAAGAAACACTGAAGAAGAGTAACCAATAATGAGTCGCTGTTTATGAGTAACTGAACAGTTCCTGAACAAAAGTCACTGAATAAGAGTCACGGAATGAGAGTGACTAAAGCAGATTACCTGAACAAGTATCACTTAACAAGCCACTGAACAAGAGTTAAATGACCAATACCTATTGAAAAAGAATCTCTGAACAAGAGCTACTGAAAAAGAGTTACTGAATAAAAGTCATTTAAAAATAATCACTGTAAAAAAGTTCCTGAACAAAAAACACTGAATGTGAGTCACTGAACAAGATTACTTCAACAAGAGACACTAAACAAGACTGAATAATCAAAAGTTACTGGATAAGAGTCACTAAAGAAGTGAGAATAACCAAGAGTCATTGCAGAAGAGCCACTGAACAAGAGTGAAATGAACAAGACGCACTGAAAAAGAGTAAGTGAACAATTCAATAAACAAGAGTGAATGAGCAAGAGTCTCTGAAAAAGGAGCCACTGAACAAGAGCCATTGAATAAGAGTCATTGAGCAAAAGTTACTGAGCAAATGTAATGTAAACCAGTCACTTAAGAAGGAAGAATGAACAAGAGTCACTGACCAAGAGCCACCGAACCAGATTCAATGAACAATAAACAATGAATAACCAAGAGTCACTTAAGAAGACCCTCTGAACAAGAGTGAAGAGATGTCACTGTCTAAGAATCACAGAGACCCCACAAGTTAGCCCTTTCCCTTCAGCTTCTGTTTGACCTTTTGAAATTCTCTTGAAAACGAAAAGATATTATTTTGTTTTTAGAATTAGTAATGAAGAAGAAAATAAAAAAATTTTTTCGCCGGTAGGGCTGTCCTAGATGTGGCACCGCAGGGCCCTAAAGAGCTGCGCCACATCCCACCGACCGATTGGACATTAATCACACCCCCAAATAAATTCGATTTTTAAACGCCCTTTGACTCTTTACCCTTTTTTTATTATTTAAAAAATCGCAATTTAACTACGCAGATACCACGTCGTTAGCACCCCTCTGCGGACCCGCCAGCCACTTTTTAGATAAACCTTTAGTATGCAGCACATCGTCACTTTCTTAGCTACCTTAAGAGATGTCATTGTCTAAGAATCATCCTCTTAACTTCCAAATCAACAGTTACTAAATGAGACTACTTGAACAAGAGTCACTGAACCAAACGTAGTAATTGAAGAAGAAAATGTTAACTTTCTTAGTAAAGTGATCAACTCATCGTTCTTCACTCACTCATGAACAACCGAACATTTATACAAATAAAATTTTTGGAACCCTTCTCCAGATAAGAAAGCTAAGATCCTTATTCTTTTGATGATCGAAGCGGAAGCGGAAATGGAACCCAAAAATAATAAAAATACTAACAATTTACTAGCTTGAAAAGAATTCCCTGACTACCTACACCTGTTTCCTTAGTTTAATATACGGAGTTGAATATTTCTGCTCGAGTACCGAACGGTTTCCAAACGATTCGGTATGGTTATTTTGAAACAATCGAACCGCACCGTGAACTTAGTTAACTAATTGCCTTTTAAATACAAATTGGAACGCATCTGTTTGGAAAAAAGTAAAAGTAAGTAAGATGGCATGTCAGGTTGACACAGCCCCAAGGCTTTTAAGTTGACACAGCCCCAAAGGGCCAAAGTCGAGCCACTCTCAATCTCTTGGCTCGTGCGCTTCTAATTTTAGCACAAGAGAAAAGGACCTACAGTTTAACGCCGAATCCGAACGGCAGTTTGAGAAGATTTTCATGGCTAATTACTACAAAGTTGGCGCCAACAGCAAAGAGGTGTGGCCGGGTGTAAAATTTATTCAAAGAAAAATCTTTTCATTAGATGTTCCGAGGCGGGATCGAACCCACGACCTCTTGCACAGCGGTCGCGCACACTAGCCGCTAAGCCACCCGGCCTGAAAACGGCTTGAAAAAGACCTTCAAGAACTTATATAGTTTTCAATGGGATAACAAATCTTCCTTTGACTTACCAGCAAAGTTTTGGTGCTTGAAATAGGTGTGACATTCTGTATTTTAGCAAATTTTTAAAATTCTAAAACTTTTTCATTCTACTTTCGGAAAATTGTCATAAATCTCGTGACGTTTTGTGCAGCCCAACGCCTCGTTAGTGTTAACAATAAATTTTCAGCAAATTTCGTGACATTTATTGAAAAATTTGTTTTAGCCAAACATACCGAAAATAGTTTTAGTCCACATCTTGTGACATTTTTGGCTTATGACTTTACATACATTCTTATAAGTTTTTCAATCTTGTGACTGCTCTGGCAGCTGACTTACTTAATTGAGACAAAAAAAAAACACAATACCTTTTGCCAATTCATAAATTCTCAGCTGAGTCACATTATTGTCGCAAACAAAGTCTGGTGTGTGTTGGGCCCCCGCCAATTAAAAAGTTGTGGCCATAAATGTTTGTTCATAATGTTGATTTGCTTATTAATTTGCATAATTTGTACGCTGGAGACCGCCCGCTGTGTCTTAATGGTGTCTCTCTCTCTCGGCCTAAGGCCAATGAATTTGTTGGCATCATTATCATTGTTATTGTCCTGTTTAGTGGCGACAAGTGGAAAGAAAGAATTTTGTTTTGTGGAACGCGTCACGCAGTGTTCTAAGTGGTTCCGTTTTTCTAATCTCTGGAACCGGTTGACCCTTTTCTCCTACACCTGGCGCCAATTGATAAGCTCTGCGTCTAATGGTGCGGGTCTGTGGTGATTCTCCAGCAACTACAACTTCATTTTCTTCACCCCAATGCAATTTTCACTTGCTTTCACATTAAGAGCTAAAAATAAATGAAAATCTCCAGGAAAATCATAAAAGAAGTCTGGAGTTGTTGTCGCATATGTCAAAAAATGGCGTCAACATTGTTCCCAACATTGCCTAGGGCTGCTTCTCCTGTTGCATTTGATGGCTCATTTCATATCAAATTGGTGTAGCGCCGCCGCCGCAGAGAACGTCGCTTCATTTGGCTGATTAATTTCTAAATTTAAGTCTTGCGACATTTCCAACAATTTTAATTGCCTGACAAGCGAATTAATTCAATGCCGCTAATTGAATTTGATCTGCGGTCTGTGAAGTCGGCGAATCTAAAGGCCAGACGCAATCCTTTTGTTTTTAGTTTGTGTGTTGATTTACATTTTTCTAGGCTGATTCCCTCAGTTTATTGTCCTTTTGTGCGACCTGTCATGAGGTGTACATAAAGTAGGCTACTTTATGGCTAACAGAGACCAAGGCCAAGGGCGGGGTCAGCTATCGATGGCCAACACTGATAGAGAGCACATCCTGTGATAATGAGCACATTTATCTTAACAGATTTGACTTTCTTTGTAGGAATCAGAGGAAAAAAAGCAAATACAAAGGGCCAGACGCCGACCAAGTCAAAGGCTGTAAGGTAGTTAGGTAGGTAGGTAGTCCCTGATCATTTTGTTTGAATGGTAATTACTTTCATTATGAGGCATAACCGTTGAAGGTTGGTAGTTGTGAGAATTTCTTTTGAGCTAGGTGATGTGTGGATTACAACAAGGCTGTTGATATATTCTGCTTCGTATCAAAGTTTACTTGCAAACAATCGTTGTTATTTTAAAGTCACATTTCACACATATCTTAAAGGAGCATTAGCATTAAATAAAATCAGCATCATACCGACAAACGCATCGTGCGGTTAAGGCAGAGTCGACCAATTGAATATGTGTGCAAAAAGATGGGCTTTCGTGCTACCCAACACAAGCACATTTTTTTGTTCTCTCCATTTGACTGGGCCTGCTTAAAATGTTAGAGCAACGACGCTCTTTCTCTCTCTTATCCATCTCTGTCAGCAGCGCTGTCTCAGCTATTCGATCTTTCGTTGTTGAGCCATAAAGATGAACATGATTAAACTCAGAGCGCCAACAAGGTTTGATTGGTTTGATTGATTAAAACTCAACAGCAAACAAAAGTGTGTGAGCAAGCTGGATTGGTTGAACGCAAATTTATTCGGGTGTTGGTTATGTATAATCAAAAGTCGTTTTTGCAATCACTAATACAGATGAAGTCTTATATTGACATCCTTTGTCATTATATTTATTTCTCTTTCTTTGCTTCTTAAGTAAGAGTTAATATTATAATTTTTCAGTGACTCCTGTTCAGTGACTTTTGTTCAAGAACTTGTTTCAGTAACTCTTATTCAGTGACTTTTATTCAGTAAGACTTCTTTGGTATCTCTTTTTCAGTGACTCTTTTTCAATGACTTTTGATAATTCTCTCCTGTTCAGTGTGTCTTCTTCAGAGGCTCTTGTTATGTGAATTTTCTTTAAGTAGTATTGTTCAGTGACCTTTGTTTAGGAACTGTTCAGTAACTTTTATTCCTTAACTCTTCTGTGACTCTTGTTCAGAGACTCTCCCTCATTCACTCTTGTTAACTGACTTGTTTAGTAACTCTTTTTCAGTGCGTCTTGTTCATTTCACTCTTGTTCAGTAACTTGTCTGCAATGACTCTTCGTTATTCACACTTGTTAAGTGACTCTTACCCAGTGACTTTTGTTCAAGTAATCTTGTTCAGTCACTTCTTTCAGTGACTTTTGCTAGACTTTTTTACAGTCATTCATTGATCAACATTCTCTTGTCAGAGACTTTTTCTGATCATGATTTTTTCATTTAACTCTTGTCATGCTGATTCTTATTCAGTGACTCATTTTGTTCAGGTAACTCTATTCAGTGGCAATTGTTCAGAGATTCTTGCTCAGTAACTCTTTTTCAGAGAGTCTTTTTCGTTTAACTCATGTTCAGTGACTCTTCTGCAGTGACTCTTGGCTGTTCACACGTGATCAGTGACTCTCATTCAGTGACTCTTGCTTGTTAAGTGATTCTTGTGCAAGTAATCTTGTTCAGTGACTCTTATTCAGTGACATTTTTTCTTGGGTTAATCTTTTTCTGTGACTCTAGCTAATTCTCTCTTGTTCAGTGGGTCTTCTTCATTGACTCTTAGCTATACATTGTATATTGTTCCGTGAATCTTGTTCAGTGACTCAAGTTCATTAACCTTCTTTCCAGTTCGGCTGTTCAGTAAATAGTCTTTAGCGACTTCTGTTCAGTGACTGTTGTTCGTTCACTTTTGTGTCAGTGAGAAGATCCATTTTTTTAAGTGTCACCCACAGTGTTTTTTAAAGAATAATCCAAAGATATTTGAGAACAAATGAAATGTTTATTAGTATTTCTCTGTAATTCTCTCAATGCAATAGCCGGAGTCTTCTTTTTAACTTGTGTTATAGAAATCTCTTCTAAGTAAAAGGAATTTCTGAATGAATCTACAATCCCTGATATTGGCCAGCTATATTTACTTGCGTTTATCTAAAGATTCTCTTCTTTCTCTCCGTGTAATATTTTTACCCAAATCAAATAATTCAAATACGTGAAAACTCTAAAATTCTTACCTATAAAAGAACAACTTTTGCTGTGCCGACAAACATTATTCTTTGTACAATATTTTCTTTCGTTCGCCTCACGGGGCCTCCTTGGGTCGCCAAAATAAACAAGACACCCCACATAACCGCCCACTTGACCAACTTTTTAAACGCGAGAGACCCCACTGTAGTCGTCGGCGCCTTCAAAGGGCCCCATCGATGTGGCATCGCCTCCGCCCACAAAGTTGCCGCTGCTCAAGCGCATCAATCAGCACTAGTCGCTCTGTGTAAAAATCTGTAGTAAGTATCTGCGAACAGCAACACGCCTCGTCTGACAGAATTGGCACAAAATGCTGCTATTTCGGCGGCGCAAAAGGTCAAAGTGCTGCTGTGGCCAGAAAACGGCCTGCCTGCCTGCCTGTCGATGCCAATGAAGCGGAGCAGCGGAACAGCCGCATGGCGCCAGTCGAAAATGAAGAGGATCACGCAGCACAGCAGGGGGAAAAAAAGTGTCACATTAATTTCCCAACAGGCACAGGACACAGGCGACCGCCATCACTTGGCACTTGAGGTCCCTGGTAAAAAAAAGGGATTCGTTTTTGAACATTTGGCTTTGTTTTTGTGCACATTGCATATTTTATTTATTGCTCGAGAGTTTTATGTGAGTGTCCTTTTGTTTTGAGGCTCACCGCAATCTTTTAACGGCCTTTTGTTTGTTTAACAATTACAATTTTACGCTCTATCAAATTTAGAGGTAATAATTGAAATGAAATGAATTTGAGATTTAAGTATAAAAATAAACATTTTTTTCGTTCAGAAGTGATTTTTGTATATGGCGCTTCTGAAGCCAGGTAATTTTGGAATTTCTTAGGGAGCTATTTGACTTGCTCATCTAATTGGATTGCAGCTTGACATATGTAATGTTAAATGGCCCCAAAGGGCCAAAGCCGAGCCTCTCTCAATCTCTACAGTTTAACGTCGAATCCGAATGGCAGTTTGAGAAGCTTTTCATGGCTAATTACTACAAAGCTGGCGCCAACAGCAGAGAGGGGTGACCGGATGTAAAGTTTATTCAAAGCTTGACATATACTTATTTGAAATGAAGAAACTATATTTTGCTATCAAAATTGGGTGACCTAACTTGATTTATTAAAAGTCTTTGGGATTTCAACAGATCATTCCTATGACACATCCGACTTAAATCAGGTTGAGGTCACCCTGTTTTGGTAGCAAAATAAACTTTCTTCACGTCATACATTAACGAACGATTGTTCCTTTATTGGTGCTCTGATTTTTAATGTATTATTCAAAAGTAGCCCAGTAAGATTGTTCACCATTCAGCAAATAAAGATAGCGCACGGCTTAGCTCCGTTATTTGGAAAAAGTGTTTCTGTAACGTCATTAATATGTGCGCCGCTTGGCTTTGCTTTTTGTGCCTTTTGCTTCTGGGCTTTCAAGTTAAGATAAAATGCACATGAAAAGCTGCATAAAAAAGAAAACATAACTGCCAAGACATCAAGCCGGCTAAGACCACCTAATTTGAATACTATAAAGGTCTTTAAAACAGTAATATTGTTGCATAAATTGTTTTAATTAAACCCTTTTCAATTGGCCAAACGATCGATAACTTTTAAAATTTTTTTTTTTTTTTTTTTGGGAGGTGAGATGCAAGCCAGCCAGATCCCCTGGCAATGTGTCCAACCTGAACGGTTTTCGGATTCATTATTATTAAACTTCAACTAATTTTCTACAGAAAACTAAACGACAAGCCCCCTCCAAAGTTAGTTGCGGTCTTGAACAAAAGTTTCTTTGTGAATTTAAAAAAACAAAAAAACCCCAAATTCAAATAATGGAAACGAGCCTCTTATTTGTTTTTAGAGCGAAGCTCTCTTACGGACGGTCGACTTGGGGGTAAATCCAAAAAACGATTGTCTTTGCGAAAGATTTCTTTGATCGGTGGGAGGGTGCTGCTTTATGGAGGGGGAGGGGATAAAATCTATAGGTTTATAGGCTTTAAGGTGCTCCAAAAGTCATTTCTGGAAATATTTTTCCAATCTATGGAGAGGGACCGACTTATGTAAGGGGAGGGGGTAAAATCTAATGAAAAACCAAATGTCGTATCGGTTTACAGGTTTTTGGGTGCTGCAATTTTATTCCAGGCCATATTTTTTCGATCAGGAGGTCGATGAGCAACCCAAACAACAGAAGGGCACGGCTTTTTGTACAGGTTCCCAAAAAAAGTTCCATATGGGAAACTTCCAAAACTAGTCCAATCTGGACTGTTTTTGGTACACGCTTATTTTATGTAAAGTCCAACATTTTGGCAAAGATTCGTCAAGATTCGATTTACCCGTTACTCAGGAGAATTAATGTTTCCTTATGTTAGTTAACAGAGCATTAACATTTCAACATTATGTAAGCAAATAGCCCAAGCGGCGCCAAAAAAAATACAACGTTTTTTATAACTTTTATAACTCTGCCATTTATTATCCGATCTCTATGAAAATTGCATAGATTGAAGATATTGGATACATACACTACACTGCAAAATATGAGTTTGATAACTTTAAAATTGTTGGAGTTATTCAACATATTGTGGGGGCGTGTCCAAATTTTGAAATAAACTTGATCTGCGTAGGGACAGTAGGAGTCTACATACAACATTTCCGAGATCTAAGTGTTCATACAGATAGACGGACATGGCTATATCGACTCTGCTGTTGATGCTGTTCCCGAATTTATACACTTTATGAGGTCGTAGATACTTCCTTCTGCCTGTTACATAACTCTACGAGTAACGGGTATAACTACCCTCCTACAATGCTCGACTTTAGGTTCCTTCACTGCGGAACACCGTTCACAAAACCATGAAATCTGAACATTATCGAACTCATGAGTTAATTGGCGACTGTTTAAGCCACTTAATGCACCAGAATTACAACAGCGATTTTTAAAATTTCTGCAGAATCATTCTGTTCTAATGTGCATATAAGCAGATGGGTTGAGAGTGGGTGGGTGGTGGTGGTGGAATAGCACCGTCCGAACCAGTGACCAAAACAGTGACAGAAAAAGTGACCGAAAAAGTTTCCGAAACAGTGACCAAAACAGTGACTTAGAGACCAAAATAATGACCAAAGCAGTGACCAAACAGTGACCGAACTGTGACCAAAACTGTGACCAAACATTGACCAAAACTGTGACCAAGTGACCAAAATAATGACCAAAATAGTGACCAAAACAGTGACAAAACAGTGACCAAAACTGTGACCAAGAGACCAAAATAATGACCAAATCAGTGACCAAACAGTGACTGAAACAG
This sequence comes from Lordiphosa collinella, assembly GCA_018904265.1. Taxonomy (NCBI): domain Eukaryota; kingdom Metazoa; phylum Arthropoda; class Insecta; order Diptera; family Drosophilidae; genus Lordiphosa; species Lordiphosa collinella. The sequence continues at coordinate 19,315 of JAEIFV010001263.1, forward strand.
TGACAAAAGCAGTGACCAAACAGTGACCAAAACAGCTACTACATTGTGTCCGAGTTTTTGAAGGGACGAATTCCAGTCAAATAGTATCGGTCAGAACACAATGATCCTAATAAATCCAACGATCCGGAGTAGTCCCAACAACTTACAACACCTTTAAATGCTTCAATACTTACTTAATTTTGTAATATCCGTGCTTAAGAAATTCGTAGATATAATTGGGAACCCTTATTTTAAAGCTAAGAAATAGTTTAATACTATGATTTAATAGCAGTACAAAAATCAATGTGGAATTTCTATATTAATGTCAATAAATGGTCAAATTGTGAAATTCAGCAATTTCATTGGATATAAAAATTTAAATAAAAAAATATAGCACCATCGTCAACATCGATTTTGATGGGGCAAGTCAAAACAAAAACAAAATCTTCCAAGGCTTCAATTTCCTCGAAGAAACAATCACTTAACACTCGTTAGCGCTCACCATTCACGGTCACGATGGTTCCTTCTTCATTTTCAAAGTGAAATGAACCAATGATGCCTCGAGACCAAAATCCGCACCAAACAGTGACACTTGGTGGGTACATTAGCTTCTCGACGACGATATGCGTATTTTCTCCCCCCCAGATGCGACAATTTTGTTAAATGTGGAAATGTGCTTCATCCGAAAAGATGCTTTTTCGGTAATATTCACCTTCTTCGGCCAAACGATCTTCCGCGGATAGGCAGCTAAAGCCAATTAGCTGCTGCAGCAATTGAACTTTGTATGGCTTCATGGCAAGGTCTTTATGCAAAATTCGCATCAAAGAAGTATGCGGAATGTCCAATTGTTGAGATTGATGGCGAGTTGACTGTCGATGTTTTTTTTCGAACGAATTCAACAAACTATACACGGGAAGGTTTATCCACCAACATTCCAGCTTTACGAACTCGCTTCACGAATTGTTATTAATCACTTTTGGAAATATGTTTTTAATATTTCCCAACTTTCTTTCAAGCGAATAGTGACCCCTATTTGTAAATTTGCGCTTTCCAAATGACAGTTGACGTTTTTAAAGTCAAATTATGAATAGTTCAAGTTCCAAACACTAGATGGATCACCCTGTATAAATTAAAAGAGATTTCGAGTTATAAAAACTTGAAAAATCAATCGTTATGACAAATTTTTTTAATCTGGTATTTTTTTGTTATGTAATTTATCTTAGAATTTTCCTCCAGATAATTTAGGCTGGTTGACCCGTACAACTACTTCTATCCATCAATAAATTACCTCCATTTTCTAGGCAAATAATTTTAATAATAGCTTTCCCCCCTCTGTTACAGAAAGACTTCACCGACGACTGTGTGTTCAACGAGAACATGGGATTGCAGCACTACAACACCTACTCCTCCACCTACAATTCGAATGAGAGGCGAGTTTTCTATTTGGCGCTAAATCGTCATGGCGAGCCGCGACGTACGAAAATTCCGGCCACCAGATCGTTGGGTAAATTGGCCACCTACACGAATGCCATTACCGAAACGGTGCCGCAGGAGCGTGTAGAGCAGCTGATAGCCAAGAACTTTGGGGCGAATCGTGTGAAGCATGGCGTGCGCCAACTCTGTGATACGGGCAAGCCGCTGATCGAGCTGATCGATACGGCGCACTTCAAGGGGCGGCCACAGTGCAGCAGTAGCGGCAGTGGCAGTGGCAGTAGCAGTAATAGTAGTAGCAGTAGCAGTAGCAGTAGTAGTAGTAGTAGCAGTAACGTTCCTGTGTCTGCGGCCAGTGCCAGCAGCCTGATTAGTATTAGTAACAGTAGTCAAAGCGAGAGCGGCCATATTAGCAGTAGTCCTAGCCCTAGCCCTAGCCCTAGCAGTAACCCCAATAAGAAGCGCAAAAAACTGCGCAAATGTAAACCGCACGAGAGCGAGGAGCAGCACAATTGTCAGAAACGGCCCATGGCTGCGGGTGCCTTACATAAACGCGGACCCAAGGCACAACGCTGCAAAGAACTAAGGGAAAAGGCGGCCGCCGAGGGAGGGCCGCCGCCCAATTGTGGTAAAAAGGGTGGCAAGCGGCCAGGTGGAGGTGGAATGGGAACGCTGCAGCGCACCAATCTTAATTTGGCGGGCAAAAAGAAGCCCACTAAGACGGGCAAACAGCGTGCCCAGGCAGGCCCCAAGAAACAGCGAGCAAATGCTGCGGGCCCAGCTCCTGCGGCAGGCGGTAAACAACGCAAGCAACGCAAAATGGAGGTATCCACTAGCACCGCCATGCCCACCAGTCTGGCCCCACCTGCGCACATCTGGGAAAGTAGTTCGCCTCTGCCCGCGCTGGCTCTCAGCGAGACGAGTGATCGTGTCGAGCGTAATGTACGCATGAGCCTGAGCGAGGAGGAGCACAATCCCGAAGAGGATAACGAAGATGTTGAAGAGTCATCGGAAGATGCCAGCTATGAGGATGGCATCCAGGAGGCCCATGCACGCAGTGGAGCTGGCGATGATTCGCTATACTACGATTTGTGAGTTTTACTTTTCAAAAACAAAAAAAAAAAACCGAACAAAACCAAACAAAAACTATCCTAACTCTCTTCTTCTCTAAACTTCTATTCGATTGTAATTTTGTTTTGGAATTTTTTCTAAATTTTTCTTTAATCTTTAATGAGCATTTTTTTTTCTAATTGGCATTAACTTTTATTTTAATGGGTGCATTTTTAGGTACATTTTGATCACTGATCAGTGAAACAGTTGAACTTAAATCAAGAATCAAAACTATTATAAAAAGCAAAAATTAGGAAAAGTCTTTAAAAATGAGTTCCAAAATACAAAAAACTCGCTTATAGTTCATCAGATATGGGCTCTACTTTGATTGGCATTTATATTTTCCAAAATCCGAAACCTTGAAATTAAGAACCTCATTTACGTCTACTAGAACCGAAGCTCCTCTCTTTGAAAAATGGTCTGATTGAAGAAAATAACCCTAAATCATCATCTGTAAAGTCAAAACCACTGTGAAGTATAGGAACACTGCATCATTTTCTAAGTTTAGGTATCGAAATTGTCCGATTTTTTGGTTTCTTAAGTGACGAAGATATGTTAATGAAAATAATTCCTCTTCATCAATCGACATTTTTCTGGTTTGTGTTTTGATAATTGAAAATTGTCTCGTGTGCGGAACATCTGACCTATCGTTATCGTAGCTGCACAGCAAATACATTGATGGGACAATGTCGCTACGATGACGACTTTATTGGAGTAATATTCTAACAGATAAAGCCTTCGGAAGTTTTTACATGGAATAACAAGATCTACATTTGGTTGATGAGTTTCGGAACCGAAATCTTGAATACATGGTGAAACATGAGCGAAAAAAATTTTTTTGGTAATTGTATGAAAGGCTCGTGGTAACTCAAAAGATAATGACGCAGTTCGATTCCTAGGACCCGAAATAGGGGGGATTCGTCGAGTTTGGTCATGTCTTTCTTTTTTTTTTTTTTAAACTATCACAGGATGGATCTCGCCTAGACGTTAAGTCATACTTTTCATCCCATTCTAGACCGACTTGATTGCTTTAAATCAGCGCTGGACACCAAATTCAATTTTGGGAGCAGTCCAACAACACCCATCCAACATTTGGAAGTTCATTTCAACAAAAATCATTGACGATGAATTGATGAGTATTTCTCGAGCCTTTTCTATGATTAAAAGGAGATAACTATCATGTGCGGTTGAAAGAAGATTCTAAAATGACTCGTTAATACGCTTAAAATGCGATTTATTGACATACGGTTCGATTAAGACTCGCAAATTACTCGAAAATGAGTCGATACTGATTATAAGAACTGGTTAAAAACAACACTTCAAGAAGAGTTGTGGCTAGGGTACCATTTTCTCCCGACATACTTATCAATTTTGATCACAAAGCGCGCACATTTATGACTATTTTTATCAGACCGAGGGGTCGAAAAAGACTCCAGTGTAATGAAAAATTTTGTGAAATGTTAGTTGGGCTATTACCCAGGAAGAAAAGTTCGGAGTGCATCAAATTATGTTTCTGAAAAGAGTCGAGCCTAAGAGCATATTTTGGAGCAACACACATTAATTTGAGGTTTTTGGAGCATAGGCTTATAGAAGCACCTATGTCTTAGCATTTTCGGAGTATCGAAAATTTGTTTTGGTTGGATGTTTTACTCCAATGCCTAGAAAAGTAGCTTTTATGTGTCTTTATGAGGTTTTTATATTGCGTCATTGGGAGGAAAAAAAAACACTTATAGATGTGTTGGAAAAGAGTCAGTCTAGACTCAGAAAATCACAAACCGCTCATGAGCAAAAATTTTTTTCTACGAGGCCCACTATTCTGAACACTTTTTGAAACTTTTTTTAGGAGTATTCACCGTCAAAATGTGCACAATTATGAGTCCGGAGTGAGCGATTTTTTCTATGAAAACGGTCGCACCTAATGTGGAAGATTTCTAAGTCTTATCTTATTTTTTCTGACACAGATATGCAAGTGCTTTCACTCTGGCAATGAAGCATTCGAAAACGAACACTCATAAAAGTCACATAGAAGTTACTTTTCTCGGACACAACATGCAACCGAAACAAGCCATAGGACGTTTTACTTGCTTGCTCGAGTCCACTGAAGCCAACAGCTGTACGGCGGCGCCAAGAAGCGAGCAATAAGCGTGTCCACCGCTGCCTAAAATGACTATGAAATCGATAATAGACGAAGCAGCACTCATAACTTGGCTATCATTCGTTCGATACTTTACCATCTATCTTCTCAACTGTGAGAGATTTGAGGACTTTTTTCTTAGAACTGTTCCAAACAGATTTAGTTTTGAATTCAGAATTTGGGTTCAGAGCTATCTTAGTTAAACGTTAGTTTCAAGGTTGCGAACCGGCCCTGAACCTAACCCATGATAGCGGGTTCGGTTCGAAATAGTTTGGGATCCTTAAAACGAACCATGGACGGAATCTTTTGAACTTATGACTTCCCGTACCTGAACTCAGATGTTCGGTTCGTTTCGAAAATTTAACTAATTCACTTTATAAGATGGTAAATAATAGATGGTAAATCAAATACCTTCTTTTGTCTAGTAATAGAGCGCACAAGCCAAGAGATTGAGAGGCCGGCGGCCCTTGGGACTGGCGCGATTACTAATTAGTCAAGATGTGGGGCATAAATTCATTTCTTAATTCGGTATATTACGAGCTTGAAAAGGAAAATAAGCAAAAGTTGGTAAGCCAGGATGTGCAATTTCAATTCTTCTTCTTCTTCGCTGATGGTATAAAATCATCACAACCGTTTACGGCTCGGCCGCTGCCACTATGCCCGCCACTCGCCTTTGTCCCGAGCGACAGAGGATTCAATTATTTCAAATCTTATTAGGTAGAGAAGGTTCAGTCTACCTTACATTTTCAAAGATATAGAAGTTGTCGTTGTAAAAGAAAATACTAAGCTAACGACTATAAAATAAAGTGATTCTGCGTTCTCCATACAAAAATAAAGAGAAATTATTTACTCATTTTGTTTAAAACTCACTTATGGTTCAAGCTAAAATCTTGGATCTTAATTAGAAACTAAGAATCGCGAGACCTTATGGACTTTTAGTCTTGATTAGTTTATTCATTGATTCCTGATCAAAATGTACTGCTGAATGCACCCAATTTTTTTTCTCACATTTTGTACTGTTGCAAAAATGGAGTTTAATTTACATTTATTTTTTGGTTGTTGTATTTATTTTAGAAAATTAATATCGAAATTTTTTTAATTTTTAATTTATTTATTTGGTATTGAAGAAACGTACAAAATGTGGCAGAGATGAAACAAAGAGCATTTAAATTTTAAACAAATTACAAATTTCTGTATAAAGTTTGGCCTGAAAATGCATTCAAAGTAATTTGCAAGTCCCTCACACACGCGACACATAATATTTACCCTTAATAGCACTTCGCTTCACATCACCTACAACTGTGGTTCAAAGAAGTATTTTTGAAGCAGCTCAAAAAAAAAAAAAACAAGAATATCAACCAAAACCAACAAATTGTATTAACAGAAATCATAAAAAACGGAGTCTCGAGTATTTTCTAAGACTTTCTCTTCTGCTAGCGCAACAAATTCGGCACTAAATTATCACCTTCCCACACACACAAATGTATAATAAATGGCACACTCATCAATTTATGTTATTTTAGTTAAATATTTTAGTTATTTATGCAAATCTTCTATACAGGCTAATTGAAATACTTGAGTCTCTGAATGACAAAAATACTCAAAAATACGACCACTTGAACGAAAAGCAAAACAAAGAAAAAACTTGCAAAAAAACAAAAAAATATATATGAAATCTTCTTATGATTGTACAACAAATCGAATAGTTTGTAAATATTGTCGGTATTGTCGAACCTCGCTGCCTCTCAGTGCGTAGTTTAAGTAAAAAAGTTAAAAAAAAAGAAACAAAACAAAGCCATAAACGAGAAACAATGAAGCCAACGACAGAGAAAATACGATAAAAAAAATATCACAAATCAAGAAAAAATGTATTTTTATTGACACAAAAACTAACCTGTAATTTTATTTATCTCATAAAATATTTTAGTTCAAACTTAAAAACTGTTTAATTTAAGTTATTTATTTATTTGAAACACAAATATTTATTTATACATCTTTAGTGATTAGACTAACAAATTTCTACGATCTAAGTGAGTGACAAGCTACAATGGAAACAGCATGAAAAAGTATAATAAAAATGAGAAAATATTAAAATATATAACAATTAATATGAAGAGTGAGTTTTTTTTGTTGTTTAAACTTTGAACTGATTTATTAAGTTGGTAAGAGCCTGGTTGTAGTTGTAGTTCTTATTATTTTGCATGCTGACTTTGAGATTGGAAATTTGGATATTTTTTATTTTTGGCATTTTGCACGTTTGCTCAACCGAAATTTTGGAATAAATTAAAAAAAAAATGGCATGGTTTTTGTTTAAGTTGTAGCACATTTCTAACTGATATTACAATCCAATTTTACAGCCTTTACCTAGAGCCTGTGCTACTGATCTGGCTACACAGTAGACTCTGGCAGCTGTGAAGGAAGAAGGAAGTCGAAGACCCAGAAGCGACACCCACCGAAAGTTATAGTTCCTGATCTTCTTTAGCTTTAAGATTTCGTAATAGTTGTACATAAACCAAAATAATCTTTTCTTAATTTAAGACTGAACAAAGGCAACAACAAATTTGAAATAAATTTAAACACGTAAAACATTCTAGAAGCAGATTTCTTTATGGTTTTTATTCTGCCGCAATGCACTAAGCTTGCTAAATAATAAATGGGAAAAGGAAAAATATTGGAAATGTCTGTATGCGGTTGCTGGCACTAAATTTTATACCAAATTGGTTAAACTTATTGGGATGCATACTAGGTAAGTTTGGTAAGCGAACCATTTGATATACGAGGGACCTTCTGGTGGTGTACCGGACCGGGCGGCTCATTTTAGGGGGCGTCAAATTTGAGGGTCGGCAATGTATATTTTTCACATCAATGTTTAGCGACACACTGAAAAAATTGTTCTCACAAGGACCAAACAAGCCCAATTTTACAAGTATTAAGGTATCAAGTCATCGATAATCATTTCGTAGAATCATTTATACATTTTATTAAAAGCTATGATAAATCCACTGAAGGAAATTTAAAAATGATTTTGGACAAGCTTGAAGCTGATGTTTTAAACAAATTAAACTGTAGAGTTCAGCAAAGAAATAATGAAATAAGTCATAAAGTCTATTTCGTCAATTGTGGGAATTGACGGTCAGGTTCTGCGCAGTCTCTCTATTTAAACCATTTTGAGGAATCCAAAAAAAGAGCCAGGTCTTCAAGGGACAAATTTTCCAAACTGACCAGGTCTTCGAAGAATGGTTTGCCCAGATGCTGGGTGCGTTTCCTAAGAAGTGTGGAGTTTCCTCCAAGGTGTATGTCAATTTGGCCGCCTGCCAGACGGCATAAATCACTGCTTGGAAAACGTAACACCAGTTCGGTAGACGGTATGAGTGCTGTGTCGCAAGTTCTTCGGAGAAGATGCCCGCTCCTGTGCCTTCTTCCGTTTTCGAACCGTCTGTATAGATGAAAAGCTCGTTCTCCCTGACGGTAGTGTCTTGCTTCCATTCCTTTTTCTCCGAGAACCAAGTTCCAAAGTTGTTGTTCCATTTCTGAACTGGAATGCAGTAGTCGCTTTCCTTTGCCTCTCATTTATTCCTACCTCCTGTAAGATGCTGCTGTGGCCTGAAGTAGATGCTTTAGGAAGTTTCAGTTCCCGGAGTCTTACTGCGCTTCTTGCTGCTTCATACTTCAGGAAAGAGTCTACTGGTTCCAGGTTAGAACGCAGGGATCCTGTAATATCCAGGCAAGCTGCTCTTTGTACCTTATGGAGGTTGTTTAGGTGGGATTTGGTGTTGGCCAACTTCCACCATACCAGCGCTCCATAGGTAAGGATAGGTCTGACGACCGCTGTGTATAACCAATGAATGATATACGGTTGCAGTCCCCACTTCCTACAGAAGTATTTCTGTAGGCGTAGTACGCACCTAGTGCCTTCTTCATTCTTTCCTCGGAGTTTCTCTTCCAGGAAAGTTTCGAGTCTAGAATAACACCCAGGAGAGTTAAGAATTACACCCTTTTTAACGATGGCAGCAAAGGCGTAAATTAGTCAGAAGAAGATGAAATAAGCAAAAAGGGAAAGGTTTGGGCGATTGCAAGATTCCCGCCCCGGTTACATCCAACTAATTCACATCAGAACACGGGCCTTAAAAATTCACTAACAAAAAAAAAACTATAAATATTTCATAGAAAATTGTTATATAGGCAATTTTAAAAAAGTGTCAAATCTGTTTCTTTACCCCACAGACCCTCAATTGGATCCCCAATTGGAATGGTAAAAGCGAAATATTGTGGAAGCAGAAATATGTCTTGTTACGACGGGCAATGTGACGAAAGCGTTATCCAAAATCAAATTGTCACCATGGAACTCTTCCGCCAATAAGCTTACAATCCAGCAATTCGACATACATTTGCGCTTTCATACGACTTGACATAGAAAACTATTTGGCAACTTGCCTTTATTACTGAAGGCAGCTTAGTTGAGCTTGCAGCAAGTCTGACGGGAATGTCGCATTTCTCTCCAATTTTTATGATGTCTAGACAGCGGATTTTGCATATTTTTAAGCAGATTTTAATCTGTTAACACTATAAAAAAATATTTTCATCTTTTTCAGCGTATAATTACTAAAAGACTTCGTGCAAAGTTTGGTGAAGAAAGCTTTAAAACTGACGGAGGAGATGGCATAGAAACAGACAGATGGACGGACAGGGCTAAATGAACTCAGCTCGTCTTGCTGATCAAGAATATATAGTATATACTTTATGTGGTCGAAAACGATTCATATTCCTGAGTACTCATTGTTGCTCACAGTTTGATTAAACTCATGCAAACCTCTAGTACAGATTCGAGACCACCGGACGGAACCTATATTGAATTTGAGCAGTTTGCACCCTTGCCTTAAATACTTAACTTAGATTACTTAGAAGAAGAATTGATGATTGTCTTTATAACAATTGACAAAACTGTATGACAGTATCAGGGATGCGAACCTTTTCTGAACCGAACCGAACCAAACCTCGCCTAACCATTAGTTTATTTTCGCAAACCAAACCGCGAACCGAACCAGCATCTGTTTAAAACTTCTAAGCACAACCTTAAGCCGCAAAAGAAACTGGTTCGATTTTGATAATTTCACTGACAAATTCAGTCAAAAAGTCCGTAAATTTAGCGGTACTGAGTTTTTATAACTTAAGGGTCAGAAACCAAAAGGGTTACATCCAAATGTCAGTGTTTCAACAACACCTGATTTGGTCAATCTTTTTGGAAGTTGCAAATTAAATTTCTTGAAGTCTGAACATTCTTCTTCACTTAGGGGGTGCGTGTTTACTATCCGAAGCATATGTCCGAAATGTTTTTTTATCATTCAGATAATAATACTAAATCTTTTGTTTCAGTTTAGTTTAAAACACTAAAGCCTAGTACGGAGAACGCCAAACTGTTTGTGCGCACAAAAAAGCCATTTATGGCGAAAGTGTCGATCGAAAACCCATTTGATGCTGAGAGACGAGCCAAAAAAATACCAAGTATAAGCGTTACTGGTAATTTTTAAAGGTACGGTCACACTTTTCCCCGGCTTACAAACAATTTAATGAGGATTTCAAGTCGCAACAATAAAAAAATTAGTAGATGGCGAAGCCAGGAGGCAGTTGTCCCCCTATATTACAGATTTTGTATCAAAATACACAAATACTCAAAATATTGATGAGGCCCCAAATAATTAGATATTTTTTCTTCCTCATGAATTTTTATTTTTTAGACATATTTTTGCTGTCAAAATAAATAAATTTAATTAGTTTGGGCGCACAAACAAAACTCGAACAGCTGTTCAATAAAACCGCATGCGCAGACGCAAACGCTGTGGATTTTACCACTCCCGTTTTGTCAGCATACTAGTCCAAAACGTTTTACGTCAAAAATTTTGCGAGCGTTTTTAAGTATTTTTATAAGATTTTTTGACTTTTTTGCGTTCTCCGAGGCTGTAAAACTGTAAAAAATGCTAATTTTTTAAAAGGTTAAATAATAAACTATTAAAATATAAGGGAAGTGCCAACAACACGCGGTGTTCCCAAGCGGTCCCCCATCTAAGTACTAACCGCGCCCGACGTTGCTTAATTTCGGTGATCGGACGAGAACCGATGTATTCAACGTGGTATGGTCGTTGGCAACTATCACCTAGCGAAACCTCTTTCAGAACTTAGAGTACACGAGAGAGGGCAGGAAAATTTGTCACCCCTAGTCTCGGCTGACGACATTGAACTTCTGTTGTAATAGTCGTTAGCAAATCTATAAGCACGTGCTTGCCAGCCAGTCGATCATGCGGTAGCTGTTCGGCAAAATTGTTTATTATTAAACCGAGTATAAATATTAAACAACTGAATTGAGCTTGTTCAGTGTTTGCTCAAATTACGACAAGCAATTTTGCTCGCTCTGCTGCTGCTTGTGCTCTGCTCTGAGCGAAGTCCCCTCTGAGTTCCATTTCCATGTCTGTGAGACAAGTCACGTAGGCCTTGAAATGGCGAAATTGCTCTGTTTCGGTTCCCGTTCTCACACAAACGTACCCACATATTCCATATTCATTCATTCAAACGTTGTGTTGAATTTTTTCGCATGAATAGGCGAAACAAGAGGCAGACAAACAAACAGATCAGAACTCTCCTTGGCAACATACACAAACGGGCAGACGTCAGCATAGGGAGAGGGAGAAGAGCAGCGTTCGGTGACGTCGCGTCGTCACTTTTGCTTGGCACGCGCATTTCCGGGCCACTGTCTGATCATACGTTTTCCCCGTAACGTATCAGCTGGTGGGTTTTATCGCACCCCAATCTCAACAGTTCATTAGAGGAAAGCTCCGGCTGGCAGTGGCGCTAGAGCAATAGCACTGATATAGCGAATTGTTGTTTTTGTTTACCTTTCACTTTTGCCGCTAATCGCTGTCAGCTGATCGTATAATTTCTAATTGAAATACAACAGCGAGCGAGACAGTTTCGGGGGAATGCCAGCTAGGTGATGAGGTTTGACCATTGGGTGTGGGTGTTGATATGGCCAATTGAATGTAATTGAATGATTGCAGGGGGCCACATTACTATTTATTGTTTAGGTAATTAAATAATTTCAATTACGACTTACTGTAGAATGATCACTTAACATCTTCCAAATATAATTAGAGCTTATATGTAAATGTTAAAAGTGGATTAAAGATTTTTTATTTCATTGTTTCGGGCGATGCTTTTCGATCCCAAAACAAATTGTAGCCGTCGATTGCTCGCCCGTGCTGGCGTTTCGGCAGATTCCGACCTCGAGCGTCTGATGTCCCCCATTTTGCATTTTCCTTATTGACAATCGATTTTTCGATTTTTACACGCCAGAAGGTGACACACGTCGATTACTTTGTTTCATCCAAATCGGTTTAGTAGACTGGCGGAATCGTGGTCGCCGTCGAAAACGTGGTTTCGTAACGCGTTTAGTTTGCAGTTCTGCATCCGCTTTGACGGGCTTAACTGTTGCATTTTCCTGAGCTCCACTTTTGAAGAAGTTCTTGACTTTTCATAACAGTCATCTTTCTTGTTTTTATTAAAAATGGGAAAAGGGGATCTTTAAATTGTGCAAATATATATAACAGGTAGTACATATCTGCCCTCCATCCTTTAACCGCAAAAAATCGTCAAAGAAACTAGAAGTTAGAGCCTCGTGACTTAATAATATCAAGATCTATCCATTCTGAGAAGTTTAAAAGAGATCGGACAAAAACACCGAAGTTATACATGAAACAATTTTGCTCTTTCAGAACAAACGAAATCAAAGGAACAGGGTATTTTGGAGTCGGGGCACTCGACTTTAGCTACCTCTTTTTTGAGTTTTTCTATTAAAATTAAAAGAAAAGTAAAAAAGCCTACTAAAAAGACCAGACTCTCGCAAAATTCTCACAAACGAGCTCGCAGAAATATCACAAAAGTCTCGCAAAAGATACCCTATTTCTTACGCCTATCGTCAACGATAGTCACGGCTGCCACAAACTGAACAGCATTTGAATCATTTTGCTATCGTTTCCACATCCGATTAAAGAGAGTTGTGTCGGGTTAAATCTCAAATTTCACTAGCATCCATTATCATTTGCGAGCGTTTGATTTGCTGGACGTCCATGTTAAGCTATGTATTCAGAAAAACTTAATCGATTTAGCTCCATATAAAAAAGCTAACTAAAAGGTTGCTAAAACTTTTAGCTGGTCTCTTAGCTTGAGCTAAGGTTTCAGACAAGCTAAACTCCTTAGCTCATAGCCAGCTAAAAACTCGTTGCGCCGCAACCTAGACTGGCTAAAAATCCGATACGAGTTTAGCTGGGTAAAAGACATAAAAATTGTTGGCAAAAGTTTTTCACACTATAACTAGTTTTCCGATCGATTGTACCTTTGGATTTTTATTAAAATCATCCGATTTTAATAAAACTTTGTAGAATTTTGTGAAAGCACAAAAGATGAATACATGATAATTTTAGAACGTGTCTATCGAAAACAAAAAGTTTTTCCAATAGGCTCGTATACATCAATCCGGAATTTTTGAGTTCGGCTCAATACTTTTACATAAACAGAAACACTTTCAAGTAGCTCATGAGCAGCAAAGCTGAAGTGTGCCTATTTATATAAAGTAACTAGCTGAACCCGGCGTCGCCGGGTTCTTATGATTCTTAAGAGAGCGATTATATTGCCGATACATTTTGTCTTATACACGTCTTCAGATAACTAAAATCGATATTTGCTATTTTGTGACTTTTTGACCGTTTGGTTAATACTTCCCTTTTGCCGTCTACAATTTTTAACAAAATAACCGTCAATTAAAATTTGCAATTTTACATATTTTGGACCTGATCAATCCTCAAAGCTTTATGATATGCAAACATTTTGAAATTTGGTTCAGACCATTTTTCACACATGTCTTCTACTTGGCAACCTCCGAGCGTCGAGCCACTCCAAGATTTACCGAACTTACCGAATTTTTTAATTTTGGTTTTTGGACAACTTCGCAAATTTTTTCAACTTGAACCCTCCCGGCAAGCGTTCGATTCTTACCCAAAGATTGATGATTGATTGTATAATATGCGATTTCGCGACTTTTGACCATTCACACATGGATATAGCCTATGACACTTCTGATCGACATGAAATACTGTAAATTCGAGATCGGTTTACGTCAACGCTGGGACAAACATACAAACATACCAGATGTGACGAAATCAAAATTCCGGAGAGCTAACAATTACGAAACTTGGAGGCGATACCATTTAAAACAAAAAGGTTTTTCTCACAAGAACTTCTTTTTCGACCGATCGTACTGCAGCTACACTTCTGTCTTTAAAAAAAAAGTAAAAACAGTTTCACAAACCCTTTAATGTACAACTTAAATAAATATTTCCTTAAATCCGCCAATTTTGGCTGGACACAATAATAGGTGTAAGAAGATAAATTAAATCAATATTTCACTATATTGGGTCTTGTTTTATATTAAATTAAGTATCTGGCAGCTAATATTCGGTATATCCGCCATTATTATGCAAGACTCTCTTCATTCTTCTTGGCATGGAGGATATTAACTTGCGACAAGTACCAATTGGAATGTTGTACCATGCTGTTTGGACAATATCCCAAATTTGATTTTTATTTTGACAAAAAGTCGTTCTGACCTCTCTTTTAAGTTCACCCCAGAGATTCTCGTTGGAATTGAGGTCCGGGGATTGACTTGGCCACTCAAGAACATCCGCATTATGCCCTCGGAACCAATCCTTTACTACTCGAGAGGCGTGCTCGGGTCATTATCCTACTGGAACTTCCATAAAAGTGGCATATTATCCGCGGCATATGGTAGCATCACCGTCTCCAATAGATCTTTGTATACGAATCTATCCATTATTCCGAGAATACGATGAATCGGACCAACACCATACCATGAAAAGCAGCCCCATACTATTAGGCCACCACCTCCATGTTTCTCAGTTTAACATGTGTTCTTGGGATTAAATTCCGTGCCTTTCGGACGACGAACATTCCTTTTGGCATCATTTCCAAATAAATTTATTTTTGGCTTCGTCACTTCAGAGGATATTACGCCAGGTTCTACGATCTAATGCAAATTTGTTCCTCAACTATAAATTTGCCGACCGAAGCAAAGGAACCCTGCGAGCAATCCTACCTGGTAGGTTTGCTATTGCCAATCGTCGCCGAACGGTCCGTGATGACACAATATTCTCAATTTCATTGGCAATCGTCCTGAAAAACTTGAACGGGTCGCGTTTAACCAACTGAACCATGCGATTGTCGGTCTTAGATTATGATTTTCTAGTTGCTCCCCGAGTTTCACCTATTTTTTCCGGTTTTAAGGCATTGGTTACGAAGTTTTGAGAACGTTTCATTAACATGGCAATGGATTTTTACGTTTTTCCTTCATCTCGGAGTCGTCGAATGAGCCTTCTCTCCTCCGCACTGCAGTGACGCCCACGGTCCATCTAAAAAATTTAAGTAACCATTTAGTTATATTTTCCTAATAACTTAACTTCTGCAACCAAATAATTGTATTAATAAACTACAAGTTAATTTTTTGCAATCCACATTTTTCCCAAAAAGCTAATTAATTCCGGGAATTCACCCAATTCGTACTGAAATAGTGTGACCATATTAAAAAAGTATAGTTTCCTTATTTATGATATATTTATTTCGATTTAAGTCGATACTAAAAAAAAAAAATTTACACCTATTATATTGTCCATGAGTGAAAGTATCATTTGCTCTATTTGACAATATACCACCCTGCCATTTTTCATGCAAATTTGCATTGTTACACTTTATTTTTTCGGATGTAATAGATGATACTCGGGTGCCAAGCCCGAAGTAGCGCCCCTCTGTGTCCCAGGGAAGGATCCCCGATCGCACGTTGGCCAGCAGCTTTGCGGGTGCATCGCTCTGTTACCAGGGGTGGTACCACTGGGGGTGTGAAGAAGTAACCTTCATACGCCCCCAAAACCCTGGAGAGTTCCTGCCCTCCGAAGAAGCCCAATGTTTTACTTGACACAATTAAGTTTCATTTTAATTCGAACGAATTTTGTTATGCTTTTCGCAAGAAATTAGAGACAATAATTCCTTGGTGAACTTTTCACGTTTTACAAAAAAAAAAAATAAACTTTAAATAATAGTTCGCAGAGCTTTTTATATTTAATTAATTTTTCCATGTGGCAACATCAAAAATAAAAAAAAACTGTCATAGGGTAACTGCACTTCGTCTTTGACAAACACAAAACACATTTTCCCTCCACTTGAGATTCGCCTACGTATGCAATCGGTTCTCATTTTGCTATGTTTCCATTTGTTTGTTTCTTTTTTGCAAACTTTTTTTTTTTACACATTTTTATGACCATATGACATTCAGTTTTAGGTTTCCAGTTTATTTTTACGATTCTGGGGGTGACTACGTGACGTATGGAGAATATACCGCAGTGCAGCGATGAGCCATACACGCGACCAACTGAGATTGAGGTGGGTAGTTTCGACCACCGACCCCCTGAACAGGTTGCGGCTGCAGATGTTCCAGTGTCAACGGACAGAGATTAGATACGACACTAAGGCTCAATCACACACATGAAATTAAGTCGGGGTCAAGTTGACCCCACATTGCTGTACAAAATCCATCTTGAGGGCTGTATATAAAAAGGCTCGTCATTCTGCCAATAAATGAAAAAAAAAAAATTTTAAAAAAGAAAGAAAATCCATAATCATCTCTGACGATCAACAAGTTTGGGCTGGTACCAAACAGTTTCCGGATTCGACAGAGTATAAAAGACTCCAAAACCTTGGAGCATGTGGAGAGCTACTAAAACAATTGCAAGTCGGCAATGAAATTTGAAGAAAATAGATAAAGGTCTCTACCTTGGTGCATGTGGAGAGCTAATAGAGCAATTGCTTTTGGTTTAAATAAATATTAAAAAAAAAGAATTAAAAAATTATAAAATAGAAGAGATCGAACTGCTCACGGCCAGTTCAAAGAACAGAATGAAAAAGTTTTGTCAGACTTTTCAGTATATGAAAAACAAAAAGCCTACTTTGATTTGAAATTTTATCAACTCCCATTTGAGGCATTTACCCGCTTACTCTGTTGGTTGAAAATGTTTGCTTTCCCCCAAGTTAAATGCATTTAAATAGTTTTCAATCATTTGCAGCACATGACGGAAATGTCAGCAATTAGTTTTGCACCCCCTTTTGGGTTTGGGTTTGGGTTTCTGGTTTGGTTGCATTTCTAGTTCATGGCCTGCATCTGCTGCTGCATTGCGTGAATATGATGAATATGCTTAATTGGATTAGCAGCACTCTGGCTCTGGCATAGCCGGGAAATGGACACAAGTGTCTGTCGTAGAGCCAATGTTCAAACTCGATTGCATAACCAGCCGGTTCCATGGGAAGTGAAGTTGAGTTTGTAGGCCTCGGCATGAGATTCTATTTACTAAATAATTGGACATTGCCGACTGCACAAGTGTCACTGATGATGGCCGAGCATGTCAATCATCTAAGAAAAAAGCAAAAATGTGTTAAGTTGTTGAGTAACTAATTTTAAGAATTTAAAAAAAAATTCTTAAGATTTTATTGGTATTGAGAGCCCATTACCTTTTGTTTGGCAGGCGAGCGCTCTACCAGCTGAGCTACTTTCATGGAACTTGCGCCGCAGCTAAGAGGGCCAATTAAAGCACACTGTCTGGCCCTTGGTCAAAACTTTAGCCTAAAGCTTTTGTTTGAGTAAAAGAGCTTTTGAACGAAATGAGCATAAGGTGCTTTATTTGTAAAGAATATTTAAATTGGAATTAGCCCGAGGGTTTCCGTTGCTTTACGTTGAGTTATTTGGATATTGTTTATACAAAAACACAAAATTCGCGATTAAATATGGGAGAATAGGGGGTAGGAGGGGTAGTTTTTATACTCTGCACCAAAAGTACTGAAAGGTACTGATGTATAAAGAAAACCCCTAGCTGGATTTGGTCGGATTCGTCAGCATTTTTTTATGGGCATTTGAAATTTTGGGCTAAGAGGCACTTTTTGTATCGCTCATATCTCTAAAACCATTCAGAATTTGGTTTGTATGTCTTTAACAAAGTTCTAGAGCTTGGCCTAATCTACAAAATTGTCCTTAATGATTTTTTAAATTTTTTTCGTGTTTTCAACTAAAATCTTAGATTTGTGCAAGTATAATGAATTTGCATCTTTTTCTATTACTTGTTTCTTCTCTAATTTTTCAAACCAAAGTGGAATGGGAATTTTACAGCTATGTAGATCAGTGCTGGTCGTCTCTTTCCGTTTCATTGGCCTTCAATGTGGTTTTTGACGAATATTAATAGGACCGTATAGGGGCATTTGCAACAGTAAATATCTTAAATACCAATTCGTCATTCGTCAAAAACAAATGGAAAAGTGCTAGAAACTTAATTTGTTTTGCCATGTTAGTGGCTCTTATGTGCCCAAACGCAAAAAAAAAGTCACAATTTTCACCTGGGAATTCAAGAAAGCTTATCTTTTATATTACTCTGACCAGACAGATCTGTTCGATTTTCCTTGGAAGCCAGATGCTGTTTGTAGACGTTGCTATTGGGCTGCTCTGAACTGGTAAAATAAAATAAAAGGAAGCATGCCATACGGAACCCCAGTTATATGGACTGATCCATATCAACACGAGGAACAAAAGTGCTACGGATGTCTTAATTATAAACTTGGAATGATAGCACCTAAGATGGTCACAGCTAAATATCTTCCTGGTCCCAATGCGTCTCTGCCACAAAATCATTCGGATTGCAATCCACCACCAAGACCTCCAAGTCCGGATGGAATGACCGAAGCGTCATGACAAACTGCTTTCACGACTCAAAATAAATCGTTGTTTGAATCCGAAGCAGGTTCTAGGCAACCCCCTGGGTGAAAACTTTAAGATTTTGTTGCAAAATCTGATGAAGTCACTCCAAACTATTAGAATTTCGATGTCGCTCAAACTGCATTTCTTACATTACCATTTGGATGAGTTTTCCAAGCAATTACGTTCCGAGTCGGACGAGCAGGAAGAGCGCTTTCACCAAATAAGCATGCCAATGGAGAAGCGTTTTAAGGGAAAAAGATTAGTTTTGTTTCTTTTTTGCATTTTTCTAACATGAAAATAGATTTTTGTTTTATTATTTAAAAAATAAACAGTTGATTTTCAAGTCTAAAAGAATAAATCAACATTTTTCTATACATAATGGATGTAAATATAATTACAAAGGATGGTATTCAATGATTTTGATGGCATTAGTAGATTATCGGTAATAAAAGCATGAAATTTGTTTGAAATATGTGAAATTTCGTTTTATGTTTATTTTTTTGACAACAGTTTAATGGGATCAAACTTTCTTTTTGTTGTTGTTTGTTAGTGTTTTGCTTATTGCTTCGATTTTTCATCAGAAGCAAAGCGTGAAAGAGTGAGTTGAGAGAGAAATGCGTCACTTGACGGCTGAGCTTAGTCTATGCGTGTATGAATATTCATATGTACATAATTAAAATTGGTGTAAAAAGCAAAATAAAACTGGAAGTCAACAATACGAGAATAATAGGACGGAAAAATTATAAACTTAAAAACTAGCATCGAACATACATTGGGATATTTTTTTTCATCTAAATAACAAAAAACTAATAACAAAAAGAAAACCAATTTCACACATACACGCTTGCAAAAGACACTCTCACCGATTTTAAAGTGTCATCGAGTGATAGCGTACAAAAATAGAGCGACAGGGTTCCCCAAGAAGAGAGGCTCTCTGCCTTAAAGCATGGTTCCCAAGAAGAGAAAGATCTCTGCCTCTCATGTCTCTCAAATCAGGAACACACTTTGAGGTTTATGCTTCGGCACGCATTAACAATTCTTTCCGAATAGTCGAATGTGACAAATGGCCACTCATCATTATGTGCTGTTGCATTCTGCACAATTTTCATAATTGTAAGAATAGCACAATTCTTGAAAATTGGCAGGATTTGCAAAGTGAACATCCTCAGCCTAAACCTTCCAATGCAGCAAACGATTTCGAAAATATTAGAAGAGCTATCACCACTTTTTTAAGCTTACCGAAATTAGCAAAATAAAACAATTTAATGCATTGAAATATAAAACTATTAAGATTATTTTTATTTCATTGAATCTATCTTATCTTACGAATAATCTTTAGATTCATGTGTTCCAAGACCTTGTCCTGTGAAACAAACTGCAGGGTATACAAAATTTCGGCCGAACCGAAGTTAACTTTCCCCTATTTTTATACCCTTTCAGAGGGTATTATAAAATTCTCCGGATGTTTGTAACGCATTGAAGGAAGCATCTCCTACCACATAAATTATATACACTCTTGATCAGCGCGACAAGCTGAGTTGATTAAGCCCTTTCCGTCTGTCCGTCTGTCTGTTTCTATGCTATCTCCTAATTTTTTGACCTTATTTAAATGTATATTTCAAGTTCAATGCAAGATCCATCAACAGGTACCACATAAAGCCTGAAACAAATAGTCATAACACTTTCTCCTTGCGCTTTGGGTGGCAGAAGCCATTAAAATGTCAGAGGAAATTGAAGTCAAGCCAAGGGGCTGACATTGGTGGCTGGTCATTAAACAGTGTGGAGGGTTAAATGTTTATAAAATGATCATAAAACCAGACACATTAAAAAGATATTAAAAATAAATGCAACCAAGCCCACACACACACAGGAGTGCCGCCACTTGAAACTGGCTATGGCTACTGAAAACGATTCAATTTATTGCAATAAAAAAAATAAAAAAATAATGGACTTGTTCCCGCCCGGGTTCGAACCGGGGACCTTGTGCGTGTGAAGCACACGTGATAACCGCTACACTACGGAAACCGCTGAATCAGCTGATTTTAAATACTCTCCAAGAGCTGTTAAATCTAATTCCAGCCGATAAGACAACTCTCCCCCCTCTGAACAGCTATTAATCAGTCTTTGATTTGCATATTTGGAAAGAAATCTGTTACAGGGAAACCTTAATTTATATTTATGGGCAAGGCGATAAGCGAGTAAAAGTGTTTTGGAACTTCAGCCCACCCAAACTTCAAGGCCACGAGACCCCCGCACCTTCTCTGGCTGATGCGTGCGTACAATAAACTGAATAAAAAAAGCCAATTAGTTTTCCCTCTTGGCCAAAAGCCAGCTGATAAGGGCAATCAATTGAATTTGGCTTCTAAGTGCTAGGGACACCCGCAAACGGGTTCAGAGCTGGGTCCAAATGGCCGCCGCCACAGATACAAGTGACAACAGAACATGGAAAACTAATTTATGTGGCGCATGCGACAGGAAATGCAAAAGCGACTCGATCTCGTCGAATCGGAATGCCAAAGCGGATTGGCGACAAAAAAAAAAAAAGTAGGTACACAGCAAGTTGGGAGAGACCTTGACCGGGTGGCGGCTGGGGCCAACGGTAATGCGAAACCGCTAAAGAAATATAACTGAAGCTGGGATGTAGCGCTAACAACACTTTGCTCTTAACAACACATCGGTAAGAGGCCAGGTTTTTTGCTTCTTTCGGCCCCCTTGGCTCTACAATCTGAAAGACGTGTTAAGGAATTGTGTCTATCGGTGACGATCAGCCATTGGAGCAACACTGAGAAAAATTGTATATTTTCAGATATTTTTTTGGTGGCGACGAAATTCGCCCTGTGTACAAAATCTCAAAATAGAATGCGCTTGCTTGTGTGAGGAAACACAACGCACATGCAAGTGCGTCTGTGTGCGTACTTGTGCTGTAGAAATCGAATACATGAAGGCAGATTAACAATGCTTAAGAATACGTGTACAGTCGTCGACTGTCGCTGTATGCGTACAAGAGAGCGGCTGGCTCTAGAGCGCGCTCTCTCTGGTTTTTGAACCAAATTTCAAGAGAGCCTGGAGTATTTTGTTGCTGGTTCATTACAAATGACCAGCCTTCTTTACTGTTTTTAGAAACAAAAACATATTAGAGTCTCTACCACTCATTGCATACTTAGGGGCACCAGCAATAAGAAGGATATTTTTGGATTCTTACACAAGTGCTGAGAGAGGTATATCTCTATTGGAAAAAAATCGCAAAATTGTTTGGGATGGTTCATTTCAAAGCTAAGGAGTGGTACTTTCAGCTGGTATCAAAGAGAGTCCAAACAATAGAATGGATTCCCCGAAAAACGCTCCTAAAAAGGGTCAAAATAGTCACTTTTAGCAACTTTCTTTTTTTTCTACGTGGTAACATTAAAAGTTCCAACTACCCTCTTTCTTTTTGCTGAGTGTTTCAACCAGCCGGTTTGGTCTGGTGGCATCATCATCATCATCAACCTGGCATCAACTGGCATCATCTCTCGTATATCGCTTGTTGACCAAGTTCTGCTACAACAATGTGTCATGTATCCCCGCCAGCCAACTAGCAACATGCTGCCAGTTTGGCTTCCCTCCTTTTCTTTTTTGCTTTTAATATATTTTGTTTTCGATGGAAAATATTGCTTGGATCATACTTCACACCTCCCACAACGGGCGGCCAGAAATTCGCACGCTTGAGGCGCCAGTTGAGCCAGAACAGAACCGAACATGGACCTCGATCCAGACCCCAACTTCAACCCAGTTGCGGGCCATCAGCAGGCACATTGATCTTGTTCGCTTCTTGCATCTTCATCTGGTTATTAATCGCCACATTTATTTGATTATCTTGCGAGGAGGCTGCTGTTGTGTGCCACAGATTTATGCCTCAGCCGCGTAATTTACTCGCTAATCATGCAACACTTTTCATTTTGACACGTTCGGGCGGCCTCTCACAAAAGAGCACCGCCAGCGGTAATTATGTAAATTTTAGTTTCTGTATCCCTTGCCGGGGGATGCCATTTTATGATCTATGCTTAGAAATTAACACAAATTGATAAAAGCAGACAGCAACAACAGCAACATGATCGATTTTTATGGCCGATCCCCAGCCGAAGTTGTTTTCACTGGCCGACACGTCGCTTACATAAATTATTCTCCTCTCTCAAGGAGTTCAATGTGTGGAATTCCTAGGAAAATGCTGCGCATGTTTTGACACCAAACATCCGCCCAAAGCCGCTGCCACCAAGGGGTTAAGGTTGCCGGGTTGGTAAGGAGGCCTGACGTTAATCTTGTTAGTCCGCAGCCGCTCATGCGCATGACTGCAATTTAAGCGCCATAAATTCTCCATTCAACTCCATTTTACGCAGCTCGCTGCAATGTCGATGGCTGTGAGTCAAAGTTGTTGGCCCCGCGAATTGTTATCGGGGAGGGGGAATATCGATTACGTGAAGGAGTATACTTATCAAATGCAGGCAAGGAACTAGAGGGCCAGTGAAAACTTCAGCTTTTACTTATCGATTACATCCAAGGGCTAATGAATGTTGACACATTAGGAAATTCTTATAAGGGTTTTTATGTTATAAAAATAATTATATTTTTCCACACTTATTATGGCGGGTCAATTTGTTCGGGTCAAAAAAAAACAGGGAAAGCGTGCATCAGAATCGGAATCTACGAAGAATTCTGAGAAAATTTCACCATGAAACTATGAGAAGCTTAAAGATTTCAGGTTGAAATCCAAATTCTATTATGGGACGGTAGTAGGCTCTAGCTTTATAGACTCGGAGAACAAAGTAAAACGGGAGTAGATACCTCAACTGGAATAAAAATCAAAAAAATGTTGAACTAAATTTTAACTTAAGATATTTAAAATTTTTTTAAAACAAGTCACGAGGCTCTAACTTAAAAATTGTGACTTAAAGGGCGAATGTATCCCCCACATTTTCCAAATCAAAATCAAATTTGATATGGTTATGGTATACATAAAGGGGGAGGGGGATACATTTTCCAAATCCAAATCAAACTTGATATGGGTATGGTACTTATACACCTACCTACATGCAAAAATTTGTGGCTCAATCTCTTGTAGTCTCTGAGATCGGCGCGTTCATGCAGACAGACGGACATGGCTATATCAACTCGGCTTTTGACGCTGATCAAGAATATATATACTTTATGGGGTCGGAAATGTTTCACAAACCATAATCAACCTTGTGAAAGGAGTTGCTAAATTGCAATAAATGGAAACTCGTAAAAGTAGGAAGGAGCAAAAATGGTAGCCGGTATCAGCTCCCACGTACAATAATTTTTTGTTTCACAAGCGTCAACTATAACACAGTGCAACATTTTGCAACCCTAAATTTTTGATCACATTCAGACCCGGTAAATCTGAAAGGTGCTGATGTATAAAGAAAATCCCTAGCTGGATTTGGTTTCGGATTAGTCAGCATTTTTGTTTTATGTGCATTTGAAATTTCGGGCTGTACAAAGAGGAACTTTTTGTATCGCTCATAACTCTAAAATCATTCAGAATTTGGATTGTATGTCTTTGGCAAAGTTGTAGATGTTGACCTAGTCTACAAAATTTCTCTTAATAATTTTATAAAAAAATTCCGTCCTCATGACCAAAAATATATAAAACCTAAGAAATTAAATTTTTTCCCCTCATTAAAGGAAATAAGGAAATTAGGATTATTTCATTATAAATGCAAATTTAAGTATATAAATCTTCATACCAAGTGCGCCAAAGCATTGGGGAAATCCGATCGCCTGGAACCCTCTCACACATTCTTCTATATTCTCCTGAGTAATGAACTCATAAGGTAAATACTAAGGAGCCATAACTTTTCGCACCTCCCTACAGAAATCGTGGAGGATTTTACCGACCATGGAAGTCGACACGCCGAACAACCTGCCAATTGTCCGATATTCGGCTGAGGAGCCAAGCGTATACAAGGCAATTGCAATTCGCTTATCTAATGGAATAACCATCCGGAAGTTCGTGTCTTGCTTTGCTATTCATTGTAGACAACTTTTAAGTACGTTAAAGTCGTCGCACTCGACGCGGAAGCTTTCCTTAAAAAATGCGTCTGAGTTTTCAGGCACATTTCGTTCCCAAAACACGCCATATCGCTTCTACAATGTATGCAAGATTTAAATTACAACAAATTCAATATACAAGAATAATATGAACTTACAAATTGCCATGCCCTAAGTGATTTTCGCTTAAGACCGTGTCTGGTCACCCTAAAGCAGCGATAGGAATTTATCGATACCAGATGAAACTGTAGTTGAGAAAACCAACTTGAGGAACAAATTTAACCGGCGGTTGGCCAACCGGAAACTTTAAGAATCGGGCCTAAGTCAAGCAATTTAAATACTGGAAAACTGATTTTCATGTTCCGGTTTTTATTTTAGTGCATCGGTGAGCACGGCCTTGCTCTTTCTGCTCCCATTGCTCCCGGGAGTTATTGCAAGAGAGACAACTTCGAAGCGAAAACAAACGCCAACCGTGTGCACGGCTGCAAAAACAAATATATGGAGTGTCTGGCTGGCTGGTGGATTTGAGCACCGGTAATAGGGGCTGTTTTTTTGTTTTTGTTGTTTGACTGTTCTCAAAATAAAAAATCGTGCCCACCCCTGCTTTAGTGAATTCGACTTTGTAACATATAGCATTTTCTGGTAAACCATTAAGGTAATCTGTATCGAACCTTAAAATGTTTCTTCCTTTTAATACGACGGACTCAAATGAAAGGCTATAAGCAGATTTGCTCAGTCAATTTTGTACAACAACCACTTAAGCAAATTCGAATTCGACAAATTTTGTCGAAAGTAAAAACCGGAAAAGGCCTGTATATTTTAGAAACAAATAAATATTTTCCAAGTATTAAAGAAGAAAGGTAGTGAGGGGAGAAGAGGAGACGACAGCAAGACGAGTGTTGCAATCTCTTAAATTAAATGGATATTTCATTTTTAGGATATTTTAGTAGGATATTTCTTTCTGTTGGTTTACTTAAGTGTTCTTTCTGAAAAACTAATTACAATTGGTAACATCGGGACGTCGAGGAAACTTCAACACGAAAGGCGTCTTAGCGCATTCGACTATCAAGCACTCGCATGAGTCACAGTAAAGAACGAAGTTACGTGTTAAGCACTCAGCAAGCCGAGTCCCAATTTCAATTAAGATCAAATCTGCCCTAAATTTAAGGAAAGCTTTTAGAAAATCATCCAGAAAAATGTCCCTAAACTTAAGAAAAAAACCAAGTTTCTAAATTATAGAAATTATTTTCTAAAAATTCAATTTTTGGGGTTTGTTTTCAAAGTTTAGGAAAAAACTATCTAAAAACAATAAAATTTCTTTTACTAAATAAAGAAAAAGAATTATTTTACGGCTTTATAAAAGGTAGAAAAGCAATTTTTTTAACTTCTTAGTTCAAAAATCATTATTTCAGATATATTTTGACTATGAAAATCGTCCGGGAGTTGTGTTTCATCACACAAAAATCCATAAGTACTTAATAGTTCACATTCCAGTTGGGCAAACCCTTTGTCTGTGTTATGCGCGCCCCTTTGGTAACATTATTAACATGATTGACAGCACATCCAAAGTTGCACTTTGTACGTGATCTTGTCAGCGTTTGCAATTGGATACTCTGGCCCGCCCCTGCCTCTTCCAGCATAACCAATTGAGTGACATGCCTCCCCGGCCGAGGCTGAGGGATCACCACGCTTGGGTGCATTCCCAAAATAAAAACTCTACGCATTCAATTAAGAGCCACTTAGGACTCACAATTTCTCCAGCATTTCCTGGATGAATGATAATGATCACTGCGCTGGCTTAAGCCGATTGGCGTTTTCAATGTCAAGTTCATGAAATGCGATCGCACTTTTTCGGTATTTAGCATGAAATGCCCGCTTGGCTGATGGACAAGCTCTCAAACCTGCTGCTCACGAGATGCAAATGTGCAGGAAGTGCCAGGCGCAGCCAATTGCATTAGTCTCGCACATAATGTGGCGGGGCAACATTTCTCAGCCGCATGGCGCCTCGTGTGAGCGACATGGCAGCAGCTCTGATCACTGATCTGGCGATTCTAATTGTCATGCAAATACCAATTATCATTTGTCAGTATGCGTAATTAAATGCCCACACTTTTCTTTATAACCCTAATGCGATTTGCCTGACTGATTTCCGATCACCGATCACAGATCGCTGCCGATTAATTCATTAGCCACTGTCGACCAGTTTGTCACTTAACAAGCAGCCGTTATTAATCGTGTAGAAAATGTTGTTTATGACCATTTGAGATGCTAAAAACTTATTTATGTCTGGGGAAACGTTGGAAGGATTGTTTAATTAGTCTCGATCGATTTGCATATGTCACAGCAAAAAGGTAAATAAGTGGGGACTAACTCGGCTGCCAGATGCCATTCTAAACCCAATGCCCAACCGAAGTCGCATTAAGTCAACTTAAGGCAACGTCTTAATTTTGAACTCAAAATTGCTGGGGAAAAAACATTCGCAATTTGAATAAATCTGAAAAAAATCTAGATGATGGGAGGGAGGGAGGGTGACTCAGGACCACACACCACCAACACCTCCTTTCCTTTTCTTAGCTCAAAGACTGAACATACGACGCATCTGCATCTTAGCTCACACGACCATCAAGCACTCGCGAAGACCAAAAATTTGGTCAATTGAATGTTACGAATGAAACTTGAGATTATTCATCAAATAATTCCTCTCTTTCTTTACAAACTAATGTAAACGACCTTAAACCTTTCTGTTTTTAAAGTACCTTGAAATACTTTTGAGTTCAATTCCCGGCTACCACCATAAACAAGAATTATCGCACCAATGGCCGCCCCCAATCGTCCATTGATAGATAAGCCAAGCGATAAAATAGCACCACATAAAATTTAGTCTGTTTCGGGTTTTAATTTGTATTTGTTTTTGGTCTGTATTCCGTCAGCATACTGACTGCTTGAGTCATCTATTAACTAATTACTTATAACTATCAGAAATTCAGATCGAATGCCCATTGCTGTAATCAGACCATTTTTTACCCAAAGCCTGATCGCGTGCCTGCTGACGTAAAACCTTACCACTTCCCGTTTTGGGGAGCTCGGTGAGAAAAAATACCCCGCAATGCAGCTGCTTGTGGGTGACCACCAGACGTTTGGCCACATACTCCACAATATCCATTTCACTCAAACGACTACCGGGCACCTTGACCACAGCGGCGGCTGCCGGATCGCCGTCTACCTCGTTCCACAAGCCAAAGACACAGGCCTCTATCACATCAGGCAATTCGGCTATGACCTGCTCCAGTTCATAGGGACAATACTGAGCGCCATGGAAGCGCAGCATATCCTTCTTACGTTCCACTATATGCAAATAGTTCTCATTGTCAAAGTAACCCATGTCGCCCGTGTGAAACCAGCCCTGATAGTCCTGCAGACGCTTGGATTCATTCGGATTGCCATAGTAGCCGTTCCACACTTTGCCATTGTGCACGAGGATTTCACCAGTCTCGCCATGACCCAAACTACGACCGGCGTCGTCCAAAATTTTCACCTTCACACCGGGCACAATTTTGCCCACCGACGAGGGTTTGCCCACGCCCATATTGGCTGAAACTCCTCCGCATTCAGTCAAGGCATATCCGTAGCTGATTTGTCCATTGAGCAGGAATGTCTGCATTTTGAGCAGATTGGCCACATAGCAATTCCCGCCTCCCACGCTGATGAACCGTATGGTGGCCAAACGCTGTTTACTCAAAGTGGGCGTCTTCACCAGAGAGGTGACCTGCTGGGGTACCACGGTCAACAGGGTCACCTTGTATTTCTCAACTAACTGAAGCAAATACTCGGGCGTATAGGGACGATCGGTGATGATTCTGGTGGAACCATGGCAGCAACTGAAGAGCATATTGAACATGCCAGCTGACCAGTCAATTGTGCTGAACGAAAGCAAAACATCCTGACCGGTGACAAAGCTAGAATATTGACAATGAGTTGATGAGGAGAGTGTGGGATTGGAAGAGGATAAGGCTTACCCGAAATCAAATAGACAAGCCGAATTGGTAATACAAACGGCTTTGGGCAGTCCAGTAGTACCAGAAGTGCTAAGTATAGCCACTGTTTGATCTCCGCCTAGCAATAAAGGTTCAGGTCTGAAAACGAATAGAAAGTTTGAATAAAGTTAGTCTTAAATAGGTAAAAAGAATCTCTTGGAAACTTTCCTTAAAGAAATCGATCAGAATGTTATTCAAACTACTGCACAAAGTGAAATGTACTGGTACCAAAATCCTTGAAAGTCAAAAAAAGGGACTAAAATCTCTTCATCCTTTAAGCTCAGCTTAGAGACCCTTTCCGAGCTGCTAAGCCGAGTTCTAAGACTAGCAGATTCAAGAGAATGGAATTTTTATACATTTTTTACGGTGAAAAATCACTATATAATTTTTTCTAGAATGATAAATTGTCACTACATTCTTTTTTAATGCTCTTAGAAGGCAAAAAGTCACGACAACATGAAACCGTGCCTTCTCTGGGTTGTGCATTTGTCATGCGTAAGCAACAAGAAAGAACGCAATGAAACTTCCAAGGAATGGGATTGCGACTAAATAAAAATCGTACGTGTGGCATTCAAAGGAGAAATATCAACTTTTATGAAGCGGAAACTGAGGCAAAGATAGTGTGCACCAGCGAAAGTAACATTATAAATAAATAATTTGTTTAACTTGATTGAATAAATTCTAACAGAATTTGATTGAAATAAAAAATTCTATAAATATGGTTTTGTTTCAATATTTCATAAAAAATCACGTGTCGACACGGGCGACGTGTTAGTTACACATTATTTTAGTAGCGAACGCCTCACCCATGAAATATTCCCTTCCGATGGATGTAAATTGGATGGGAAGTTCAAAGCAACAACAAATTGGATCAGCTGTGTGCTGCTTAACATAACATATGTTTTCACAAAAATTAAGTTCAAAGCAACAACGAAAACACATGCTAAAACACGTTCCCAAGGATGCATTCTTTTTGGTTTTCACTCCTTAACAAAAGCGAATGGAATTTTTCAGGTTTGGGAACTACTTCTTCGGTGAAAAAGAGTAAGAAAGATATGTCTTTTTCATGGAGTCAAGTCCGACTGGGAATTTAGCCATCTTCATTTTTTTTAATAAAATAAGGTGTTAGTGTGGCTAACACTCACTTGCGCCACTTCATATCGTTCGCTACAATCTTCGTTTATTTAAATACAGTGCAATTTTTTGCAGTCTGCGGTTAGTATATGTTGTTAAAAAAGTCTTTTTGTTCCGTGTGTAACATGTTATAGTTGTAATGTGCATTTGAAGTACCCTTTTTTTAGTGTCCCTTAAAAATTTGTCACATTGTAAACTTTCCTGGATCAGATCTTGTGTTGTCCAAAAGTGTCCAAGCTGATTTTTGGTTCTTTAGAGAGTTTCGTCTATTGTGAATGTAAAACAGTTGTCGTTCTCTGCAAGTTTTCGCAATTCTTTCGAAAATGGATTTTTTCAGGTGCAATGTCGGTCTCATAAAGGTGCCTTTTTTCCATTTGGCACAAAGAGGTAGTGCCTTGTAGCAAATTTTTCGCAATGGAAGCGTACATATTTAATAACATTACTGATAAATCTGAATGTCCCAATTGGCTGAAATCGGTTCCTTGAGTTTTTCGAAAAGAAAAACGAAGAATGGTTAGATGGAGACCTTGTTTTGCTAGATCCAAGCACTTTAAAGAAAATTGGACGACCAGCAAAAGAATCTGATACGTGCTCCACCAAGTTCACAAAGTCTTTGAACTTTAAAAAACATGAATCATTCTGCAGCGAACTTATGGTGTCAACGCAAGCTGGCCTATACAAAGCGGGAAACAGAAGCGCATCCAAAGTTTTATCGCTATTAGAAAAAAAATGATGAAATAAGTGCCAAAATAAACCAGACGAATCCTTGAGTCTTTTCATCAATGTAAATTTTACAAAGCGCTCTTACAAGCTAATGCAAGCCGGAACCAAAGCTCGAAATGCCATCCACTATGACTCATTAAAATTGGCAAAACAGAAGTGCTATCCTTGCAACATATCGGATGAGCAGATGATTTCGCTGAAGTCAGTACCCTGTAGTTCAGCAGTTGTCAAGGCACTAGCAGGCCTAACGACCTGATGCATTACTGAGCGACAGTCGCGTCGTTAACGACAGGTAAGGCATCACGGCGCTAGTCTAGTACGTGAGCTATGGTGTGCACCCATCACCACACTAACGACTGGTAATGCAGGGTCGTACCGTTTTCCGGACATTCCCATACAAAATTCGTGGTTGGTCTGGTGGCGAGTGCTCACTACGAAGAGTTAGGGAATTCGTTAATGCCGCACCGGTGCAGCTGAACTACAGTGTATACAGAGCTTGGTTGAAGCACATCCAGCAGTTTGTTTGAAAACGTAACCGATGAAAAAAAAGCTCAAAGTTAGTTGCAATTTACAAATGGGGATGTGATGGTAGCAGTGGACATTTCACCTATCGGCAAAAGTTTTAGCGATCCCGAAAAGAATTCGATTGTTTCACACTCGGAAATCTTTAAGATCTGATACAATGGAGGAACCTATTTCAAGTACGCTTCTTTTTTCGGACCCTTTAATTTCTTCACTGTCTTCAGCTCCATCTGGGTCAAGGCTATAGAAACGGCGAATATCTAATTTAGTTTGAAAGATATTCATACAGTTCCGTTAATGTGAGGGGGTGGGAAAATTTTATATGAAAAAACATTTTTCATCCGAATGATTTGAAACTCATTTTAAATGAATAATTTTCCAAATTATTGGAGAAGTGATTTTCAGATGCTGGAAACAGCGGCCCCAGGGAGGGAAAATTCTTTTTACAGAAAACTGTTTTTTCCGATTTACTTGAATCTCGGTTTGTATGTATAGTATGCGAAATAATTTAAGATGCGATTTTCCGATGCTGGAGTTTTGTTTATCCTTTTGAGTTGAAAATCAGTTTGCAAGCTTAGAATGCGAAATAACTAGGGTAAAAATCGCTTCAATAGTAGCAAAAGTATTTCCAAGCAAAGCTATATCTGCGTTCTACAGCCCCAAAGGGACAAGTCGAGGTTATTTATTCTCTTTAACTACTTAAAGGGCCAAGCCAAGCTTCTCAGCGCTCTTTTTCGAACCTTTTTATACTCTGTACCAGAGGTAAACAGAGTATAATAAGTTTTTGCAAAAGTATGTAACAGCCAGAAGGAAGCATTTCCGACCCTATAAAGTATATATATTCCTGATCAGCATCAACAGCCGAGTAGATATAGCCCGTATGTCTGTGTGTCTGTCCGTGTGAACGCACAGATCTCAGAGATGGTAAGAGATAAAAGTTCGACGTGTATGTGACAAAAACTTTAACTTTAGCGATCAGTTTATTTTAAATTTTTGCACCCGCAGTTTAGAAAAAACGTCATATCTCCGTCGTTTTATAGATAAAAGGTCTAACTTTTGAAATCAAGATTATTTATCGATCCGCCAAAGGAATGATAAAGATCGATGAACGGCTGTCCAATTATAAGGAAAACAAACAATTAGGGGCAGCAGCGGACGCAACGGTGATGGGCAGCACTTTGCAGGTACAGAGTGTCTTATAGTCGGGCTTGATCGACTTTTTTTCTTGTTAAATTACTCATTTACTGAGCAAACCCGTTTCAATAGCTCCCATTGTGAAATTAGTTATAAGATAAAACATTCGGCACTCTTTCCCTAAAGTTCTAGTTGAAATTGTCTAGGCAATTCCTCAGAATAGTCTGTCTTAACAAGCGAATTTAACAAACCACTAGACCGTATTTGCCCAAAGTAGTAAAATTTCAGAAATTTTTCAATACCGATCCAAATTTTTATAGAAGAATCAAATTCAGCTATTTTCAACAGCTGATCCCAGTTACAGCTAAGTCAACGAATGCTCTACTTACGTATAAAACATCTCCATTTTGGTGGGCGCCAATAAATCCTCCACACGCGGCATACCCAGACGATGATCCTTCAGCGTATAAACGGGTGCCTTTAATATTCTGGCTATGACACTAAGTCGTGTATAGACCAAACCATCACAGAAGATAATGCGGGGTCGGGTAATACAAAACAAATGTTTCAGTGTAGCCTCATCGTGCCACGGGCTAACCTAAGTAAGAAATTTTTATTAAACAAACTCCTCTTCGGCATCTTCCACCTTAAACCACTTACCGCATGAAAGGGCGTTCCATTCAACAGACA
Source organism: Lordiphosa collinella (assembly GCA_018904265.1). NCBI lineage: Eukaryota > Metazoa > Arthropoda > Insecta > Diptera > Drosophilidae > Lordiphosa > Lordiphosa collinella. The sequence goes on from JAEIFV010001263.1 coordinate 52,103, forward strand.
ACCCAAGACCACAGGCATCAAATAAGTGGTATTAGATCCCGCTATGCCTACCACATCGGCGGACTTTAGACCCAAGGCCTTCAGCTGTTGGGCTATGCGTATGGCAAAGGTAATGGCTTCTCCATTGGTCAACGCTGTGCCCTCCGTATCAGAAATCTAGTAGAGATCATTAAAAGTCTACCAAGAGTCTTCCTTTTCCCCTGCTCAAACCCACCTGGCTTATACTGTTCGGATGGTTTCTCATAAAAGCAAACAGTATTTTACCTATCGAACAATCAACGTCAAAAAAGTTCGCCGGCCTTGGTCCACTCCATATTTTGGTGTATTTATCGAATTGCGTGCTGGCGCGTTCCATGTTGGCAACTGAGATAAGAGAGCGACCAATTGGTTGGGGTCCAAGCGGAGAGCACGTTCTTCAGCAACTGGCGAATGGTGGCAATGTGTGGCCCACTGACAGTCCAGAGCGAATGCGAATCTTATCGGCGCTTACCCGTTTACCTTCCAAACGGTTGAGGACGACGTCACAAAAGGTGCCTAACCCAAAAGCTCAGCGATAGGAGTAATGTAGTTTGTGATAAGCTAAGCGAAAAATTGTTGTCAGATTATTTCTAGATAGTTAAAGAAGAGGTGAGGTCTATATTGAAGTGAAAGATAGGCAAGACCTTGACTTACGCCCCACTTACCCGGGGAGGGTTAATGTTTATTGGGCTACTTGAATACTCTGCATATTCCTGACAGCAAAGAATGAAACCAAATGGTTTTTCAAAGATGTTTCCAGTTTTGTTACCTCAAGAAACATAAGGTTCCAAATTGTAACTTGATTTTATTTTAAGTACAAAATCAAATCATGTTAAACTTATTAAAAATGTAATAACAATATGTTTAAAAACAAAAATTAGCTTATAATTTGCTTAGCTTTACTTAGTTTTTTTTCAGTAACCTCTAAGAAATGTGCCTTGTTGGCGCTTCGATTCGTTTTTCCATTGGCACTTCGCTTCAAGTCCTCCGACAATCAAAGCTCCTCCATTCAATTGCTTGAACTTGGCTTCCACACGATTCTTTACATAGTCCACCACATCCTGAGCCTGCAGCTGGCTACCCAATTTCTTGACCACTGCTGCCACAGCCTCATCGCCATTGAATTGATTCCAAACTCCAAAAACACACACTTCGGCTACTTCGGGCATTTGAGAGATCAACGCCTCAATTTCATTTGGATAATACTGGTTGCTTTGGTATTTTAACATATCCTTTTTGCGTTCCACTATATACAGAAATCCATCGTTATCCATGTAGCCCAAGTCACCGCTATGGAACCACAGCTCAGAGTCGCGTATTTGGCGCGATTCGACAGGATTGCCATAGTAACCTGCCCAATACTGTCCACTATGTAAACATACCTCACCCACTTCATTTGGTCCCAAAGCCTGTCCCTGATCATTCAGTATCTTCAGCTGGAAGCCTTCATTCAGACGACCAACTGAATTGGGTTTCTCGTCAAAATGGAAATTAAAGCTGGCAGTGGCGCCCATTTCGGTAAAACCATAGCCATGGGTGAGACAATCCAGACTTAGACGACTGCGTATGCGTTGTTGTACTTCAAGAGAACAGGGACCACCTCCAAAAATGAAATATCGTATGCTGGAAAAGTCAGTCTGTCCAAATTCCTCGGAATTGACTATTAAAGCCATATGCGAGGTAGCTAGAAGCAACCAGGTGATCTTGTATTTCTCTATGAGCGGTAGGAACAGCACAGGATCGAAAGGATTGTCAGCAATGATGCGAGTAGTGCTAAAAACTCCAGAGGTGACGGTGGTCAAAAGACCCGTTATCCAGTCCAAGGTGCTATGTGGTTGTACTGGACATCCGAGGTAGTCAGCCGTCTTAATGAGAGAAAATAAATCTTAAGAAAGTTAATAAATATTTTGAGGGTAGTTCTAACTTACGTGCCGATGTTGAGAATCTTTCGGCTATTTGTAATAGTCACTGCCTTCGGAGTGCCCGTTGTACCCGATGAGCAGAGTATGGCCAAAGTCTGATTGTTACCGTGCTCCAGACGCGCTGGTTGGAAATCCTTCCTCTATGTTAGTAGCGAGTACTTGCTCTATACTTATTGAATCTCTTGTATGCTTGCGCATTGTTATAATCTTCACATCCAAGTTCTTAGTAGCCGCTCGCACCTTCTCATACTCATCACCATCACAGAAGATCAAACGCGGTTTGGTGATATTGAAAAGCTTTTCGATGGTCTCCTGTTCGTATACAATATTCAGGGAATGAAAGGCAATGCCATTGAAGAAACAGGCATAAGCCACAGCAGACATATGAGTGGTACTTCTGGCTATAATGCCCACTATATCAGTTTGAAGTAGTCCCAGTTGACGCATATAGCTGGCCACACGCATTGAATTCAAATGAAGCTCCTCACGGCTTAACACTGTGTTCTCAGTGGCGGAGATCTGCAAAAGATAGCAAATTAATTTCCCACTTATCATTCCAAATCTTCCAATAACACTTACCTGCGCTATTAACTTTGGATGTCGCCGCATCTCTTGGAATATAATTTCTCCCAGCGACAAGTCCGAGGCAAAGAAGTCCCGCTCAAGGGGACCGATCCAAACTTTCTGATCCGCATTATAGTTACACTCCGGCTGGTAAGGCATGCTTCTAGATGTGGTTGATTAGGTAAAGTGCTGGAAATTTTGTGCCAGCATTCGTCTTTTATAGACCCCGTGCTTTGGGTCTGAGATTACTTCACTTGCGATAATCGCAAAGTCCGTTGATAAATTTGAAACTCATGAAGATGTGAATAATGTTATCTCACTGTTAATGCTGTTCTTAGGTTTGAAAAGAATCACTAATCAAATAACAACAACCACATACAATAGATAAGGAGAAACGCCGCACATTGCACACTGGGACAGAATGGAAAACTGACCGGCAGAAGTTCGAAAAGTCGAGGTTGTAGTCCAGGAGCATTGAGTGGCTTAAACAGTGACCAATTAACCCCCGAGCTCGGAAACCAAAGTCAAGTATTGCTGAAATACCTGTACGGAGGCTTATTTTTGACTATTTTTAGCAGATGCGGTGCGTGATGAGTTGATTTAGTCTTGTCCGTCGGTTTCTATGCTATCTCCTCCGTCAATTTGAAAGCTTTCCTAACCCAACTCACGTACCAAATATTAAAAGCCGGTTCACTACCGAAGTTTCTATTAATAGACGTAAATAATTCTCAACCCATATTTTGGGACATCTGTACATTTTTTTCAAATAAAAACGTAGTAGCTCTTGCACTTCATCAGGATTCTTGTATCCACCATAGTGTTGGGAGGCCCCTTACATCAGAGAATGTTATTGTGAAAAGGTTGCGGAACAGTCCCTGAATGTAAGAGACAGTAACATATTGCGTAGACTAAGAGCGCATTCATAAACAAATTTGTTGTATTTTTCCGTTGAGACAAGCACGCACAGTTGTTTTAAGCACGCACTAGCGAGCTCACTCAAGCGCATACACACAAAAAAACCGTTTCGGCAAGCGGTCTATCCAAAACGGTCGGCAAAAGAACACGAAACAAAAAGAGCAAAAATGTTTCTCTCTTCTAACGAAAAAAAGCGTTTTAAAGGTTGCTTCCAGCCTTCTTTTGTCAATCTGCCACACATTCGGTTTTTTGCCGAGAACTTCAAAAGAGAGGACCGATTGTCTGCAACCCTCTGCTTTTAGAACAAATACGCTACACATTTGTCGCAACCCGGGTATTATTTTTTTTTCATTTTTTTTGGTGAGACAAGCGCCAAGTGTTTAAAAAAAATTTCCATTTTTTGGGGGGTGATTAAGTAGCTGCTACTTACTCGTCCTGAGAGCAATGATCCAAACCAAATAGTAATTCGTAAACTTCGTATGCTTTACTAAGAGCTTTTCATTTGGTTCCAAATTTTGAATGGGTATTTGAATTCGTAACTGGATTTTAATTTCAGTAAAAGACCAAATCATTGTTTAACTTATTCAAAAATGTAATAACAATATTTGAATGTACAAAAATTAGCTTTTAATGTCCAACGCTCAACTTAGTTTTTTCTGCAATATCTAAAAAATGTGCCTTGTTGGCCCTACGATTCGTTTTTCCATTGGCACTTCGCATCAAGTCCTCCACAATCAAGGCTCCTCCATTCAATTGTTTATACTTGCCCTCAATATGTTTCTCCACATAGTCCACCACATCTTGAGCCTGCAGCTGGCTACCCAGTTTCCGCACCACTGTTGCGGCCGCCTCATCGCCATTGATTGTATTCCACACACCAAAGACACAGACTTCGGCTACCTCAGGCATTTGCGATATCACCGCCTCAATTTCATTCGGATAATACATTGTGCCTTGGTATTTTAACATATCCTTTTTGCGCTCCACGACATACAGGAAACCATCGTTATCCATATAGCCTATGTCACCGCTATGGTACCACAGTTTAGAGTCGCGTACTAGGCGGGTTTCGTCAGGATTGCCGTAATAACCTGCCCAATATTGAGTACTATGTATGCATATTTCGCCCAACTCATTTGGCCCCAAGGGCTGGCCTTGTTCATTGAGTATCTTCAGCTGGAAGCCACTAGTCAGACGACCCACCGAATTGGGTTTCTCGTCAAAATGAAAGTTCGTCGTGGCCATAATACCCAGTTCAGTAAAACCATAGACGAAGTGTAGACAATCCCGACTCAGTCGATTGCGTATGCGTTGTTGTACCTCAAGAGAGCAGTTACCGCCTCCAAAGAGATAGTAGCGTAGGCTGGAAAAGTCAGTCCGTTCGAATTCCTCGGAGTTGACCATCAGAGCCAAATGCGAGGGCGGTTGAAGCAACCAGGTGATTTTGTATTTAGCAATGAGACGCATGAAGCGTACGGGATCGAAGGGATTGTCGGCAATAATGCGGGTGGTGCTAAAAATCCCAGAGGTGACGGTGGTTAGAAGACCGGTAACCCAGTCCAAGGTACTGTGGGAGTACTGAACATCTGAGGTGGTCAGATGTCTGAAAAAGAATAACTTATGATTTTATTCTAAAAATTAGATCATAATCTACTTACTCGTTGCAGTTAAGCATTTTCCGGCTATTGCTTATGGTAACTGCCTTTGGAATGCCCGTAGTACCCGATGAGCCAAGTATGGCCAAAGTCTGATCGTTACCCTGCTCCAGGCGCGCTGGTTGAAATCCTTCCTCTATGTTAGTAGCGAGTACTTGCTCTATACTTATTGAATCTCTTGCATGTTTGCGCATGGTAACAATCTTCACACTCAAGTCCTTAGTAGCCCCACGCACCTTCTCGTACTCATCACCATCACAGAAGATCAAACGCGGTTTGGTAATATTGAATAGCTTCTCTATGGTCTCCTGGTCGTATACAAAATTCAGAGAATGAAAGGCAATGCCATTGAAGAAACAGGCATAAGCCACAGCAGACATATGAGTGGTACTTCTGGCTATAATGCCCACTATATCAGTTTGAAGTAGTCCCAGTTGACGCATATAGCTAGCCACACGCATAGAATTCAAATGAAGCTCCTCGCGGCTTAACACGGTATTCTCAGTGTCGGAAATCTAAAAAGAATATCTCACATTTCCTTTCACTTTAATTATACTTATGCGCACTTACCTGTGCTATTAGCTTCGGATGTCGCCGCATCTCATGGAAAATTATTTCTCCTAGCGATAAGTCCGAGGCAAAGAAGTCCCGCTCACGAGGACCGATCCAAACTTTCTGATCTGCATTATAGTTACACTCTGGCTGGTAAGGCATGCTTCTGGATGTGGTTGATTAGGTAAAGTGCTGGAAATTTTGTGTCAGCACTCGCCTTTTATAGACTGGGAGCTTTGGGTCTGAGATTACTTTGGGTATGTGTAAATTCACTTGCGATAATTACAAAGTCCGTAGATAAATTTGAAACTCATGAAGATGTGAATAATGTTGTCTCACTGTTGATGCTGTTCTTAGGTTTGAAAGGAATCACTAATCAAATAAAAACAAACACTTAGAATAGATAAGGAGAAACACCCTTTAGTACGATTTTTCAGCTCTAAATTTCCCCATTTTACTTTTGTTATGATGATATACATAAATCACTTTTAAAACTTAGCTATCTGCGTCTTGTGTTTAACTTAACACTACCTCAACATGGTTCTTTTCCTTTGATCGTTATCTTCTCTCAAGTGGGAACATTCTCAATTCTTTATCAGTGCTTATCATTAAAGAATTTTTTCAGCTTCATTTATTTTATCTGTCAAACAAGCGGCAAGTTGAACTATATTACAATTTTTTACTTTAAAGATAAATTTGATCTGCCTGCAAGTTTTCAGAAAGTAAAATCCAAAACTTCAAAGATTTGCGGAAGAAAGCCAAGTCCGTAAGATCGTTGACAAGATCCCAGAAGCCATGATTCTATTATCAAGTGTTCGGAAACGCTGAAAGAGCGAAAGGTTGGCCAGGAAAGACACGCCCAGAAAACGATTGACTTTGCGACAGATTTCTTTGGCTACGCTTTTGACTTTGCAAAGTCAGCAGCTTTGGTCTTTGCAAGACAGCAATAACAGCAGGTGGGTTGTGAGTGGGTGGGTGGTGATGGTGGATTAGCATTGACCAAACAGTGATCGAATCAGTGACCGAAATAGTGACTAAACCAGTGACGAAAACAGTGACCAAAACAGTGACCAAAACCGTGACGAAAACCGTGACACAAACGGTAACCAAAACAGTTACCAATACAGTGACTAAACAGAGACCAAAACCGTCCCCAAAACAGTGACTAAACAGTGACCAAAATTGTGAACAAAGCAGTGACCAAAATAGTGACCAACCAAAATCGTAACCAAAACTGTGACCAAAACAGATACCTAAACAGTGACTGAAACGGTGACCGAGTCAGTGACTAAAACAATGACCAAAACAGTGACCAAAACAGGAAAACAGTGACCAGAGCTATGACTAAGTCAGTGCCTTAGGCAGTAACCAAAACAGTGACCAAAACCGTGACGAAAACCGTGACACAAATGGTAACCAAAACAGTGACCAATACAGTGACCAAACAGAGACCAAAACCGTCCCCAAAACAGTGACTAACCAGTGACCAAAACAGTGACCAAAATAGTGACCAAAACCGTAATCAAAACTGTGACCAATACAGTGACTAAAACAATGACCAAAACAGTGACTAAAACAGTGTCTTAACAGTGACAAAAACATCGATTTTATTATGCCCGAGTTTCTGAAGTAACGAATTCCGGTCAAATAGTATCGGTCAGAACTTAAAACTTAAGACTAACTGCGAAAAACTTGGGCGATACAATTTAGCACGTAAGTGTTTTAGGTTTGTCTAGCTGGTAAGTCTCTTTGTACAGTGTAAGTTTTGTTTTCAGTCTTAAAATGTTTAATAAGTGAAAAGAATATGGGAGCATCTTCACTAGATCCTTCTATTGGCAAGGTCAGTTGGGTGGACCCTTAGGAGCCTTCTCCTTGCCCTTATCCCGTTTATCCTCCGCCTTTTGAGGAGACGTGTGGCAAGGTTGTTGGAATGAGAGGCCACCTTGTCTAGGTACCGCGCAGCCTGGCTGTTGATGGTGTCGCCAACCATTGGGACGCCACATTCTTTGTCAATGTCTCGAGTGCGAATAAACCATTCAGCTCCAGTGATTCGTCTGAGGATTTTGGCCTGAAAGACCCTGATTTTGTTCAGGTGTGTATTCGCGGCGATGCCATACACCTGGACGCCATACCTCCATATTGGTGCCAGGATGACCTTGTAAATAAGGACCTTGTTCAATAAATAGTGAAATTGGGAAATTTTAAAAAATATATTGCACTATCGTCTCTATCGATTTTCGATGGGGCAAATCTAAGCGAAATTACTTTATTTTCTTTTGCAAGTATTGTAATTTCAAGTTATTCCTCGTAAAGAGCTACGCTCGTACCGGGTGTTCCACGACGCCCACTCTTATTATCTAATATTCACGGTCTTTTGCCATCTGGTTAAGAAACACTTGCATCATCATCGGATTTGTTCTCAATTCCACTTCCACAAGCATTTTTATACACTTGAAAAGTGTATTATAATTTTGCCCAGAAGTTTGGAACGCATAGAAGGAATCATCTCCGACCACATAAAGAATATATATTCTTGATCAGCATGACGAGCTGAGTCGATTGAGCTTCCGTCCGTCTGTATTACGCAAACTAGTTCCTCAGTTTTGAAGCTATTGAGCTGAAATTTTGCACAGAGATATCTTTTAGCTACACACTGCACATATGTAGGAAGCGCGAAAATCGGATGCACACTTCTTGTAGCTGCCATACAAATAATTTGTTTAGGTTTTTTATTTAGTATCTCAATGAAACAAGACATTAAGCTTATAAAGTAAGTCATTGGGCACAAAAGCTTCAAGAGTATTTAAACTTCGGCACAGACGAAATTGGCTTTACTTTCTCGTTTTTAATTTAAAGTCGATTTGTGTACTGAAGCTCTGAAGATTCTTATTCTCCTTTTGATTTGGTTCAACAAGTTGGTTCTACAAGTTAGTTTAACTTATAAAATAAATGATTAACAATGTTTGAATGTACAAAAATATAATAATAAATATCTTAAGCTTTACTTAGTTGCTCTTTGCAACCCCCACAAAATGTGCCTTGTTGGCCATTCTATTCGTTTTGCCATTGGCACTTCGTTTCAAGTCTTCCACAATCAAGGCTCCGCCATTCAATTGTTTGTACTTGGCTTCCACACGATTCTTTACATAGTCCACCACATCCTGAGCCTGCAGCTGGCTACCCAATTTCTTGACCACTGCTGCCACAGCCTCATCGCCATTGAATTGATTCCAAACTCCAAAAACACACACTTCGGCTACTTCGGGCATTTGGGAGATCACTGCCTCAATTTCATTGGGATAATACATAATATTCTGATACTTTAACATATCCTTCTTGCGATCCACTATGTACAAGAAACCATCGTTATCCATGTAGCCCAAGTCACCGCTATGGAACCACAACTTAGAGTCGCGTATTTGGCGCGATTCGACAGGATTGCCATAGTATCCTGCCCAATACTGACCACTATGTACGCATACCTCGCCCACTTCATTTGGTCCCAAAGCCACGCCCTGATCATTCAGTATCTTCAGCTGGAAACCACTAGTGGGCCGACCCACTGAATTGGGTTTCTCGTCGAAATGGTAATTTATGCTGGCCACGGTACCCAATTCGGTGAATCCATAGCCAAAGGTGAGACAATCCGGACTTAGTCGACCTCGTATGCGTTGTTGTACTTCAAGAGAACAGCGACCACCTCCGTAGAGGAAAAACCGTATGCTGGAGAAGTCGGTCTGTTCGAATTCCGCAGAATTGACTATCAAAGCCATTTGCGAGGGCACTTGAAGCAACCAGCTGATCTTGTATTTCTCTATGAGAGGTAGGAACAGCACAGGATCGAAAGGATTGTCAGCTATGATGCGAGTAGTGCTAAAAACTCCAGAGGTGATGGTGGTCAAAAGCCCAGTTATCCAGTCCAATGTGCTGTGGGTGTACTGGATATCCGAGGTAGTCAGCCGTCTGTATGAGAGAAAAGAAATTATAAGTAAGGTAAGAAATATATTGAGGGTATTCTAACTTACGTGCTGCAGTTGAGAATCTTTCTGCTATTTGTAATAGTTACTGCCTTGGGAGTGCCCGTTGTACCCGATGAGCAGAGTATGGCCAAAGTCTGATTGATACCGTGCTCCAGGCGCGCTGGTTGGAATCCTTCCTCTATGTTAGTAGCGAGTACTTGCTGTATACTTATTGAATCTCTTGCATGCCTGCGCATTGTGATAATCTTCACATTCAAGTTCTTGGTAGCCGCACGCACCTTTTCATACTCATCACCATCACAGAAGATCAAACGCGGTTTGGTGATATTGAAAAGCTTTTCGATGGTGTCCTGTTCGTATGTGATATTCAGGGAATGAAAGGCAATGCCATTGAAGAAACATGCATAGGTAACTGCAGATATGTGAGTGGTATTCCTGGCTATAATGCCCACTATATCAGATTGAAGTAGTCCCAGTTGACGCATATAGCAGGCCACACGCATAGAATTCAAATGAAGCTCCTCGCGGCTTAACACTGTGTTCTCAGTGGCGGAAATCTGCAAAAGATAGCAAATTAATTTCCCACTTATCATTCCAAATCTTTCAATAACACTTACCTGCGCTATTAACTTTGGATGTCGCCGCATCTCGTGGAATATAATTTCTCCCAGCGATAAATCAGCAGCAAATAAGTCCCGCTCACTTGGACCCATCCAAACTTTACGATCGGCATCGTATTTAGTCTCTGGTTGGTAAGGCATGTTTCCAGCTGTAGTCGATCATGCACAATGCTGGCAATTTGTGACTGGACTGGCCGTTTTATAGACAACTGCATTCACTTACAACGCCTAGCGATTTTTGCAACGATTACATATGTACACACACAATACATACATATTCATTTCATCTGTAGATAAGAAGACACTGCTACTGCTCTGTTGATATTTTAACGTTGCCTGTGACTCGTGAGTTTTGCAGTCTTAATTGTAATTTAATAAAAACAAATTGTTACTTAACCCATGAAAAACAAGCAATTAAGTTTTTACGAGTTGGCTTTAATCTGGATTCTAATTTTGATATACCGACTTGAACTTAAATAAATATTTTGATCCGAATGATGTGGAAATTTTGTTTTATTTTGATGGAATGATCTTAGATACAAACCTTCTTATTATAGTTTCAAGTACCATCGAGTCTAATATGTAATGTAAAATGGCTTGACACAGCCCCAAAGTGGGCTTCTAATTTTCGCACAAGAGAAAGGGACCTACAGTTTAACGCCGAATCCGAACGGCAGTTTGAGAAGCTTTTGCATGGCTTATTACAACAAAGCTGGCGCCAACAGCAGAGAGGGGTGACCGGGCGTAAAGTTTATTCAAAGAAAAAACTATTCATTAGATCGAACCCACGACCTCTTGCAAAGCGGTCGCGCACACTAGCCGCTGAGCCACCCGGCCACCCAATTGATTTGAATTCACCACCTAAAAATGTAGAAGAAATCTCATTGAAGTGAGGTTTTATTCACATTATTTCAAAATTTGGTTCTCATATGGTGCTTAAAATTAATTGTTGTTTTAGCCGGAATGAAGTTCACCTGACCAAAAAAGCTTATTTATTTTGATATATTTGGAAACCCGTTGGGACTCGTCTTCAGGGAGTGAACTGCGTTTAAACAGCTGTGGAGTTCGAAACTGTTTCCTGGTCACGAGCCGACTGAATCAACAATTAATATAAGCAACAAAAAGGTCACCAATCCAAATCATTATTCTGCATAAAGTTAAAAAGCAAGAAGGCTAAGCTGACTTCGTCTGTTTCGAAGTTTTAATACCCTTGCAAATGATTTGATTTGATCCCTGACCAAAATATCAGGTCACCGACTAAGGGATCTTGAGCGATTTTCGAATCAGCTCGATCGGCTCCGACGTGCGATTTCCAAATCGGCGGCGGATGAGCCGCAGTTTGTGCGATTTCCGAATCGGCTCCCTGACCAAAATATCAGGTCGGACGCACTGCAACCGTCAGTGAAACAGGTGTTACCCTGAGCCGGTCCAACGAGATTGATGCACTGCAAGCGGTAGGGTAAACCCAACCAAGCAAGACTTGGAACGGCTCCCGGTCACTAGGTAGGCTCCCTCGGTAAGCATCAAGACGAACCAGGTCGACCCCTGGCCCGATCCTCCAAGTGCGACGCACTGCATCCAGTCAGGAACAGCCTCAAAGCACGCGGGCACGCGCGTTCCAACCAAGACTTGGAACGGCTCCCGGTCACTAGGTTGGCTCCCACGGCAAGGACCCAGACGATCCAGATCGGCCCCCGGCCCGATCCCCCAAGAACGACGCACTGCATCCGGCACAGAAACCCAAGGCATGAAAGCGAGACAGCCCGAAGAATAGAAAATAACAATAAATTAGAATATAACCTAGATTCTTATTGTCTACTCATTGGGCGGGTGAACGATTCCAGCAAACAGAAGAGCCAAGTGTCCCAGAATCAAATAATATCTGTGACAAACCCTGGCATTGGCAACCTACATCCGTGCAGCGAAAAGAGTTCGTTACAATGGCGCCCGAGCAGGGACCTTGGCCCTTTGTTGGAGCTCGTACCAGCTAAAGCGTTTACTCTAACTTTTATGGCCCTGGCTCAGGCGCGAAAAGAGTTCATTACAGTGGCGCCCGAGCAGGGACCTTGGCCTTTTGTTGGAGCTCATGTTGGAGCTCATACCAGCTAAATCGTTTACCCTAACCTTTATGACCCTGGCTCAGGAGCGCGCTCGCATGCCGTCCCTCGTGCCACCTGGGGCACCAAAAGAGTCTCCACAACCCAAACCGACACCCGCAACCACCCCGGGGCCGGAAATGCTGCTTCAGATTCCAGCCACCACGGTCAGCCCGGTGGACGAGACAGCACACCACCCCCCAGCAGACACACTAGACAACCCAGAGGAGACGGACATGGTCATAAAGAACCTCCCAGTCACAAAAACCAGCAGAATAGCTGCCATCAGCACCATCCGAAGCTGGGGCGAAGAATTCGACGGCATCAGCCGCATCGAGGAATTAGCCAGCGCATATGGCATCGAACTAGACCAAACCGCAGGGGCGATGGTCATTCATACATACAAGCCCGGTAGAAATGCCCGACTGGACCTCGTTTAAACGGGAATTTCTAAGGTACTACGTACCGACAGTCTACCAAGAACGGGCCTTGGACCAAATCACCCGACGCTACCAAAAACGGGGCGAACCGGCCAAAGAATTCGTGCGCGAAATGTGCAAAATCATGCGGTTTACCAAACTCAGCGAGGAGCAAAAACTCGAGTGGATCTATAGGAATAGTCAGGTGGACTTTCAGCTCTATGCCAAACGGGGGCAATTCCGAAATCTAGGTGAATTTCTCCTCCTGGCAGATGAGTTCGAAACACTACAGGTCAGTGCTGCCACCTGAACAACGCCCGCCCACAGTAGGCCGAGACCCCGAGGAGACCTACTGCAAAAATGAACTTACCGCCAGCAAGCGGAGAGCCCCAACGTGGTAGAAGAGGAGCTCAAAACTAACCCAATTATCTGTCTTAATCCTAATCATATTATTCTACGAGACATATTATCTAAGCCGCACAAAGCGCACTTATTAATTATAAGTCCATTTGATCAAGAACTTATCTAATCCTATTAACCTTAAGCACTTTTCATACTATAAAACTTAGTATCAAAGCCGCACGAAGCGCACTCCATACCTAATTTTAAGTTCCTGCCGCATAAATCCAATGTATTATATTTTCTGTTGACATTAATAACTCTGCAGGTTATCAAAGCGCACTCCTTAACTAATTTTAAGCTCTTGATAAAAGTTAATTATCCTACATTCTTTGCATAATTAAAAAGCAGAAGGAAGCCTCGAGCCGGTAAAAGAAGGGGGAGTGCGCAGCAGACTTGACGATTCGGTTGGAATTTTTCCACAAGATGCTTCAAATGGTGGAAGAGGCCAAGACATGTTGAACTGTCTTTTTATGTCTGACGAGGCCCATTTCGACAAACGGCAACATAAACAAACAAAATTGTTGAATATGGAGTGCTTCAACCCACAGATACCCATGAGACGAAATTTCACCCTCTCACAGTCTGGTTCGTTTCACACGTTTTCGGCCCTTTTCTTCGAAGAAACGGTCACACCGACTGTACGAAAACCGTTACTTGAGCATTTTGAGAGAGTTTATCTTTCCAAATTAAGCCAAAGAGAATTCAGATGTCAACTAATCCATAACCAGCCTGTTATGACAGAATGCGACGAAATTTACCAATAAGCTGATATTCGAAACTCCACTCCGTTGGTCCCCCAGTTCGCCCGACCTTACGCACCTGACTTTTCTTGAGGGGTTATTGGAAACAGGAAAGTCTACAAAAAAACGACAAATTGAGAACTAAAGCATCCATTCAGCAACAATTGCGGCTATTCCGTGTCAACTCTCCAAGCATAATGAACAACTTATAAGAGCCGACGCCACACAGGGGGCATTTACATTCAATATTTTTAGTCTAATTAGCTATTTTAATAAAATTGATGGCTTGACTGAACGAGCTAGCATAACATTGAGCGCTTTTCGTGTCTCAAAATAAAGTTATTTGAGGACCTTTGAGCAGAGTCGGAGCCGTTCTCCGGCTCTTGATCATTTCCTCTTTGCTCACGACACCATATTTTATTCCTTGTCTTCACACCGGTTATAAATTTAAGTCTTGGTTGTGTGTTTAAGCGAGTGTCGTTTGACCACAGTTCTAGCCAGATCCTTTGGTCTTAAGGGCTGTATCTTCTAGAATTTCGATTTAAAAATCTTTTTAGGACGATATTCTCAATATCCAGTTAAAAATATGCAAAAAGTCGACAAAATTTCGCGCAATACTAACTACGTATTTTGCAAATCTGAATCGAAAATAAGATATTTTTTATAGTATTGAAATTATGTTTTAAGTTTCATTGCCAAAGACAATTAAAGAAGTTAGACCCACGACCAACCGCTGCGGTACAGACCTTGAAAAAACCGTTCCTGAGTTTTTGATTTTGCTCAGCTGCTGACTCCAATGTGCGAGCGCCAGCAACCGCTCTCAATAAATGGTTATTGAACGAGCAAACAAAAAACAAATTCACGAAAACATAAACAAAGAGAATCGAAGGTTCGCTCGAGCGGAGCAAGCGTGTGAGTTTTTTCGGTTTTGTTATTGACAAACCCGGAAAAACGATCAATGTTATTACTAGCCTGACAGAATAAAAGAAAAATTTATTCCGTACACTGAAAAAAAATTTAATTGGCTTTCTTTATGTAGCAATATTTATCAGCCACCCTGTACTTGCAGTCAAATCAAGTTTAGTTTCAATTTTCGACACGCCCCCTCCCGCCCCCGCAAGTTGGAAAAAACGTCATATCTCCCACAGTTTTATAGATAGAAGATTCGTTCTGCTGGACATATTTAGTAATTAGCATTATTTATCGATCCGCGAAAGGAAAACCAACGATTATGGGCAGCACCGGTCGCAACGATAATGGGCAGCACTTCACAGGTACAGAGTATGTTATAGTCGGGCTTGAACGACTATCTTTCTTGTTTTTATTTATCATTGAGCTCCATTTGCCACCAAAGGGTTAATCAAACGCCTCGTATTGCAATTGAGAATCAATTTATATTTAACAAAAAAATTATCATTGATTAAACCGATGCACTCTAGGGGCCAAGTTTGCCTGTAGTTACTACATCTGTTTGCGAGTGTTTTGTTTATTGGGAGCTACGTAACAATCGCGTGTAAATTGCAAACGTTGTTCGTCGTTGTAAGAGAGCAGCGAATTGTGTGCATTATGCATTATCTAACACAAAACTATAAAAGGGCTAGTGCAATCACAAATAGCCTTCATTTGGTGTAATCGTTAACAGTGGAAAGCATGCCCTATCAGCCAGAGATTAGCTACGATGCGGATCGAAAAACTTGGATCGGTCCTCAAGCAAAGGATTACTTTGCTTCGGACTTATCGCTGGGAGAAATTATATTCCAAGAGATGCGCCGACACCCACAGTTAGTAGCACAGGTAAGTGTTATTTGAAGATTTAGAAATTGAAGTTATGTTATTGCCCCTCCTTTGCAGATATCCGAAACTGAGAATACCGTGTTAAGCCGCGAGGAGCTTCATTTGAATTCTATGCGTGTGGCTAGCTATATGCGTCAACTGGGACTACTTCAAACTGATATAGTGGGCATTATAGCCAGAAGTACCACTCATATGTCTGCTGTGGCTTATGCCTGTTTCTTCAATGGCATTGCCTTTCATTCTCTGAATTTTGTATACGACCAGGAGACCATAGAGAAGCTATTCAATATTACCAAACCGCGTTTGATCTTCTGTGATGGTGATGAGTACGAGAAGGTGCGTGGGGCTACTAAGGACTTGAGTGTGAAGATTGTTACCATGCGCAAACATGCAAGTGATTCAATAAGTATAGAGCAGGTACTCGCTACTAACATAGAGGAAGGATTTCAACCAGCGCGTCTGCAACACGGTAACGATCAGACTTTGGCCATACTTGGCTCATCGGGTACTACGGGCATTCCAAAGGCAGTTACCATAAGCAATAGCCGGAAAATGCTTAACTGCAACGAGTAAGTAGATTATGATCTAATTTTTAGAATAAAACTTATGGATTATTCTTTTTCAGACATCTGACCACCTCAGATGTTCAGTACTCCCACAGTACCTTGGATTGGGTTACCGGTCTTATAACCACCGTCACCTCTGGGATTTTTAGCACCACCCGCATTATTGCCGACAATCCCTTCGATCCCGTACGCTTCATGCGTCTCATTGCGAAATATAAAATCACCTGGTTGCTTCAACCACCCTCGCATTTGGCTCTGATGGTCAACTCCAAGGAATTCGAACGGACAGACTTTTCCAGCCTACGTTATTATTTCTATGGAGGCGGTAACTGCTCTCTTGAGGTACAACAACGCATACGCAATCGACTGAGTCGGGATTGTCTACACTTCGTCTATGGTTTTACTGAACTGGGTATTATGGCCACCACGAACTTTAATTTTGACGAGAAACCCAATTCGGTGGGTCGTCTAACTAGTGGCTTCCAGCTGAAGATACTCAATGAAGAAGGCCAGCCCTTGGGGCCAAATGAGTTGGGCGAAATATGCATACATAGTACTCAATATTGGGCAGGTTATTACGGCAATCCTGACGAAACCCGCCTAGTACGCGACTCTAAACTGTGGTACCATAGCGGTGACATAGGCTATATGGATAACGATGGTTTCCTGTATGTCGTGGAGCGCAAAAAGGATATGTTAAAATATCACAGCATCATGTATTATCCGAATGAAATTGAGGTGGTGATCTCGCAAATGCCTGAGGTAGCCGAAGTCTGTGTATTCGGTGTGTGGAATACAATCAATGGCGATGAGGCGGCCGCAACAGTGGTGCGGAAACTGGGTAGCCAGTTGCAGGCTCAGGATGTGGTGGACTATGTGGAGAAACATATTGAGGGCAAGTATAAACAATTGAATGGAGGAGCCTTGATTGTGGAGGACTTGAAGCGAAGTGCCAATGGCAAAACGAATCGTAGAGCCAACAAGGAGCACTTCATGAAAGTAAAGAATATCAACTAATTATTTTTGGTTGTGAAAAAGAGGCTACACCAAAGATCAAAGTTAGGATTGTTAGATTTTTTTTTTTTTTGTTAAATTTATTCGAGGTTAAGTTAAAGGAATTCAAAAAAAAGATTGATCAAATGTAAATAAAATAAAATGTGAATTAAGTAAATAAATTAAGGAGAATTTATTAAATGTCATGATTCCGTCTGGGCCTTTAGGAGAGAAACAACCCAACCAAGTATGAGTGCGACTGACATGCGAGTGATAAGTAGATCACTATTTGCCGGGAGGAAGCGTGTAAAAAGTGGTTCACTATTTGCCGAAGAAACACGTCCCGATGGCCATTGCAATAACATTGCGGACGGAAGCTCTCTTCGAGATTGTGAGGTGACTCGCATGTTTTAAGACCGTGTCCTGTTTGGGTATGTAAGCTGGTTACATCCATTGCAATAACATTGCGGTCGGACGAAACTTTTCAATACAAATAGAAATAATTTATATTTCCAAAATAAAAAGTCATTTCCGGTGTGATTAAGCCTTTCCTGTGCAAAGCAATGGAGTAGTCAATGCTGTGTGAAGAGTGGGAGAAATGTTTTCGGTCATTCAAGATCTATATTGAGGCAGAGGAGATTATGTCCATAGTCAAGAAGAAGAATCTGTTGATGCAGCCGGTGGCATATTCCTTACCAGAAGCACTGCAAAAATATAATGCAAAAGTGGAGAATGACGTACTTAAGGTATTTCAAGTTTAAGCTCCGCCAAGTAAAAAATTCAATTTTTCGGCGGTCTTCTCGGTCTGGGAGTTCTGTTTCTTCCACATCTGAGAGGCTTTTTGCTCGCGAATAAGATAATATTTGGATCGTCCGAGTCCGAATATTGGAATAGATCTGCTCCCAGAGCCACAGCCTCTGGCTTGAAAGCAATTCTCAAAATGAACATTATTTTTGTTAACGCCACTTTCCTTGTCTTGTCTTTCAGCGGCTATGCAGGGTGCTAACACATCTTTGTCATTATCTCCCGTCTTCCTCATACATATTTAGCCTATCCTGGTCTTATTTAGCTTACGAAGTCCATTTCCGAAACAGGAACCATTGCTTCTGATTATTCAGTCACCTGCTCCTGCACACGGCATGCCTTCAGAACTTCATCAAGGGTATATTCTTACCAGGTATCGTTCTTACGTAAATATGTTTCTTCAGACTTATTAGCCCGAGGCAAGTAAATTGTGTGACATTCCGCTGAACGGGACGAGACACCTAAAACAATGGGCGTATTCAGCAGATAAATCCGGTTTTAGATTACTGACTTATGAATGCCGATTTTTAGCGGTGAATACCGTGATTGCCGATAGCGACTGATAAATTTGGTAATCATGAGAGGTGAGACAGTTTATCGACTTTTTGGCCAAGTGTAAACGCTAAAATTGAGAATGAACTGCCGAACTTACAGCGTTAATAGCTCTCAAAAATTGTTACAATCGGGGGTGTCCTGGAAATCTTTAGAGATTTTGTCTTCGGCTGGTTTGCAAATCGCTCGAAAAATCCGTCGGTGTCCCAGAACTTCAAGAGATTTCATTTTCTGGTCCAATTGGGTCCAATTGGGTTCAAAATAATTGTCCATCTCACAAAACAGGGCTGCATGACGCCCAAAAAAATTTCCCTTATATTAGTTTTCAATTAAAATGATGTTAAAGGGAAATCTGTTAGTTGTTGCATAAGTTTAATGATTCATGCTAATAATATAATTTAAATTTAAGTCGCGTTACCCAAAATTAACATGAAAAATTTAAAAATATATGCGCGCCAATCATTGAGCAGAATTTGCCAGCCCTTGGCACGTTTGTTGTTGTTGAATTTCCCATTCGGCGCTAGTGAGGCCGGGGGCGCCATCTAGTTATTAACAAGCTAATTTCAATATTAAATCAAATTAAACATGCTATTTATTTGATGCAGCCTATCCAGTAAAATAATGTAGTTTACATTTCCAAAACTAATTTCAAAATATCAAAATAGTTTTAGCGGTGAATTTAGCAAAATCTCTACCTAAATCACTAGAGATTTGAAACCAACCGAAAGAGATTTCTAGGACACCGAGAATTGGTTTTGGGTTGGAATTTGGTTGGAAGAGATTTGTGGGACCCCGCCGAATGTATTTTTTAACAAATGTAATAAGCCAGAGAATAACAA
>JAEIFV010001264.1:0-71387 GCA_018904265.1 Lordiphosa collinella
TCGAACTACAACTGCTTGCCCTTACAGGTGAAGTGTCTCCAGAATGCAAGGCTACTAGATTAGATGACAAAAGTTGACAGATTTGAAACCGACTGCTCAGCGCCAAGTTTTTTGACACTTTACATATAAACTCCTACTAGTTTAGTTCAAAATCCAATTGTTTATACGAAAATCTAGAGATTTCTGGAACACCTCCCATAGACAGGGTTTTCCGACTGTATTCAATTTCTCCTTCTTCATTTGTAACAAAATGCAATCTCCTTTTAGCCATTCTGTATGGCTTTGCTCAAACACTTGTAGAGTTCTGTTGCAACTATTTCACTTCTCAATTAATTTACCAACATAAGATCTCAATTTTCCTGTTATCGTTTTCAATTGTTCTTCTGTGCACTTATTTTCATCGGAAATTTGACTACAAACGTATTGTTCAACTTGCACATTTTGCTTTATACCACACACAGACAGTGCACGTCCTGTGAATATTCCTATGGCACTAACAGAGGAAGATGACAACACGCTAACAAATACCGAGGAGGTCCTCGGAATATTGGCAAGGCTCAAAACCGACAAATCTCCTGGCCCCGACGGAATACCCAACAATGCCCTAAAGGCAGTCATTAATGCCCACCCTGAAGTGTTTGTAAACATATACAACAAATGCATCATCGAGCGCACAATTCCTCGACTATGGAAGCAGCAGAGACTTGTGCTCATCCCGAAGCCAGCAAACGATCTCGAAGACCCGTCTTGGTATCGGCCACTCTTAATGCTGGACACTACTGGCAAAATCTTTGAAAGGATTATATGTAACCGACTGGAGAGTGAGCTTGAAAGCAGCTGCGGGCTATCAGACCAGCAATATGGAGGGGCCAAAAAGTATTGTCTTGTTTGCACAATTGACGTGAAAAATGCGTTTAATTCAGCCAACTGGAGCAAGGTCCTTCAATCACTCAGCAGCCGTCGCTATCGCAGTACCTGATACAACTAATAGTGAGCTATTTCGAGGACCGCTTGCTCTTGTACAGCTCAAATGCAGGGCACCACCAGTACTTAGTGAGCGGAGGAGTACCACAAGGCAGCTCTCTTCTTGGCTTTGCCGATGACATAGCACTGGTAACAGTTGCGAAGCACTTAAGCGAGACCACTGAAAAGTGCAGTACCGCGATCGACCAGATGATGATATGGCTATCGGAAAATGGACTGGCGCTTGCAGAGCACAAAACCGAGGCGGTCCTGATCAGCAGCAGAAAGAAAGTGGAGAAGGCATGCGTTAGAGTGGGCTCAACCGTAATTGAGTCCCAACCGGCTATACAATACTTGGGCATCATTCTGGACCACAGACTCTGCTTTAGACATCACCTTGAGCATGTCAGCAACAAGGCGGCAAAAGTAGCAACCTCTATCACCAGACTGATGCCAACCTCAGAGGACCAAAACAAAAGAGCAGAAGATTAATTGCGAGCGTGGTCTCCTCCACAATCCTCTACGGGGCGCCGATCTGGGTTCCAGCCATGGACATACCCACCTACAGCCGACAGTGCAAGTCTGTATACAGACTCTGCGGATTAAGAATCGCAAGCTGCTTTGGCACTGTGTCGGAAGAAGCGGCATTGGTTGTGGCAGGCTTAATTCCAATAGACCTCTGGCAGCTGAACGGAGAAGCGGGACTACTGGAAGTAGGTCACAGCGGGACTCCACAATAACCAAGTGGCAATCCAAGTGGAGCCAAGGATCAAACGGAAGATGTACTCACCGACTAATACCATTACTGGAGCCCTGGCTTAGTCGGCATGGTCAGGTGGATTTCAACTTATCGCAAATGCTAACGGGGCATGGCTGTTTTAAGTCATATCTCCACCGGTATTGAAGACGACATTCGCCACTGAGGATGTGGAGCATGCATTCTTTGGTATGCCTAAAAATTGAATTAAATAGTAAATCGGCAAAAACTGGCAGCTGATATTGGATGTTTCACTTTTACAATGATCTAAATTCGAAGTTGGACAAGAAAAAACGAAGTTGGAGCGGGATCTTGCGGCACTAACAAGTTTTTCCACCAATTTTTTATCGAAATCGGACAACCATATAGCATATTTTTGTTCTTTCTCCTCTCACTTACCCGATACTTCTGCGAGAAGACCTCAATCATGCCCGTTCGTTTCGAGGGCGATGTGGTGTATATAGAGTTCTGATCATTGACCAAAATCTTGGGCGGATCAAATTGCTGCTGTTGTTGACCTTGTTGTTGTTGTTGTTGAGCATAACCCTGCGACTGCTGCCCCTGATGGCTACCAGAGGCCAGCGAAGAGCTACTCGAATTGGTGGTGGCCGTGACCAGTATCTTGGGCGACAGCGATACGGGAAACTGTTGTGGTCTTATATTGCCCATTGAGCCACCACCCACCGAACCCGAGGAAGTAGATCCCGTGCCCGACATGCCATCATCAATGTGTAGAAAATTACTAGGTGAACTTTCACGACAGGGCGATGAAATGGCCGAGTCCTGAGAGACCATACTTCTGGGTATGGTGGCCAGCTCCAGGCAGGTTTCATTCCCATTTCCCGAGGTGGTGGCTATTATGACATCCTCCACACCCTCATCAATGGGCGAGGAAATGGACTGAAAACTGCTGAGACGTATACTGGAGGAGCCTATGGACAAATCGTTATCGGTGAGCGAACCAAAGGCCGAGTCCTGTGAGGGATTACTGCGACCGTATTTGAGACACTTGAGTGAGTACTCCAGGCGACGACTCTTGGAGTTCTTGTAGTTGCACATATCGGCCGTAAGTTGATGATTGAAGGAGGCTCCCGCCGTTGAGCAGGAGGCAGGTGCATACAAACGTGTCGCCTGTGACGAACCACTGGCCTCCTCATACTCCTCCTCCTCCTCCTCGGTCACTGCGTCGACATTGAGATTGCTTTGGCTGCTGGTGCTGCAGCGTATGATGGGCGGCGGCTCCTGGCCGCTATTGTCATCGGAATAGAGTGTGGCATGGTCGCAATAGTGAATGGGTGACTCGGAGGCGGATGAATGCCACAGCTGCCGATGGTAGCTGTTGCTGCTGTTGCCACCCACAACAATCTCCTCGAGCAGACCCTCCTCCGAGTCGCTTGATATGTCAAATGAGTCCATTGTTCGGCTGATGCTGTGCGTGTGTGTGTGGGTGTGTGTGCGAGTGTGTGTGTGTGTATGGAAGAGAAATAACAATTAGACATGGTTTGGTTTTTGAGCTTTATCAGCATCGATGCCTGACCCGCTCCGGCTTGCCACCTGAATGCAGATTTTTGACATGTTCTTTGGCCTTTATTGTTTGACAGCGAGTGGGTGAGTGAGTCAGTATGTGTGTGAGTGTGTGTTTGTATGTTTGTGGGCGCATGACTGGGCGTGGGCATACGAATTTGTGCTGCAATAGAAGCGACAATACGTGCGTGACTTGAATTTCGCCCAGGAATGCAATTACTTTTACCATAGCCTACAATTTTGTGAAAGTTCAATTAGCACCTACTCGGATATTCTTAGGAATCTTAAACTTAAATCATTGGACTTAACTTATTGAGAACTTGAAATAAATTGTGTTTTAAAATATTAGCCAAGCGATTTGTTTTTTGAGATTTTTTCATAATCGACCCATTTAATTAACTCTGCAGTCATACTTAGACAGGCCCTAACCAAATGGTAACTCTACCAAGGACCAACCTCCCCATTATACGAATTATAAAATCAAGCTCTATTAGGTTTTGAAATAACCTTAAACTTATTAAGAACATAAAAACTATTAAGCTAATGGAAGTTTAGACTTAAATACTTTGTAATTGCTTAGCTTGTTCCGTTATACCCATGACCCCAATTTTCACATTTTCACTTCGATATTCTGAGTCTTCGATGCTGAAATCCGTTATATCGACCTGACAAAGTCGCTTTCGATTTCCAGGTACACCACGTAAGTTGTATCGATAACACAAGACAGCAGAATTGAACTTTTTCCAGTATATCGAAAGGTTGGTGGTGTTTCAAGATAATTTTTGGGTACTGATGGCAAATCTGATTTCGGAAATGTTCCATCAACTGGATTTAATTTGACTGTTTACTCGAGAGGTATACCAAAAGTGCTTAAACCTACTGAATGATCAAGAGATTTCATTTTCTTCAAAAGTCGAGTCAGAAATAGTCGATGAGCCGTGTGAGTATAAGATATGGTCCTGAACCTACAGTGGTTGCGGCCATATTCGTGGGACCAATCTGACAACGACACAATGTGACAGAGATGTCAGATGGAGAACCTGTGTTTGTTGACTAGTAAAGTAGATTTTTACACATCGAACAATTACATGCCAAGTTCTTCTGAAAATAGTTGAAATTTATACCAGAAAAGCTACGTTTGAAACTCAAACGTAGACGTTTAAAAGATTAAAAAAGTCAAAAAATAGGGTAGCGCCTCTCCGAACAAAACCATTTAAGCGGATCATACGAAGAAATTTTCGACTCGTGAGGGCTACTTTCTAATCTGCAGAGGCCAACGTAAAAGTCGACCAAGGCGATCGAACGATAATTTCGACCGCCACAGCCGTTTGGAAAATAAAAAGAGGTATAATCTTGCAAAGAACATCCCAAAAACGAGCGCGTTCTCAGCAGTTGAGCTATGGCTTACCATCACAGTCCCTTTCAAGATGGACAATTCTATGGATGACGGCTGTTGATTTGTAGTTTTGTGTAAAAAAAAATTTAGTAAAAAATTCAAATTGACGGGTCAGAAATGGTGACAATTCTGCGTGATTCCGTCTTTGTTCCAGCCATCATCGGTTCAGTTGAATGGAGGTACCCATGGCAGTCACCTCGAAAAACGTGGTTCGAAGATGACGGTTGAGGCAAGTTTGGGTCATTTTGGGACAAAAATGGCCAATTTTCCCGTTAAAAACCGCTGGCTCGAAAACGACTTTAGACCCATGGTTGCTGGGGATCCCATTGGCATATCTTTTAATTGGGTATATAAGTGGACCTCAAATGTAAAATAAGTACCTATTTTCGACAATACGAAATTTTTAAATTGCCATGAACAGTGGCTTTGGTATTTTAGTGTTGTGTATTTTACTCTACTTTTGTCCTTTGGTCTCCAATGCTAATTTTATGGGAATACTTGGGAATTAAGAGACAACAAAACAGTTTGTCATCGTCACATATATGTATACATAGGTGCTGTTATCGGGGGCGACACAGAAATCTCTAGGGGTTTTGAAGTCGGTTGGTTTTTACATAAGTCTATCGAAAAATCTATCGATTTTACAGAACTTCGAGAGATTTCATATTTTTTATTTGGAAAGGTTTGTGTCCATCATCGTTTTTCGATGTCAGAAGAAGCTGTTGAAGCCCTTAAGAAATTCGTCTTAGAGTGACTGTACAACAAAAAGTTCTGAGTAAGATTGTGCTAAAAAAAGTGAAACTTTTAAATGAAAGTTGCCAATGCTTAAACTCGGAATGAGTTATTTAAGTTCGACAATCTCACTCTGAAACTCAGTTCTCCTCTTAAGTTAATTATAATTGTACAGCTTAGTTTAATGGATAAGCATTATTTAATATGGTATATAGTACAGCAAGATTACAATGCACTGCAACTATATAGATAATTCATGCACTGCAATAATTAAATAAACAAAAATTGTGGTCAAAAAGCAATCGAATTAGCAAGCACAACAATTTACGACTGCAAAAACACAAAATTCGAAATAAAAGCGTAAAATTGGTTGCAATTGGCGGTGGTTCAATTGAATTTGGTGGGTGGGTGGTGTGTTCTGGTGGTGGTAGCGGTGTTAGTGGTGGTTGGTGGTACAAAAATTTGCCACTTACCACGTTTTTAAGCAAATTTATTTGCTTTAATTTTTTTTTTTCGATTGAATACAAAAATTGCTTTTTAGTACAAAAATTTGTGGTGATAATTTCAGGTTTGTATTTTATTTGTTTTTTTTTTTTTTTTTTTTACACACGATTTTGAAATTAAATTTTGGTGAAAGATGTTTTTTTTGGGGGGTTGTTTGTGGTTGTTTTTGGTTTCTCTGTTGCTTCGTTTGTTGGGTTGGTTTAGTACATACGAAAGACTTCATAGGGCGCAGGTGGAACACTGTTGTAGTTGTTGTCGTTGTCGATTGTTGTTGTTGTTGTTGTTTTAATTTAGTCGAAACGGGTTATGTAAATAAACAAATGCAGAAATGCAAAAGTTTGTAAATCAAAAACAAAACACAGACATAAGTTAGATAAACAAAAATGAACGTTGAGAGACATTCAAGAGCTGAACGGTATGTGTCTATGTAAAGATGATGAGAAGATTGGTGTAACGGTATTCTGGTTGGGATCGCAACACTAAGGCGCACACACACACACACGCAGAGACAGAGAGAGAGAGAGAGAGTGGTTGTTTTTTTTTTTGGTAGAGAGGAAGAAGAGAGTAAAATATGGCATACGAAAAAAAAAAACAAAATTTACTTTAGTCGAAAAATTCCTCAACTACATAAATTGTTTTTTTGTTAAATAAGTCATGCGTTTTTGTTGTTGTTTAAATATTTATATTAATTTAGGAATAATTTACACTGAGAGTTTGCTTAATTTTACATGAGGCTAGAGGGATGAGAGCAGGATTTTAAGCGAACTTTTTCCTCATTATCCGGTCTTGTATGCAAAATGAGGCCAGAACATTGCCATAATTAACAAAGGGCTAAGTGGACAGGTGTAGTTGGTAGAAACACACGCACTCACACATAAATATGCGCCACTTCAAGTTTATGACTGCATTTTGTACACTTTGTGTGTGAGTTTTCTCTTCAGTGTGTGCGAGTGTGTGTGTTTCTTGTTAGTTATTCAAACTGCTTACGGGGTACTCCATGAAATTATAAGAGACGGTGTGTAGAAACAAGTCCGCCGAACCAAAATCAACCAAACGTTTCAAACTGGAGACAGATTTTATTCATACCAGTAGTTCCTAAGATATCTATTCAATTCAAATTTGACAAAACTATTTACATTCAAATGTTAAATTGTTCGATTTTCCCCGAAAACCATCACCTGTGATAAGCATTAACTTTAAACAAACGAAGAACAACGGAGTATGGGTTAAAATTAGGGTTGTCGATATTTCTCAAAATATCAATATCGATATCAAAAATCAAAAATTTCAGTATCGATATTTGATATATCGAGTCTAAAAATATCGATATATCTATAATATCGATATTGTCTAAAGCTTACAAAAAAACTGAAAAACTGTTACTGAAAGTCTACACCAGAGGCAGGCAAGAAATACATTCACATTTTTGCATTGGTGTGTGTGAGAGCAGCGCAAAAATTGCTCTCTTTTGCAGTAGCAACGACTGCGTCGCGAACAAGTAACGCAGCGGAGCTTTAAAATTTTACATTCGTGTGGAAGAAACGACATAGCTCTTTGCAATTGATTGAAACTGATATTTTCGTATCAGAAAACCCTGAGTATCGACTGAAAAATGGGGATCGATACATCGCTTCTGGGACATTACTTCGAAAGTCATTACTCTTAGTAATGTGATTCGATTAACTGATCTTTTACGTACAAAATCGATTGTTACAGCTACAACATTCCTATTTAAAATATGATAATTTCAATCACGGAATATTTTGTTTAATATAGTTTGGCAGTATGTTAAGTTCATTTTGTTCAATTTTGAAATCAAAACGATATTACTTTAACGTCGTAATTATCTTAAATCAATCCCGTTTAAGTCTCTAAATACGAATTTAGACACTTAAAATAAGTACAAATGTTCTTTGTTGAGGTCTAACAGATTTTAGACAATTCTCGAAACATAGAAAGAGTACATTGAACAAGTAGATACCTGTTCTTGTCAAGCTCTCCAAAGGTTAATTCTACCAAGTTTGTTCTTGCAGAATCAAAGCTCTCCAAAGACCTTGAATTAATCCCAAACCAAGATGGAACTTCGCTCTTGAAATCGAGCTAAATTCGTTCTCTGTTAAGTGTTTTTAGAAAAGGGGAGCGAGGTAAAGAAACTGAGAGAGAAGAGCAAGCCTATTTGAGAGAAAAGCGTTGCGCCGCGCGCACAGTTTCGATTTTTATGAGAGAGGGGTGTGTGGGGATTTTTGCACTCATGCAGCTTTGGAATTCCCAAACAGTCATGGCATGGAGAGACGGCTGTAGGACAACGATTTACTGGCAAAGACTGCTGCCGCTTTGTGGTGTTGTGTTTCTCGAGCCTTTGAAACTTTAAACAAAATAGGAAAAAACAGCAGTTATGAAATTGTTGTTTGATTGGAATAAGGGTGCCAGTTCTTTTGAATCTGTGGAGCTCTAGATTCAAGAGTTAACGATCTTT
This sequence comes from Lordiphosa collinella, assembly GCA_018904265.1. Classification (NCBI taxonomy): domain Eukaryota; kingdom Metazoa; phylum Arthropoda; class Insecta; order Diptera; family Drosophilidae; genus Lordiphosa; species Lordiphosa collinella. Next base: position 8,353 of record JAEIFV010001264.1, read on the forward strand.
CTCTTGAACCTGATGAGCTCTTGATACATGAACAAACGTTCTTGGTTATTGACAATGCACTTTGCTTTTGATTCAAGAATGAACAATTAAGGATTTGCATACGTTTAGCACTTAATTTAAGAATTTTTCTACTTGATTTGAGATCGTTTCGTACTTGGTTTAAGTATTAAAACTCTTGGATTAAGAAAAACGGTATCAAAAAAGTTATACTTTGATCAAGAATTTCGCTCAAAATCAAGAATTTTCATTCTTATCGAACTTTTGAAATCAAAAATTGTTGATCGAAGTATTTCACTATTTTTTCTCTGAGTGTAGAACAGCAAGATGTGTAACGGCCTTACAAGTAAATGTCACGGAAATTTGAAAGGAAGTTGGCAATGTGGACCTACTCTAGGGTCATTGGTACAGAGTGGCGCAAAAGTAACGGATTGGTAGACGACCCCGCAGCTCACACAGCAGCCCCAACAGGCCCAACGCCAGACGAATAGTTAGGGAATAGTTTTAAAATAATTTGAGACCTAATTTTTCACTTTTTAAAATTTTTTAAACTTTTTCTTATTAACTCAGGGCAATAATTTCCATCTTTACACATTCTACAAATTGTTAATCATTTTAAATTGTGCACATTTACAATTAATTGATTTGTAATAGTGTAATTTACCCCCTAGGTTACTAAGCTAAGTTAGTAATTGGCTGTACCCCCTCTGGGTGCAGGAAACTGTGTGTGTCGTTAAAAAACAACTGCCGGATGAGCAGACATAGATGTTTGGATCGCCGGCCAACGTGTTTAATAAACATATGCGGCGTCTGGAGACTAGGAGACTTTAAAATTTGGAAAATCTACCCAGAAAGTCGGAAAATGGGCGGAAAATTGTTTTATGAATCTCTTTTATTTTCATTCAATCAGGTTCTACATAGCAAAAAATTAGCAACTTGGATTATCAAATTTTTGGAAAATCCATAAAATGGACGTAAAATTTTTAAAGCTCTCTTTAAAAACTCATTGAATTGAACCTTAGTTGGGTCTCAAATTCGAATACGATTTTCATGCATGGATCAATAAAAATGTCAGTTTTACACACCGCCACAATAACTTCAAGTGCATACAAGACTTTTACCCTGACCCCCACCTAAGTAAGACCTAAACAGCTGTCGCACCGATGACCCACCGCATGAGGAGAGTGTTTTGTGTATAAAGTATTGTGTGAAGTTGTGAAAATGTGAGTGAATCGAATTGAGTGTTTTGAGTGAGTGAGGCTTTCATTTGCTTTACACATTTCGGTTTGACAGAAACTTACCCAGTGCGTCGATCATGTGGCGTCGAGGGCGGTGTGCAAGGTGAACTGGCTTCGCTGAAGGAGTTACCCAAAGAAGCGCATTGGCGCTTCTTTACCGCATGCAGCAAGTTCAAAGTGGATCGGCTGAGGCTTGGCTTAATTGTCTGCAATTAAAGTAGCTTTAGCTTCAATAGTTCTACTATCCATCTAAGGACTTACACTAAAACAGGGACCACGCAGTTCGCGCAAATCGATGCTGCGAAATAGATCGCACAGGACTAGGTCCTCAACGGAGGGGCAAACACCGCTTGGCGGTTCAAAGATTAAGCCTAATATTTCCAGTATCTGAAAAAGTATTCAAATTAATCAAGTTTAGTAAACGGTGTGGTGTGGTGCGCCACCCACCTGGCCAATTTGTGGATAATGCTGCAGCTCCATTTCCAGCACCCGCATGGACGGTTTCGGTGTGGTCAACTCTTGGCCCGTGCACATTTCGTATAACAAATGGCCAAAGCACACAATGTCCACATTCTCAATTTCGGTCACGGCACGAGACCACATCACGGCATTGATGCGCGAACTGAGGCCCAACAGGCCATTCTCCAGACCAGATAACCTGACAAAGAGACAAACAGAATGCATAATTAAATGTTGAGCAACAAAGTGGGCCTTTTGACCCTTAATTATGAATACAGAGGTGAGGTAACACCCCATCTGATAGATGGCCAACACATGGCGAGCCCAAAAATTTACTATATTTTTATGGATTAATGTGTGAGCGAGAGAGTGTGATGAGACACACACAGTGTGTAGGCTTTAATGACAGAGAAGGGGACATGTAACTACTGTTGTATCAGAGAGGTAGATTTAAGGGTAGGGGTAAGAACACCCCTGAGAGTTTACTATGTTTTTGTCGCTTAGTTATGTTTATTCTAGAAAACTAGTTAATTAAATGTTAAAGCCACGTACTCAGAAAGACAAAAAATGAAAATTTGGACATCAACTGGAAAATCAAATCAGAAAGAGCATATGTTGAGCTATCAAATGGGTAAACCGCCTACTGCGCCACGTGTTAAATTACACATCTCCTTTTCTTTTCTTCTAAACCCATTGAGGAACGTATTTAGGATTCAAAAAACTCCGATGGTACTCTACTGCTACGTAATTCTTTTTTTTTTTTTCTTTTTTTTTTTTTTTTTTTTTTATTAAACTTCTTATATTCTTCTCAACGGCTTATTTTATTTAAACGAAAACGCGGACAATCCAACCTCTAAAGCTTGTCGCCACGCATGAAGGCTATATTTTAAAAAAATTTTTTTTTCACACTTAATAACATGATCATAAAAACGAATTTATGAATAATTTAACTGACGCTCGACGAGCCAACTGAAAACAACCGAACACTTCTTACATCGGGATGCCTTTAACCACCATGCTGTTAGGCATTGCTGTAGTTCAACAGCGTACCCTATATTTGGTTCAGCGTCCACGGTCCTGTTCAACTTTGAAGGCAGCAGCATCGATCTTCCCTCATGAAGAAACGTGCTTGCACTTGCATGCCCATTGATTTATACCAACTTGCACAGCTGGACAACTGCCTTCTTTGCTGGCACACCTGAACTGCAAGAAACCGGCCACTCGATCGAATACCAACGGACACAAACGACCACTAATCCTCGGGTCGCTTGGCATTTGCTGCCAGCTTGAGCCATCTACAAGCTCACGAACAAACTTTCCTGCGCCCACAGTCGTTTAACTAACACGGCTGTCGCCCAACATGCAACGTCTCAGACCCTCGCATTTGGGGTTCAGTCTGTCTACTATGCGCATGACTGTGAACCTAAACAATAAAGATCATCAATCCTCAAGGCGAGAGCAAGCAAGAAACCCTCAACGCGAGGCAAGTGGCAAACTCCTCAACTGAGGCAACATAAAGAAAAAAAGCAAAAAGATGGAATAACAAATATACAAAATTTAATAATTTAAAACTCGAATTAGCTGAAGGAGATACAAGTCCTCAACCCCCCCAAAGGCGATCCTTTAGTGACCCAATGAGGCCCTTCAATTCCTAAGGCACCTGCAACCAAGGGGGTCATCTCATCGAGCAATTCTTTTAAAACCTATTTTTGACCATGTTATTTCCTCTCCGCCTGGTTCTACCGGACCGCTTTTGCTAACAAAGTGACTTCGGGCGGGATTGCCGGGGCTCTAAACTGCATTTAAACATTTTTATTTTTTTTTCCCAAAAAATACTTCGAACTTTAAACCCGTTTATCTCGAAACCTCGTTCTCGAACAGGCAGCCTATGATGATCTCCAGTACAACGGAACCGATTTTCCTGAAACAAAGTTGACCCCCCGCGCATGTCACCGTTCTCGGCTGAACCACGACCATAATTTTAAAATTTTTACATTTTTTTTACACTAAACCACAAAAAAAAGCCAGAGATTTTGAGAAATGTTTACGAATGGGGTAGCCATTTTTTTCTAAATAAAATCACAAATTTAGTTTTGTTCGCCGGAATTACATCTATACCGATTATAACCCCGTTTTTTTATTTCGGACGCTCCGCGACCGGCTCGTGGCCGCCGTGACGACACCTTTTTTCACCACCAATTAATCTAATTACTATGTGAACAGCCTAGTATCGAGAGGCAAAAATACTTTTTTGACTTATCGTTTTCGAACCTTTTAAATCAAAGCTTTCCTCAGTGTCAAGCTGGAGTCCAACTTATTAATTTGATTGTCGAGGCTTTAATTATAAATATTTTATCTGAATATGGGCTTAACGACCTGTTTTGATTATAGTCAAAGTGAATGTTAGCAGGCTCAAGGTCGAGGTTTGATTATAGTTCAATAGTCAACCAGAAAATTCAACAGGGAATACATATGAACATGAAGAGTAGCTGTGGCTGTGTAGACGGCCGTTTCGGCTGCACAGAGATACATTGAAGAACCTTCAATGCCAATGCATATACCTTCAGATACCCTAAAGAGCGGAGCTGAAAGCTAGTTGAAACTTCGTGCAATTTGTGCACTTGAAATTCTCAACTCGTTATTCGCCGACCGGGTAATATAAATAGGATTTGCTTGTTGATGTGACAGCAACTGAAAGTTTACCGACGAAGGCTTTGCCATGGCGGCAGCCGAAACGGCCGTCTACACAGCCACAGCTACTGTTCATGTTCATATGTATTCTCTGTTTTTTCTTTACTTACCTCTCTATAATTATTTTTGTTGAATTTTTCTGGTCTTTGATTATTGAACTACTAATCGAACCTTAGACTTTGGTTCGAGACTTGGTTCAAAGATTCTTAGATAAATTTTATTACCAGCTTTGTCTTATCATGATTCTAAATGATTCTAAAAACGTTCGCGAATTTATGTCCAATTTATATGAAAATCAGCTTGTAGTCTAAACTGGGTCATGCACTTCCCTGGCCATTTGTGTATTTGGCAAACTTTAAACTTTAATCGACTTTTAGCTATATGCGAGGAATTTCTTTTGTATGCAGCTTTACTGTTATGTCCTCAATGCAACATTTATTTTTAAATGGCAAAAAGCCGAAGCTTTATTTTTGTTACAAACATTCGATGTTACCCAGGCGAGGGATGGACAGAGAGAGTGCGGTAGTTGGAGGAGGTGTAAGAGGGCATGTTTGTGCGGCTCTGCCCTGTTTTCCTGGGCCTGGGCAAGTCATTATGCATGCATTTGAAATGCCTAAAAATGGGCAACAATTTTGTTGAATGGCTTTTAATTTGACATTTACATATGAGTGTGTGTGTGTGTGTGTGTGTGTGTGTGTGTGAGTATAACGAATTTAAAATAAAATTTAATCAAATTTAGTTACTCACCTGGCCGCACCATTCTGTAGAATGACATTGCCGCTGTGCAGATGACCATGTAGTGGAAAGCCACGCTCTTTGAGGAAAAGCAAAGCCTCTAGTATTTGTCGTCCCAGGCGCTGAACTTGACTCACTGGCAAACCATTCGGCTTGCGTGTATATTTTCTGACCCAGGGTTCGTTCCACTGTGCCTGTAAATAATGAGAAGAAGCTTAATTTAGACGAAAAGTATAAAAAAACTCATTACTCGATATTCAGTACTAACTTCTCAATACTGGATACTTAGTTCCCTATACTCAGTACTCGATACTCAATACGCAAAACTCAGTACTAACTACTCAGTACCTCCACCCAGAGAAATAATAAAAAACGTAAATGTACCAACTTGCTTCGTTCTCATCAGTAGGGTAATACCGTTTTCCTCAACTGAGAACGACGGTCTTAATAAAGAAAGCGTTTTTTAGAACCAATTTCTAATTTTAGGAACGCTCTGTTCTTGCTTTGGACGCTCCGTTCTTGCTTTAAGAACGAAGGTACCGTTCTCGTAAGTCCAGAAAAAAACAAATTTTAAAACACATTTTTTTAAAGATGAATTTGGTGTATGTATGTATTATTTTACTCTATTGTGGGAATGGCGACCCTTAGTTGGCGCAGATTATAGAGGCGAAAAAGCCACACATTATTGTTTCACTTTTATACCTTACCCGACCACGGTCATCTCGCGATTCATAGCTGCCTAACAATAATAAAAAGAGTTCATCCTGAATCATTGAGCAGTGGTAACTAAGCATTTTGGCAACGATCAATCAGCATGTATTGTAGCCTAGTGGGTGGGATATTATTTTTCGAGCGCGTGGTCGTGGGTTCAAATCTCCGTGGAGGAAAATTTTTTTTTATTATTTTTTTACTAGTTTTTATTTGAGATGTTTTGACATTTTCTATATTTTTTAAAATGCTGAGTGGTCCGAAAATATCCAATATTCCATTTTACTTCACTTTATCTTTTATAAACGGAAAATAAGAACCAAAGCCATGACCAAATGTTCATGATTTTAGAACGACATTGTGTTTTCTGTTTAGTTTAATTGATTAATTTTTATTTAGACACTCAAACTATATCCTTAGCCATGTTTTTTGAAAATAATATAACAAAGTTCATCACAAACCTTAAATATATTTTGTTGTTAGCGATCATCAATATGTCGGACTCGTCGTCATTTTTCAAGACCCAAACTGAAACGGGTTTCTTAATTTGTTCTCGTCGATCTAGACGTAGAATTTGTGATCCCCTTTTAAGAACGTGGTCTTTTTTAAGAACGGAAAATAATAAGACAGTTGGGTGAAACTAATGGGGCTCTTTAATTTTTTTTTTTTTTTGAAACTTTGGTTAAAAAAAATGTTTTTAATTTTTTTTTATTTTTTTTTTTATCAGAATTCCGTTACCCAGTACTCAAGACTCAGAGCACACACAAGAAATCGACGATACTCGGTACTCTTTTTACTCAGTACTTGATACTCAGCTATCGATACTTATCTCTGTATACTATTCTGCATACTCAATTTTCGATACACAGTTCCCGATACTCAGTACTTAATACTCAGTACTCGATACTTGGTACTTGGTCCTTGATACTTGGTAGTTGGTAAGACTACTCAGTACTCGAGATATTGTACTCAAAACTCAGTACTCGATACTCAGTATTCAATACTTAGTACTCTATACTCAGTACTCGATACTCTGTGATCGATACTCTGCACTCGATACCAGGGGACGATACTTAGTACACAAAACACAAAACTAGATATTCAGTTCTAGATTCTCAGTTATCGATACTCATCTCTCGTTACTCCGTTCTCGATACACAGTTCCGATACTCAGTACTTAATACTCAGAACTTGATACTTGGTACTTGGTACTTCACTACTAGGTAATCTGATACTTGATACTCTCTGGGTACTTGGTACTCATGGTACTCTGGTACTTAGATACTTGGTACTTGGTACTTGGTACTTGGTACTTGGTACTTGCTACTTGGTATATTCAGTTTTCTATACTAGTGGTCAATGCTCAATGTATTCGATACCAAGTACTTAATACTCAGTACTCAATACTCAGTAATCGATACTCAGTATTTGAAACTTAGTACTCGAAACTCAAAACTAGATACTCAGTTTTAGACACTCAGTTATCGATACTCATTTCTCGATACTCATACTCGATTCAAAGTTCCCGATACTCAGTATTTATACCCAGTTCTTGATACTTGGTTCTTGACACTTGGTTCTTGGTACTTGGTAATTAGGACTTGGTACTAGGAACGTAGGACTTGATATATTCAGTTTTCTATACTCAGTACTCAATGACTCAATGATGTCAAGTAATTGATGCTTAGTTCTCGTATAGAACACAATTCTCCGAACTTGATACTCAATACTCGAAACAAATTATTTTTATAAAAACATCAACTCAATTCCCACTTACCTTATAAATGAGATCCTTGAGACTACCGCGCGAATTAAAGGGCGTTACCAGACAGGCATAATTATTCGAATTATTACGCAAAAAGCCCAAATCCAAAACCGGATATATATAAGGATGATGCAGTGAACCCAACAGTTCCATCAGTATATCTCGGGCACTTTCACTAGGCGACAAATCCTCAAAGGCCACACAATCGGGCGGCAGTGGTAGCAAAGTCAGCAGACGATCTGTGCGTACCTGTAGGAAAAGGAAAATTAAAACTGGAAATCAAAATTATTTAAAGCTCCACCCACCGATGCATCTGTGACCAGAAACCAGTTTTTGCCATGCCTCGATCCTATCTCATCTAAATGAGCAATCACCTCATATCGTCCATTGGCGCTCTGTATCCACTCTTGGGTGGCATTTAGTGCGCGTTCGCGCTGTGCTCGTTCCCTGGGACTACGCTCCACAATCCCATTGCCGCTGTCGAGAGCCGAGTATTGATATTTGATATTGGGTCTGCAATTTCAGAAATTTGGGAATTAAATTGTTGTACCATTTTGGTTGTTAGCTTTTAAGTACAGCGCAGAGTAAGTTTTACAGAGAAAAGGTGGCAAAAACAACTAAGTAGGGGAATTTCAAAAGCTGTTCATGGCGTTAACTACGAAATGATGGATTTATTTTTTAAACAATTTTGGGGATTTTTTAAAATTGAAAGGATTGTTTAGTTTTTATTTAATGGTTTTGCTCTTCTATGATAAAGGCAATCAGAAAATATGTACTGCAAATTTGTTTTGTTTCTATTCAGCCGAACAGATCTACTGGTTCTAAGGGATTCGGTTCTGGACCGGTTTGTACACTTGATAAAAGCTAAAATATTTATTATTTTAAGCAAAATTGCATTTGTATAGTGAAATCTTAATTGAAATGAGCTCTTATCTTTCTTTACCGACCTTGGAAAGTGTTTTTTTAAAGACATACAGCCAGTCATAATGTGCTTTTATACGTAAGTGTGTCACAAAATTCAATTAGGACTTGCCTACAAATCTTCTCTTAAATCAGGTGAACATTTTTTTGGTGCCCAAGAAGAGGGTTCCATTTAACAGCTATTACGAATTGATGATTTATAAAAGGATTCAGATAATTTTTCAGTGTTGTTAAAAGTAAGTACACCCACAAATTCAATCAATATGTGTTCCATATTCTCATAAGTATATCAGCGTTTGCTTTTGGCTCCCAACGAGAGGGCACCAATCTTATAGTTATGGGGTAGATGATGCTAAAATTTATTAATTTTTTTAGTACTTTAAAAATATCAGACCAGTTATAAAGTTTATTATAAAAGGAGTTTTCCCAATGGATTTTGGCACCCCACGTAAAATTTCAGTTTGATTTGTTTGGGTTCAGCATTGCTTTTGGCGCCCAACGAGTTGACATCAGCCTTATACGATGTACGAGTTATAAGAGCTAAAAAAATAAAATTTTCAAGAGCTCTACTTGAAGCTTCATGAAGAGAATAGTTGGTTCGGGAAAATTGGTGGGAAAATGGTTGAAAAGATCTAAGACTAAAGCTTATCTTTCCTAACAAGAAGAGACAATCAACACAGCCTAAAACAAGGTCGTTCAAAAATATTAGTGACGCAATAGTTCTCCAATCCTTCAGTGTTGAGAGATGCAACAGGTTACACCTACGAGGGCCGTCCCAGAAATGGCCGACCTAGCACAGTAGTGTTGGAAAATGTTCACAAAAAAAATTAAAAAGGGGAAGTACCGACTATTAAAAGCTTAAGTTTGAAGTTTGGTGTCTTTACCTTGCACAGTTTTTTTTTGGTCGATTTTAATAGAGAACGCTTGTTATTGATTTGCAAACATGGACAAAATTGGTCATCGTTATGTGGTATCCGAGGCGGGATCGAACCCACGACCTCATGCTCAGCAGTCGCGCACACTAACCGCTGAGCCACTCCGGCCACAAAAAGTGGAGTCCGCCACCATTGAAGTTGGAAGCTACTTGATAAGATCGAAACCTGCCATCAAGTACCTGGGCCTAATATTGGTTAACCTTCAAGCAACATCTTGAGTATGTCGGAGAGAAAGCAGCCCGGATCTCAACTGCTTTAGCGGGAATGATGTCCAATATTGGCGGACCTCGTCAGCGAAGTAGGATGCTGATCGCAAACGTAGTGAGGTCAGTCATACTCTACGGAGCACCAATATGGGCAGCTGCAATGGAGGTACCCTCGTACAGCCGGGAGTGCAAGTCTGCATACCGCAGGAGCGCACTCAGAGTGTTGTGTGCTTTCCGCACCGTCTCTGAGGACGCTGCGCTTGTCCTAGCAGGCATGGCCCCGTTAGATCTACTCGCAAGAGAAGCCTGCAGAAGAGATGCGCCCCCTGATTGCCGGGAAGAGACTCTCGCACACTAGGAGAGAAGATGGAGAACTGCTACAAACGGTCAATGGACAAGACGGATAATACCGGACTTACGACCGTGGGTTTGCAGGACGCACGGGCAAATCGACTTTTATTTGTTTAGGTTTAAGCATGAGACAGATCCTTTTTGCACACACTGTGCAGGGATCCCAGAAGACGCTGAACATGTCCTTTTTGTCTGTCCTAGATTTGCTGCTGAACGGGAAGAGCTAAGGTTAGAGACTGGGAGACCATTCATAGTCAATTACTTGATGGGTATTCTACTTAGCTCGCAAAACAACTGGTCTGCTTTTAGCAACTATGCAGCACAAATCGCGCTGAAAGACAGCGCAGAATGACTTCAAATCCTAGATAGGAAACTAGTGGAGCCTTTCATGCCAGCTCCCCCTCGTGAAGTAATACTTTGCGGTGGTACCGCGAGAGGGAAACGGAGATTAGGGGTGGTGTTAGTGGGTGAGGCAGTCCCAAGTCCCACACTATCCGGCTTTCAATGCTTTCCCCCTATACAAAAAAAAAAAAAAAAAAAAAAATTCGCACACACGCATTCGCAAACGCGGTAACTGACAATGCAAGGCCCCCCTCTCTCCCACAAGCAAAATTGATTCGAATATAGCTTCGGTGTTTTTTGTCCGATCTTATTGATCTTTTCAGAATAGATACTTGATATATGTAAAGTTTGGAAGGTCTATCTTAAAAATTGTGGCTCTGACAGTTTTTTGCGCTTAAAGGGGGGAGGGGGAGGAATTTTCCAAATCTGAAACAAACTCGATTTGAATCGGGTATACACCTACCTACCTGTGGCTCTAGCTCTTATAGTCTCTGAGATCGACGCGTACAGACGGACATGGCTAAATCGACTCGGCTGTTAATGCTGATCAAGAATATATATACTTTATAGGGTCGCAAATGCTTCCTTCTACCTGTTACATACTTTTGCACAACTTCACTATCCCCCTTTTCCCATTTTCAATGGGAACACGGTATAAAAAACACGAAACCATAATCTTATTTGTGTTCTATTTTCATTGACAATTCGTGAGTATTATTTTAAGAGAGATTGAGAGAAGCTCGGCTTTGGCCCTTTAGCCAAACGCTCGGGTAATGCTGCGTAATCATTTTGCCACGGTACTGCTCCATCTTCCAAAAGACAAAGGCCTTGAGGTTGTCCCTGATAAATTTGGGATAGTCTTGAACACGCCCACGCATTTGTGGAAAGTATCTGCCCCATCTTGGATCTTTCCAGCAAGTAATCTTTCTTTTGTTGGTTGTCTTTATAACCGCTTCTTGCTACTTATGTAGAGCGATTGTTGCAACTATAGCTGCATTGCAAGCCAAGAAAACTCTTCGCTGTTTATTTAAGTCCATATTGTTTATTTTTTGACTTGATTAAATTTGAAAACAAAACAATTAGAGTTGAGTGCTTATAAAACTAGAGATGGGCGACTTAATTCGCAGTTGCTATCGACGAAATAATTAACAGAGATTTCGTGATTATTTCGCAGGTTTCTCCTTACTTAAGTAAAACTCAAATGAAAATTGTTGGATTTTTTAGCTCATTATTTGTACCCTACAAGCAATCATTTACGATGCGTGTTGTTAGGTTTTCTCATGGAAACTTATGAACATAGAGTTAAATACTCTTAAAATTTGATTAGAAAGTAAGTCGAGCTTACTTCACTATTACAAAACTGACAGACAGTTTATGAAGAAAGTAGAGCTCAAATGCCAGTAGAGACTTTGGGCGCCCAATGTAGGGAATCAGTCACATGTAAATAAATGAAACGATTAAGGTTAAAATGTATTTGAAATACATTTTAGATATCAAGAAGCTTTTACTTATGTTCTGGTACGTCAGCAAATCATTTTGGCGCCCAAGAAAAGGGCAAAGTTCTATTATTTTTATGAAAAAGACAAGTAAAGCTTTGTGTCAGAAAAAGAAGTAAAAAGTACCAATCCCGCATGACAGTGTTGCCTTGAATTTCCACAAAATTCTGCACTAAAAAATGGGCAAACTTCAAAAATAGGAGACACTGAACTGCCTGCACAATGGCGCAGCGGAAACGGAAGGCAGAGTTTATCCATTTGAAATTTATTTATTTGAAAAGTGCAAAAAAAAAAAGAACTATAAACCGAAACAACAAATAAACTGCAGTGTCTGCTTAATTGTGTAGAAGCAAACGTGAAGAAGAATAATATAAGAAAAAGCACACACACGCACACACACACATTGAGTAAGAGAGAGAAAGGAAGGGACTCATAAACAAACACTTTGAGCCACTCAATCAAAACAGAGCGAAGGTTAAGCACATCCTCGGGTTAAGTTTAGCATGTGTTTGAAAATTTAATAAGGCAGCAGGAAGCAGTGTGTAGAGAGTGACAGTATTGTGTGTGTGTGTGTACGTGTGTGGCATAAAATAAAATACAAAAAAAACTTGGCCCCGAGCCTTTCATTTTTTTATTGCGTCACTAGAACAACAAAAACAACAACAAAAGTTTTCCTTTTCGTTTTCGTTGCATTCTCTTTAAACGCTTGGCTTGCGCTTTTGGCCAACGGTGCGTATGGTTAATATATATATATAGTTTTTTGCAACTATGTGTAAGGCCTTGAGTATGGCTGGGTTATGCACAAAAGTGCGTTCGTTGTGTGTTTGTTTGTTTTTTTTTTGTTGATTTAAGCTAATTTTTTGTGCAGGCAACGAGAGATGTATAGTGGGTCGCAGTGGGTCAGGGGGTATGAGGTAGAAGTTTCTTTTTCAATATTGCTCTTCAAATATTTGCTCAACACTCGACACACTTGTTGTGTTTTATACTCTCTGGGGAGCATACGAAGCACTGGGTGGGTCACATATACTATGTGACATGAATTTGTATGAGAATTTGGTACTGGTTCAAGAATTGTGTAAGAAATCTTTAGAAAATGGCAAAAGAAGTTAATCAACAAATGTGAGTAGTGGCCTTAACACAGAAATAAGTAGAGATGTAAAGCATTTTTGAACAATTTTTGTATCAATTTTAGACTGGATATTTTTTTACACTTCAAAAAATGGTCCAAATACTTTGTTTTCAATATTCCAAAATATTTTACCAAACTACATCTTTTGCGTTTTCAAATGGAATTTTTTCAAAAAGGTCCAAAACGGCGAGGGAAAGGCCTTTAAATATCAAATTGATCTTAAATTGTCATCCAAAGGAGCTGAAAACTATCAAAAGGATATGAAAAAAATGTCAAATGGATCTGTTTTTTTTTTCTTTGAGTAGTAAATGTATAAGAAATTCGCCATGTCATGTCAATATGAAATAAAAACACTTTCTTAGTCCAATTTTTCGGTTTGATATTTTTACGATTTTATAAATATTTGGGAATTTATGTATACTCTTTATAGATTCAGAACTAATTTGTTGATAAAAAACATTTCTAAAAATAAATTTCCATTCCTAATCCCAAATAGAATACACACATCACTTCCAGCTGTATAATGTTCGACAGCTTTTCGCGTAATTAGCGTGCTCGAGTGTGAAATTTTTTTTATTGCATACTTTCCAGCGCTAGCATATATCGCTGCTCGTTAGACACACTCCCCACACACACACACACACACATGCCAACATTGAGAGACACTTACACACACGAACAGACGCTTACGCTCGCTTGCACATTCATCACACGGCTCAGCACGTTGCTGAGGTAGGCACACACACAAACACTCACACACACACACACACTCCCACATGACCTGCTCATGAGCGACTGACTTTCATCAATGCTGGCCGCGTTTTAGCCACCCCTTTTTCAACGAATGAAATTTTCCAAGTTGATAATTTAATTTGTGATTTTTTTTTCATTTTCAACTGACTTTCTAATTTCAGGCTTTTTCACCTTGGCGAAAACTTTTTATACGCCCACAGTCATCGTCATCATGTCTGTTCTGTGCATAACCATGCATGCTGGCAGAATTTTCACATTTGCATTTTGTCATCAGATTCTGGGGTTTTGTTATGGGAAATTAGAAAAGTTTGTCTTTTAACTTTCAGGACAACATTTCTAACGATTGTTCAAATAATTGTTTTGCTTTAACAAGGCGCTGAACCGAAATAAAAAACAGATTTATTCTGATTTTTATTCGGATGCTTTCATTTTAGTTGGAACATATAATATTTTAAAATTATACTGATAAAGCCCGTTTTCTTCGTTCTTGGGGTATCTATGTTCGCCAAGTTAATACTGGAACCTATTGACATATTTCTGATAAGCAATTGCAACGAATTTAGATTTAGGATTTTATCCAATGATATCCAAATGATATCTTAATTTAAACGAAAAGACGAGATTGTTCTTTAATAAATTGTTTACGGAACTATTAAAAATGATAGAAATTGATTATATGGGATCATGAAAATAGGTTGTTAGCCGTCTCAAGGTCAAGGATTAATTATAATTTAAGAATCATCAGAAATCAACAAAGATTTTGTTCTTTTGGACAGTAGGTTTGGTTACGCAGAAATACTTTTTCGACGGCCTCCCGGCAACATCTCATCAGTAAGCCTCAAACGCTGACACCAAAGCGGAGAATTAGAACTGTAAGAATGCAAGATCACATTAGTTGTATCCTTAGCACTGATTTTAGCCCAGATAAAAGGTTTGCAACTACCATATGTCAGAAGGTTTACGAAATGTAACTTAAAATCTTTTGTTGATTGGCGACTGTTAACAATTCGCTATATCAAGAAAAGTAGTCTCGCTGTAATGTTTGTTATGAAAACCTTAACGCTTTCTCTATTAAACAAACCATAAGTACCTTGGTACTTACAAAAGGGAGGATGCAAACCCTTTTAAATGCACAAGAAATGTTGGCACTGTTATGTGATTAACTCGAGTCGCCAATCAACGAAAGTTTTAAGGGGGAAAACACTTTGGGAAAAAAATTTTCGACTTTTTTTTTTTCTTATTTTGTAACTGATATTCAAAAATATCCCCCTAAAAGGATTTTTAAAAATTCCAAATAGTTTAGAGATATGGGCCTTTTAATGACCTGAAGTGAGCCGATTTGCTAGCAATCAACTTTAAACGCTTTATCTCGACCAGTTTTCAAACTGCGGCCACTCAGGACCATGACGATTTTGCTCCGGGGCTTAACGACGCAGATTGTCGTCGCTATCGTTCGGCCTCCAACTTTTGCTTCCTTATTTTAAGTGTACTTTTTTACACTACACTACAAAAAAATTTTTTTTTCAAATGTCCAGCATTTTGTCAAAAAAATTTTCAATTTTTCGGGCCGAACGATAGCCACATTAGTTCTAAACATTCCGCATTTTCTTTTTTTCAATCATCCCAGTGCTGCAACCATTCCATGTGGGCACCTTTTTTATTCATCATTTTTCGGAGGCCGATAACTTTCAGAACGGCCCTCTATTGACAAAAAATTTTTGTATTTTCCTTTCATTCTTAACTATTTAATAAAAAAAAAAATAAAAATCTATACTTTTTTTCTGAATTTTTTCAAAAACCATCTACTTTGCTCATCGCAAAGTGTGTTCCCCCCTTAAAGGTACATTTGGTAAAAATTCAAAAACAATTGCATACCTTTCGGCTGGGCAAAAAGCAGAGCTAAAATATAACTAATGGGATCTTGCATCCATACAGTTCTCAAGGTCAAATTCTCAGCTTAGCATAAATAAACAGGCAAACAGCTTGATTGAAGCTTACAGATGAGATGTTGTCGGGAGGTCGTCGAAACAGTCTGTCTGAGTATCCAAATTTCTGTTGATTATACAAGGCAACAAAATGCGACTTTTTCCAGTATATGGAAGGGTTGGTAGTGATTCTAGATGATTTTCGTGTGCTTAGCAAGACTGCGTTTTCAGAAATTGTCCATCACGACGAGATTTTGAGTAATTTGAGCTTAAAGTTGCTTAAAGAGCCTGTTTTGACCCTTCTTAGGAGCGTTTTCGGGGAATCCATTCTATTGCTTGGACTCTCTTTAATACCATCGGAAAGTACCACTCCTTAGCTTTGAAATGAACTATCCCAAACAATTCTGCGATTTTTTTTAATGGAGATATACCTCTTTTAGCACTTGTGTAAGAATCCAAAAATATACTTTTTATTGCTGTTGCCCCAAAGTATGCAAAGGGTGGTAGAGACTCTAATATGTTTTCGTTTCCTAAAAACAGTAAAGTAGGCTGGTCATTTGTATGGTTGACCATATCATATCGATGAATTATAATTTTTGGTATAACGTATGATTTCAATTAGCAAAATCTTTGTAAAGTCGCTTTAACATCCCAATCCTGAAATATGTAGCAAGACCAGGGACATTAACAGCAGCGAATGAAACGACAGTTGTCGTGATCAAGGAAAAATTCCTTCGAAGGATTTTTAGACCAAAAATATATTTCGATGAGCTTTCCACCTAAATGAATCACGAACTCAAACTTCAGTAAGAGAAGGCGTGACATTTCCTATAAGCCAGAAAATTTTTTTATAATTATAAAAATCATTCTCTAGACTTATGACTTAAGTTCAATGAAAAACGAGAGCGTTAGTAAATGTCGGTCCTGCCCGTTACTCAGGGAAATTAATATTGTAAGGCCTTCCCTTATGTTAGTTAACAGAGCATTAACATTAATAAGAACATTTCAACATTATGTAAGCAAAGTATGCAAAGTTTTTATAACTTTTATAACTCTGTCATTTTTTATCCGATCTATGTGAAACTTTCAGAGATTGTAGATATTGAGCACATATACAACACTGCAAAATATGATGGATATCTTCAAAATTCTAGGAGTTTTTTTTAACATTTTTAATTGTGGGGGGGGGAGGGGTCGTGGCCAAATTTTGAAATAAAATTGATCTGCGTAGGGACAATAGGAGTCTTTATACAAAATTTGGTGGCTCTAGCTCTTCTAGTCTTCGAGATCTAGGTGTTAATTCAGACAGACAGACATGGCTATATCGACTCTGTGGAGTCGGATACGCTTCCTTCTGCCTGTTACATACATTTGCACGACTTCAGTATACCCTTTTACTCTACGACTAACGGGTATAAATACTTCGTATATAATGAAAATATTTTTGATATTTGAGGGACTTTTAAATAAACTAAGATCCGAAACGCTGGCTCAGGAATTAAGCAGTTCTGCTGAGTATAGACGGTCCTATAATTCGTATGGAATGTCCGATTTTGGTATTGGGTTAGTTCCTTGCCAATACTTTACGACGAGTCCCGAATTTACTAAACGTTTGAAGGTCCCGGTCTCTTAGATGCAGCTTAAGTCTTATATAAAGCGATAAAGATAACAGAAGTAAGTAGACCTTATAAGCAGTGTGGACTTTTTGTATAATTTTGCGAAGCATTAGGAGCTGGCAACATTAGACTAACTAAAAATAACATAATTATTCTAAATTAGTCCTAGAAGTTATAATTCACTTGAAGTCCTGTCTTATAATTTCCCAAGAATTAGTTAATTAAATTCAAACTACTCGCGCACTTTCAAATGAGAGGCAGATAGGCGGCATGACAGCGATCGAGCAACAGCTGACGATAGACCTATCGGTTATCTTTCACCGCGCAGCCTACGCCGACAGCACTCAGCTGCCTATAAAAGCAGAGCCGAATCGCACTAGCACTTCACTTAGTGCGCGGCATCGGACGAGTCAACAACTTGGAGCAGCATGATAACTAGTAATATCGATCCGGCATGCTTGTACATATATGGTCGAATGGAATGTTGCATAAAAATCAGGGATGCAAACCGGTTCTGAGCCGAACCGGTCTTGAACCGAACCGAACCGCTTTTCCAGCTGATGAACCGAACCGCATTCAGAAATAAAACGTGAATCGCTTTCCTTTAGCCAATGATACCTACTTCTGAACTTCGTTTTCCTAAGATAATCTTAGTTCGACCCTCTACCAAAGGGACCACTGATAGATCGACTTGATCCTTAGGAGATATAAAGCCTTTAAGGATGAATTGACACAAATTTTACAACTTGTCTACCGCAATTGCGAGCCGATCTCTTAATATACCTGTCACCAGTCTGCATTCTTTTATTGAAAGTTGATTATCACTTAATCTTAGCCAGGAGATGCCTAGTACGTATTCTCTTCTTGCCGACATTCTCCGTTTTCGAAGTGCATTCATAGAACTTATTAAGACTCGTCTACAAATCCGACTTCCTAAGTTTTGGACATTCTTTAAGAATCTTAAGATACTCAATGGTTTATAGAAATTCAATTTCCAAAGTGTACGAAAAGTCACATTACGACAGAAATCATAACCCAGTCGAACTTCTCTATTGCGAACTTCTGTACAATGAAGTTTTCTTTATAGCGAATTAACTTTCAGAACACTGCAATTTCGTTCAATATTCAAACTATTCTATTTTACGAATTTTCTATATAACGAAGTTTATTTTTGTCCCCTTAAGATTCGCTATAAAGAAGTTCGACAATATTTCATAATATGACTTTATGAACCACTGAAAAGAATCGAAACCGTGGTTCAGTTAGCTCCAATAACCATGTAATGAACCGAACCGACGGTACAGAAACTGTGTGAACCGAACCAGTACTTATTTTCGCGTGGTAAAAAATTATCTTACGTAAACGATTAAAAATTCCCAATTATTAAGTACCATTGGCTAGAGGAAAGTGATCAGTTTATGTCTTTTGAAAGTCGTCAGAAAACTGAACCGAACATATTTTTTTTGTGGCTCTCGGCTTTTCTGAAAGAAAGCTGGTTCGGTTTGAGGTTAGGATCACCAACTGAACTAAGCGGTTCGGTTCGGTTTGGTTCAGAACCGGTTTGCATCCCTGGTTCTTACGACCTTTATGATAATCGAGGTTGATTTTTGTTTTCACATAGTCTTGAAGTTAAAACAGTAACACACAACACCACAAAGAAGGCGATCGAATGTACAAAGCCCCCCCCTCCCCCCCGGGATGTTGTAAGATCTTCAGTTCTATCATCAGCAGTCTTTACCTTTTGACTGCCAGTCGGCAGCTACCTCATGCCAGAATTGCTATAACTGTTTGGGAATTCCAAATCAGCATATGTGCAAAAACCGACACCTGAAGACAGCGCCTAATTGACCCCAAATGGCCTTACTGTATTAAGGAAAGAAAATTACAAAAAAATATTTAAAAATTCGAAATTCTATAAAAATTAAGGAAAAATGAAAAAGCTAAACTTACCTAAATACCAAAACTTTCATCAAAATTTTCAGAACCGGTATGAAAGTTTTCAAAAATTTACAACTAATTAATAATATCTCGTCTTTTAAAATAATGTGTACGTTTCGTATACGTAATTTTTTACACACATGTCCAATTTAATTATTTCCTTTATAAAATTTTTTACTTCTCAAGTACTGAGATCTGTTCTTGTCCATTTCATAGGTCCGTTCATTAGTTCATTTACCAATCATAAAAAATATTTCCATCCATTAGGTTAATTTATGTTTTGCCCACCAAAGCTTTTAGTTTAATTTATGGAAAATTGTTTGATGTAAGTTTGAATTTTTTGGTCTGTTTTATCACTTGAGGCATTCACAATGTGTTCAAAACGAATTCAAGATTTGCAGTGCAAAATCAATATCTATGTGCTTTGCTACGTGGCCAACATTGAAAGCATTTTTGTTTATCTAAACAAACTACAACAACAACAACGACAACAACTAGAGGTAAAAAAATGAAACCACAAGCAAGCCAAAATATAAATCACAAAAAACCACTTGAGATATTTTACGAAAATGGTATAAATTGTTCAACAAATTACTTTGAATGAATTTCAAGTATACGAAAATACGAAATAAGGGGAAGATATATGTACAGGAAGTATAGTAAAAATAGATATATATAGATATGCAACCTGGTTGTTAGTACTGAATCTATGGTATCTCTACTTCCGGTTTCCGCTGGCATCGATTTGCTAAAAAAGAGCCTAGCAAGATTGTCTAACCTCGCGCTAACCAGCGGCGATTTCTCCGAGTGCTCGGACTGATCTGAGTTATCTTGCTCCGAACTGGCCGAGCGATTGCTGTAAATAGAATGGGGACGCCGCGGCGGTGGGAGAAAAACAAACAAACAAATAAATGAAACAAACAAACACAAATGGTACAATAAATGTGATTGTGCAGCTTACACACACACAGTTGGTGTAAGTAAGTTTATGGACAACAATTCTATGTTATATTCGAAGGATTTTAGGTATCTTGGTTACTCACCTACTGTAGATCTGGCGCCGATTGGCCGCTGTCAGGGCCGACACATCAAACTCAATTGCCGAATTGGAACGTTTCAGTCCATTTGCCTTGTGCAGCTTCTTCATAATG
This sequence comes from Lordiphosa collinella, assembly GCA_018904265.1. NCBI lineage: Eukaryota > Metazoa > Arthropoda > Insecta > Diptera > Drosophilidae > Lordiphosa > Lordiphosa collinella. Next base: position 28,709 of record JAEIFV010001264.1, read on the forward strand.
TGCCTCACTTTCCTATCGAAGTGATTTAGCCGATGATAATACAACAAAAACACACACGATTTTCAGTTGGGTGTTTATGGTGGAAAGTGTTGGAATAGTTTTTGAATCCTAATTCTTACAATTAAACTAAACAGCTGATAGTTTTCAAAGTTTTAAATATGAACTAAAAAGGTAAAACTAAAGACCCAATAACAACAAGTGACGTGACAATAACATTTTGTTTGTATTTCACATCCTCTCCTACAAATCAAAACAACTTGCAGTATTCATTTGCAGTCACCAATTTTGTGTTTTCTAAGTAGGCTTTGGTTTTCTTAAATATTTATAGTTCAATTTGAAGTAACATAAATTCTCACTTACAAACCGACATTCGCTGGGACTGGTCGCATTCGACTAAGTTTTATTTTATTTATATTTTTCTTCGATTAGTTCGACTGTTTTCTTTTCCAATAATTTCATAAATTGCTGCAATTAACATGGGCGTCTATCTCTCCCTTGAGCTTATACTTCGAATAGTTCTTCTACTTCTTTTTCTTCCATTTTTTCTTCCAACGGAGAGCGATGAGATTAGCAAATTGCAGTCGTCGATTGCTCGACTGTTTTCTCATCCAATAATTTCATAAATTGCTGCAATTAACATAGGAGTCTATCTCTCCCTTGAGCTTATACTTCGACTAGTTCTGCTTCGACTTCATCTTGCTTTCCTTCTTCCAACGGAGAGCGATGAGATTAGCAAATTGCTGTCGTCGATTGCTCGACTGTTTTCTTATCCATTAATTTCATAAATTGCTGCAATTAACATGGAGAGTTCTATCTCTCTCCTTGAGCTTGTACTTCGACTAGTTCTTCTTCGACTTCTTCTTCCAACGGAGAGCGATGAGATTAGCAAATTGCTGTCGTCGATTGCTCTACTGTTTTCTAATCCATTAATTTCAGAAGTTGCTGCAATTAACATAGGAGTCTATCTCTTCCTAGAGCTTATACTTCGAATAGTTCTCCTTCGACCTCTTCTTCCTCCGGAGAGCGATGACTGTTTTCTTATCCATTAATTTCCTAAATTGGAACAATTACCATTTAGTAGTCGATCTCCTCCTTGAGCTTATACGTAACTGCTTCGGCCGATCGTCTAGTCCTATTATAAAATTGTGCGGGTGTTTATAACGCATTGAAGGAAGCATCTCCTACTACATAAAGTATATATATTCTCGATCAGCACGACGAGCTGAGTTGATTTAGCCCTGTCCGTTCGTCCGTCCGTCTGTCTGTTTCAATGCTATCTCCTCAGTCAGTTTTAAAGCTATCTTAACCAAACTTTGCACGAAGTCTTTTAGTACAATTACTGCACATTTGTTGGAACCGGCCGGATCGGATGGCTATAGCATATAGCTGTCATAGGAACGATCGGTCGAAAAACTAGTTTTAGTGAGAAAAACTTTTATGTTTTCAATTGAAACGCCTACAAACTTCGTATTTCTTAGTTTACTATGCTATTTCATGATTCCACCAAATTTGGTCGAAATCGGACAACTATATAGTATAGCTGTCATCGAAAAGTAGAGTCTGAAAAGTAGTCTTAGTTAGAAAACCTTTTTTGTTTCCAATGGAAATGTCCTCAAAATTGTTATGTATTTGCTTTATATGCTTCCACGCTATTCTACAAAGTTTGGTCAAAATCGGATGACTATAGCATATAGCCGCCATAGGAACGATCGGTCGAAAAACTAGTTCTTGTGAGAAAAACTTATTTGTTTCTAAATGAAACGTCCCTAAAGCCCCCCATAAACCACACAAATTTTTGTGCAAAATTCACACGCACTTAGCCCATATACTACGCCAGAATTTGCACAAATTTCAGTTCAAAGCAAGCGCTTCTTCTTTTTCCAACCAACAACTTTCTGCGAACTAAGCAGAATTTGCGCATACGCACACTCACCACACAAAACATTGCGAAAGAACCCAAAAAATCAAAACGTTTTTGATTTCGGTCTCATTTGGCAATTACGCATACGCGCATATTCCACTTACACACATAAGCGTTTTTTTTTGTTGGGCTTATATTTATTTGATATACTTTTCTACAATTCTACAAAGTCTTGTCAAAATCGGATGACTATAGCATATAGCTGCAGTATGAATGATCAGTCGAAAAAGAAGTTCCAATGAGAAAAACTTTTGTGTTTGAATTGGGATCGCCTCCAAATTTCGTAACTAACAGTTTGTTATGCTTTTCCATGGTCGAAATCGTGCATCTACTATATATAAAATAGCTCCCATAGAAATGATAGGTCCAGCTATAATATCCTGATGCTCTCAATCCGGAGATTAAATGATTGCACAATTACGTTTCGATATAGGTTTTAAGCGTTTGTAATATAGCCAGTGTATGAATATTATTGGTTTGGGGCCCATTAATCCGAATTCAGAACGGTATATTAAGATCTTTGGCCTTATAACTTCTGATTGGTTTCCCTATAACTGACTACCGCTCATCCGATATTTATCAACCCCTCAGGGGATTGATATCTAAAGGGATACAGAAAAAAAAGATCCAAAAAATATCCATTAGGACTGGATATTTCTGTAATATCCTTTTATCATCCAACGGAGCTGAAAAATCATCCAAGGGATGATCATTTTTCAGTTGCAGTTCAGTGGATGATTTTTCAGTTTCATTGGATGATTAAAGGATATGAAAGACATATCTTGTCCAAATGGATGCGCGAAATCCCATTTTTATTCTCTGTTTACTAAAATGTGGTAAATATGAGCTAAGCTGAAAGGTGTTTTTTTTAGCGAATATAAGATGCACAAAGGCTTAAAGGTTAAAAGAAGCTTGGCTTGGCCCTTTCGGCTAAGTTCAATTTCTAGTTACAGTGTTAAATATTTTATTGCTTTAGTGTAAAATAACATGTTTTCTATTGTCTTTATAATGTTTGTGTTTAAAACAGCTAAGTTTTTGAGCTGTTAAAAATGCCTCCTGTTATTTTTTAGTGATCGTAATTCTGATAAAAATTATAAAGTAGTTCAAAACATAATTAAACATCGTTTTTTATATAAAAAACTTGTTTGTTTTTTTGAAAAGTGTATTTTAAGTGTGTGGTGTTTACTAAATTGGACCAGATTGGTAGGCCACACTCCTTCCCTAATCGGCTTATAGCCCATTAAATATTAAAAAGATTTTTTAACGAAAAAATTTAAATAAATTTTTAAAAATAAAATCAAAATTATATACGGAAAATTTTCGCGACATACCAAACTACAAAATACACTATACACAAACGGTCAGCTCAGCTCAGGCTTTAGTTTGGTTTCTTAAATGTTTGAATCCTCGAAAAATGCTTAAAATACATTTATACACCGTGAATATTTACATCCAAAGGTCTTTGGCTCATATCCGGCTCGAAGGACCAGCACACAAAATGGTTTTAAGAAGTTTGTAGGTGGGCGTATTAGATTTTTACTTGGGAGTATATGATTTTGTATATAAAATCAACAATAAACATTATTGATACAAAGTTTTATTTTTAAGCGTGGTAAAGGAAAATTTTTTCTCATGCCAATTATAAGAGTAATTTTAAAAATGTGCAAATTTCTCGTTAATAATGTTATTTTCAAGAATTTTTTTAAAATTCATGCGGATTATTCAAGTTGAGTTCACAAAGTTCCCAAAAAAATAGAAAAGTCATGATTTTTGCCCTTGAAAGTATACAAAATAAATTTTTTCTAAAAATTGAGCATTTAAACAAAAAATTAAATAGGGGAAAGTTAACTTCGGCTCGGCCGAAGACTTGTATACCCTTGCAGCTTCCATTGAAAGCAAAAAAGTTTTTCTAACTAAGACTACTTTTTGGACCTTACTTTTCTATGGGATCTATACTATATAGATGTCTGATTTAGACCAAACTTGGTGAAATCATGGAAAAGCATAATACACTGTTAATTTCGATATCTGGAGGCGATCCCATTTAAAACAAAAAAGTTTTTCTCACTAGAACTTCTTTTTCGACCGATCATTCATATTGCAGCTTTATGCTATAGTCATCCGATTTTGATAAAACTTTGTAGAATTGTGTTAAAGTTTATAAAAAAGGTGTATGCCAATGATTAGGACGTTTTCATAAAAAACAAAAAAGTTTTTCCCACTAGAACTAGTTTTTCGACCGATCGTTCCTATGGGAGCTATATGCTATAGTCATCCGATTTCGACCAAACTTTGTAGAATTGTGTAAAAGATAAAAATAAGTAGCCAATGATAAGGACGTTTTCATTAAAAACAAAAAAGTTTTTCTCACTAGAACTATTTTCGACCGATCGTTCCTTGAGCTATTATAGCACCGTTTCGACCAATAAAAAGTAAACAAGAAATACGTATTTGGAGGCGTTCCAATTAAAACATAAAAGTTTTTCTCACTAAAAATAGTTTTTCGACCGATCGTTCCTATGGCAGCCATATGCTATAGTCATCCGATCCGGCCGGTTCCGACAAATGTGCAACATATTTGTACCAAAAGACTTCGTGCAACGTTTGGTGAGGATTGCTTTAAAACTGACGGATGAGATAGCATAGAAAAAGACTGACGGACAGACGGACAAAGCTAAATGAACTCAGCTCGTCATGCTGATCAAGAATATATATACTTTATGTGGTCGGAGAAGCTTCCTTCTATGCGTAACAAACATCCGCACAATTTTATAATACCCTCTGCAAGGGTATAAAAACTTAGCATACTTTGAAGGGCAAAATCGTGATTTTTTTTGGAATGACGAAAAACTTAAGCGAACTTTTATACTGTCAAAAATATACATTTCTCGCAGAAAATTAAAAAAACCTTGTTTAATAATTTCATATTTATTATGTTTCCTACTTTTCCAACACTTTCCAACCATTTACCCTCCTTTCAATTGAGTTTCTTTCCCACTCACTTTTCCGGCACTGGTGGCTTGACGAACGGATCATGTCCGGTTACCGCACTGGCCCGATTGTCCAGCCGTTGCTGTTGGGCGGCCTTGTTGAATTTGAACATGGTGAATGTCTTCTTGGAGCTCGCCACTTCGCAAACACGTACAATGATCTTGCGACTGCTCTTGACCACCGTATTCAAAGTTTTGTAGACTAAAATGGACACCGACTTGGAGGAGGCGTGTTGATTGTGATGAGGCGGGTGCTGGGTCAGTGGTGTGGGCAGGGATTGTTGTGACTTCAGTTGATGCACTGCAGCATGCGTCGCCGACGACGCCGATGATTGTGATCGGGTGAAGACTTTTGAGTCCGGCTGCTGCTGCTGCTGTTGACGGTGACGACAATTGATGATGAGCTCCGGCTCCTGAGACGTCGCTGACGCGACGTTGACTTCACTGCAAGTGTCCTGTGAGGATTTGTTGGTGTTGTTGTTGTTGTTGTGGTGGTGTGTGTTAACAAAAGGTGGGAAAATGGAAAGAAATAGGCAATAAAATTGTTTAATCAAATTGGTTGTATTCATTACCAAAAGAAAGAAAAATCGTAACACAGCGAAAAAACATTGAAATGAAAAGTGAAAAACTGAGAGAGACAGAAAAGCATTTGTTGGAACTTGCTCTTTGATGGGGGGCCCCCTCGCTGGGTGTTTTTTTTTTTTTTGTGTGTGAAATTAATTTGCTATTTAAATGACAATCACAAAAGCAATTTATATTTCGAAACTCAAAAACCAAAATCAAATAAAACATGCGTTTCGTTATTTTTGTTTTGCCATTTCAACTAAACTAAGTTTGCAGCCAATTTGTATGTTGTAGAAGCGTAATCAAAAACTGTTCACATTACCGAAAAAGAAAAACGAAAGAAAGTAAAGAAAAAGTGTGCCAATTTGAATGCTTTTTGCTTTTGGGAAATCATAAGTTTGGTTTTGCTTTTGGTGGCTTTTGGTGAGTTTTGCTTTGCCATTTTTGATTGCATTTGCTGAATTTGAAAGCAAATTTACCTACCGATGGCAATGACTTAAACAAAGTTTGCCACAGTCCAATAATGCATCGCACCTAAATCTGAAGTTCGATGGTTATAAATTATTTGGAATTTGAGCATAAGATTTGCGTTTTTTTTTTGGTACATTTTGTAAGCCATTTTGGTTTATTAATTGTAAATTTAGTGGAAAAAGATGTAGTTTAGTCTTAAATAATAAAGTCTATCAAGATCTTCTTTAGAGTCTCGAGCAATGCGAGACAACTTGGTTTGTATTTCCTTTATACAAAGTTTCCAGATTCATTCAATCAATCATTCTGAATCAATGGCCTTGTTCACCGGCACAAATCGTTGGGCCAGTTTGATTTTAGTAATGAACTATTGTAATGTGGTATCTGAATGCTAAATTTTGTGATTAGGATGGATAAGAAATACAAAAAAGTACTGTTTTTTACTAATAGTTCCTTGTGGTTAGTGTTTGATGTATGCCGGTGAACACGCCCATTATTTATTTGGCAGATTTTCAATCTAAAAACTTTATAGCTCAAACCAAAGTTACAGAGAGTATAATAATTTTGGAGTTAGTGTAGGTAACAGGTTTAAAAAACCATCTTCAACTTTTTAAGGTACATTTATACCATCTGTCTGTCCGTCCGTAAGTCACCCATTACTTGAAATCGCAAAATATCAAAGGTGTTTAGGGCTAGAGGCCCTATTCAGGAATCTCTTGGTTGATCTTGGAAAAAACATGTCATACTTTTCTACTTTTGACGATGCAAATCCAAGGAAACTAACAGATCAGAAAACAAATCCTCCGCAGCATGTATCTTCCAATTAATCGCTTAATCTAATTGAGCTATACGATCACCCGTATGTAGTCGAACTCCCCAACAGGTTCACAATAAACAGCAGCAAACGTTAAATCAAACAACTTGTCCTCGAAAACGCATAGAATAATTGAAAATCTTTTTTTTTATTGGTTACAAAGGTCAAAACCAAAGTAATGACTTCAAATTGTGGTGAAAATTCGTCCGCGGCCACGGGTCATCCGAGCGTCCCTCATAATCAGTATAGATGTATTCTGCTGAACCTCAAACTTTATTTTGTGATTTTTTTACAAATGGCGGCCATTCAAAAAATTTCAATTTCGGGTTTTTTGTAGTTTAGTGCTAAAAAAAAATAATAGTAAATTTAAAAATTATGGTCGAGTCACCGGATTGCAATTCTGCGTCGTTCCACTTTTTTCATAATCGGTTAGTTGAACTGAATACTACCCCCCACAGGTAAAATACGAGGTTACAAACTTCTAAATTTATTTGCTTGGGAATTGGTCACATTGGCACAGGCTATACCTAAACTAATTCGTGTTTCCTTTGGGATATTTTTACGAAAAAAGTGCTCACTGGAGACCCACGCAATCAAAGTGGCCCCGAACAGGGTTAGCAATAAATTTTAGGGATTGACTACGAACAACAGGCTTAAGACCATTAACAGGAAAATGGAGTCGATGCGTTGACGAAAAAGCAACTGTTTTCGTAACTCCATCTGAGTAATAATTGTTCAAAGTACTTAACTAGTTATGGGAACTTTTTAACGTGAAGGCCAACTTCTCGAACTTGAAAATTTAACTTTCTTACTTTTTATCCAACTGGAAAGAAACTTTCACTATTTCTTAATAAAAGGGAATACTATAGATTCTTTTGGATTTATTATACTTTTGGTGAAAAACAAATTTCTTAGACTTATACTTCACAAAAAGCAGAGTCACGACAGTTCATCGGAGTAAATCCCTAACAAACTTAAAACTTAAGAAGGTGAGAGTGTGGCTAACAATCACGAGGCAACTATATGAAAACATGCCGTAAAGATGTGCACCGATTTTCACTTAGTAATGTGTTACTTTATACTCGATACCCAGTACTCGATATCCAGCACTCGATACCATTTAGTTGATAACATTACACGATTCAAAGTACTCGATACCCAGTACTCGATTCTCGGATATCGAAACTTGGTCCTCGATACCTTGTATTCGATTCTCAGATCTCGATACTTAGTACTCGATACTCAGTACTCGATAATCGATAATTAGTACTCGATACTCAGTACTCGCTTTTAAGTACTCAATACTAGGAACTCGATACTACGTACTCGATACTCGATACTAAGTACTCGATACTCAGATTTGGTACTCTGGAACTAAGTATTCGATTACGAAGACTCGAATTAGTTTAGAAGTAATAGTCCTTTTGCTAAATTCCCAAGCAACTGCAAAATTAAGGGGTCTTCTCATTGAGCAATACTTTTTTTTTTTTGCTATTTAACTCGGACCGATTTTGATGAAATATCCCCCAAAGGTTTTTCGACGGAGAATTTCAGCTTTTAAAACTCCTTTTAACCATTTTTGACCTTTTTTTCCAAACATACTGTAAACTTAAACGCGTTTATCTCGAAACCACGTTTTTCGAACTGGCGGCCATGATATCTCCAGTTCAACTGAACCGATTTTCATGAAACAAAGTGGAATCGACGCAGAATTATCACCATTCTCGGCTGAACCTCGACCATAATTTTAAAAATTTTTTACTATTTTTTTTTACACTAAACTACAAAAAAAAAGCCCGAAATTGAAATTTTTTTTGAATGGCCGCCATTTTGTCAAAAAAATCACAAAAATTAAGTTTGAGGTTCAGCCGAGAATTACATCTATACTGATTATAACCCCGTTTTTTTTTCTCATTTCGGACGCTCCGGAGACCCGGAATCGTGGCCGCCGTGACGACACCTTTTTTTTCACCACCAACTTTGCAGCCCTCTACTTCAGCCAACAATTTGTATCAGAGCAATAAAAAAAAATTTTTATTTACTTTGAACCTTTTGTAATACAATAAATAAAAAATGTCAGTGGTCGATACTTTGAACTAAGTACTCAATACTAAGCACTTGATACTCAGTACAGCGTGACGCTGAAATCAAACTTCACTCCTACTAAAATCTTCCGTTCCAAAATTAAAGATGTTTCTCATTAAAAAGCAGCTTAGTTGCATCTTTGTCGTTGATGACCAAAGAGCAGAGCTCGCCAATAACAATTGACCGTTTATCCTCTTGCGGTCTTCTCACTAACATAACCGAAAAATCAATGCACGCTTGCTCTCCCTCTCTGAGTAGAAAACTTCGCTATTTTTAGTATTTGTTTTCAGTGGAATGTTCTCAAGAAGAAGAAGAAGAAGAATTCCGTCTATGGAGAAAAGTCTTTGGTTGAAGCAAGTCAGAGTGCTTTGAAGTGTCCGAGTAAATGCAAACCAGAGACTTCACTTAAAATTGCAACAATAATTGTCCCAAGAGTAGAAAGTGTCATTCCAGCCTCATTCAATATCAACTTAACGGGCGACAACTAAAAATCTGCACAAACTTTGAGAGAGCGCACCCTTAGCTGAACTTTACATGAAAGCTATCGGGATGACATTTCTTTCTCTTTGTTCTCCCGTCAACACGTTTTCATGCCCCCTGCCAAAAATTTCTACAAGTAGTAGCATTATGCCGTCCGAGCAAGAGCACCAAGTTACACACCTGATCAAATACAAACTGTTTAATCTCAATGTCGGTGGATGTGCACCCAATATCGCCTCTTTTCCAATATTCCTTTTGTACCAAAGAAACGGATCCCAACAAACTTGCCTGCAGTTTACAAAAGCACCTGGAAGGCTAAAAATATAAAAGAACTGACCAACAGGATTCGCTTATGTATCCGAAAATACGACCCCAAGGTCGTACAGGCCGCCTGCGGAGACATTTTCCGGAAGCTACATCAAGTGGCTGATAACAATCCTTTGGACCAAATCCATTGATGCAATTCTTTTGTATATGTAGTCATAAATAAACTGCAGATTTTTAGTTGTCACCCGTTATAGAGAGCGATCCGTCTGAGCTCTCGCACATTAAGAGTCAGCAAATTAGCAAAAAAAGTAAAGGGATCAGAGTAAACGGTCCTGTTTTTTTTCTTTATTTGCTTTTTTTTGGGTGAAAGTGGCTTGTGTGACTCGCAAGCCTAAACAGACACCTCACTCGCACATACACACATAAAAACACAAAAGACTTTTATAATTTTCGCTCGCAACGAAACTGTCAGCGAATGAGCAGAGCAAAACAAAAACAGCACGATTGGTTGTTCGTTGAGCACCGACCAATTAATTCGAGTAGTCTCTTGTGAACGGTAGTATTAAAATTTCCCACCTAACATTCGGAAAGTATAATTTGAGGGACTCTTATGTTAGCTCAAAAGTTATTCTGTAAGCACATAAAAAAAGAATACTAGATAACCGATGTTTGCTCAGAAATAAGCGAATAACATCGGCAAACGGTAACCAAATTCAAGAAAGCTCAATTTTTCTAACAAAGAATTTAATGGACTAGTTTAATTAATGCTAAGAAAAAATAGCTTGGAGCAATTTAGTTAAATCAATGGGGGTTAGAGTAGAAGTTTCCCAAAAAAAAGGTTAAAGTACCAGTACTGTAACTCGCATTTATCAGTCATCGCATTACATATTTGAAACAATTGATTAAAAAATACTAGAATCTCCTCAGCACTATCGGAATTAGCAAGTTTATTCAAAACCAGATGGTCCACTCGCGAGTTTTTTCAAGTTAAGTGAGCAAAATGAGCACTAAACGGTTTTTGGGCCATATCTTCAGATTTTGGGGAAAACCAAGGATGAGGAAGTGCTATAAGCGACCTGCTCTACAGCGTTTGCAAGATCATTTCCCGGGTTTTCGCACTTTTGTGAAATTTGTGTATAATATTTAATTTAAATTTCTGCAACTTTTCCTTTTTATTTTTGGTCTTCATTTGAAGCTCTCACTTCAACTATTATTGCGTTGCTGTTGTTTCTATTTCCATTTGTTCAGTTGTTTTGTGTTAATTAAAAAAACCGTGCGGCTTTGAAAAAGTTTTGAAGTTGGTTTGTTTTTTTTTTTTCGCCAACAGTTCAACGAATGTCCTTCACACAGAAACAAACCAAATAACAGTAAGGACTTTAATAGACGCTTAAATAAATCATACGCCCCGTGCGCCCTCTTAGCCGTCAAGTGTTCTTGTTGTGTGTGTGTGTGTGCGTGTGTGAATGCGTGACATTGAGCTCTCTGCCCTCTCTGCTTCCCCTATTCGCCTTGCACGTGCCCCTAGGCCTGCGCCGCTGCTGCTTCTTCGGCCTATTTGTCTAATTGTCTAATTCTAATTTTAAATTGTATTTTTCCTTTCTTACTCGTACATACATTGTTTTTGCAGTGTCTTGATTTTGCGTCGGCCCTGCGTTCCACCCTCGCAGCACCAAACGGCCCATTTATCTAATCAGGCACGGTAAATGCTCAAAGTTCGTTTTGCCTTTTGCTTGTAAGGTTTATTGATTTTTGTGTCTTTCATTTTTCGTTTTGGCTGGAAATACTCGACCGACCTGGTGTCATCTGGCTGAGTGCAACAAATTCAAATCAATTTCTATTCTTTTGGCACTCAAAAGTCGAGTAATCACGATATGGTACAAGTCTATTTGAAGTCACTTTGTACGCTTATTGCATTATTATCCTGTCTGTCACTTTGTTAGTTTGTTGCAAATTAAATTGTCCAATTTTTGGCCTGATGGCTCAAGAAAACGCGATGTAAGAAAGGGGATATGTCTGGAAATTGTGATGTTGTGGGGCCAAAAGAACAAAACCCCCCCTTAGAAATGATATGAATAATCATTAGGTCTGTCATTATATTTTATTTTGGAAATAGTCTGCCTGGGGACTTAGTTGGGATTACAATCTTAGTCACTTAGTGTTGGTTTAATGACTGTTGTTCACGGCCAGTTTTATAATTAGAATTCAGTTGGTTTTTTGTGGGTTCATTCAAATTAATCAAAACTCAGGAAGTTAAAGCATTATTTCTAAGTCTCTTCAATGGCAACAAAACGTTAAGCTCTAGCTTTTCTATGACGTTGTCGTTCATCAAAGTTGAATACAACTTTCTGATATCAAATTTCAAAGGTAGGCATTAGGTAGTTAGACATCTTATCATCTGACTTCGAAACTTTCCAATACGTTTTAATAACTGCGTCATTGATTTCTGCTGTGTTTCTTATTTATCTTTACAAATTGAATGGGAATTGATCCCAAGACTTAAGATCATCAGTCAAATGCCCTGTCTTCGACTTACTATCACTGAGATAAGAGCAAAAGTTAAATATGTAAATTTCTTAGTTAGCAATTTTCTTTTCTATTTTTCGGGAAGAAATTTCAAAAATATTTTTAAAAATATTAATAAAAGGGTCTTTCTAAAAGGGCAAGTCGAAGGGGTGCGACCCTTTAAGGCCAAGCTATCAAAATACCATGACTTAGCAACACATTCATATGATAAAAGGTACCCAAGCAGAGTTAATGTTTAGTGCAGATTTGGCATCATTGGTTGGACATTTCTTAAAAAAAGACGCCGTCAACAGTTAGCTTTACTACAATGATAACCAAGAAATGCTAGATTTCTGTACTCAAATTTCGAAAAGTCCGACTAAGTTTGAGATTTTTGAGAGCAAATTCAAGCTACACTCAGAAACCAAATCAAGAACTTTAAGTACAAACGGTGCAAATAATACCAGCAAGTCGTGGCTGGGTGTGGCTTAGCGGCTAGTGTGTGCGCCCGTTGTGCAAGAGATCGTAGGTTCCATCCCGCCTCGGGACATCTGTTGACAAGTTTTTTCATTGAAAAATTTACACACCCGGTCACCTTCACTAGGTGTTGGCGCCAGCTTTGTAGTAATTATCCATGCAAAAGTTCCTCAAACTGCCGTTCGGATTTTGCGCTAAACTGTAGGACCCTTTCTCTTGTGCGAAAACAAGAAGCACACAAGCCAAGAAATTGAGAGTAGCTCGGCCTTGGCCCTCTGGGCTGTGGCTTGACCAAATATTATTAAGTATAGCCACTTAATACGAAAATACTTGATCCAAGTACTTGCAAACTCTTATTTGAAGAAGTACAAAAACAAACCTATGAAATCTCCACACCATACTAGCCATCTGATTTTAAAGGATTCTCGTCTCCAAAGCTTATTTAATGATTTACAAAACAAGAGCTTAACATTACATTTAGTTTTTTTCTCATATGTAGACTACGAAATTGGAATTTTATCACACAGGAAATTAGACTTTTGAATATTCCCATTTGTTCTCTAATTTGGTTCCGACCCAATTTCCTAAACGATTGGGTCGTTTTTAGTCCATGCTTTTTGCACACGATTCGGTCGATTTTAGGTCGAAAGCGATTTGTAGAATAAATGGGATTAAATTGATAACAAACATTAATTTTGTTTATTTTAAATATTGTGTAAAGCATGGGCTGAACCAAGGTTCGAACCAACAAAAACCTTGAACCTCAAACTTCCGAGCCTAACCTTTGTTAAATTTTGATTCGATCCCGCGAACCGGAATTCCGAAAATTTGTTGGGTTTGCAGCCCTGCCATAAATAATATAAACAAAAGCACCGAAAAGTGATAATATGGAGAAGAATATACGAGGTGTGTTCAAAGAAGATATAGTAAATTTTGAATTTTTGCGGGCTGTGTACATTTGATTATCGATATTTTGTTTTTGTTATATGCGGACACATATGATTATCATATGTTTGCATTAACTAGCAGCCAATTTCGATTAGTACCCTGTAGTTCAGCTGGTGTCAAGGCACTACCAGGCCTAACCACCTGATGCATCACTGGGCGTCAGTCGCGTCGTTAACGACAGGTAAAGCATCACTGCGCTAGTAGAGTACATACAAAATTCGTTAGGCAAATACTTGGCTGGTGGTTGGTCTGGTGGCGAGTGCTCACTACGAAGAGCTAGGGGGTTCGTTAGTGCCGCACCGGTGCAGCTGAACTACTGGGTAGTTGGTTTTTGGCAACTGAAAAGGTTAGTCACGTTTTTGTGTACTCTTTGATTTTTGACTAAATTTTGAGCAAAAGCAACGTCGCATTAGTATCGCTTAGGAGTTGTTGAATGACGTCAACGACGATCCGGGTTTGCTCAAACGGGTCATAACTGGTGACGAAACGTGGGTATATGGTTATGACATCGAAACCAAGGCCCAATCATCCCAATGGAAGCGCACAGATGAGCCAAGACGGAAAAAAGCACGCCAAGTTCGATCAAATGCGAAGGTTTTGCTCACTGTTTTCTTTGATTACAATGGTGTGGTGCATCATGAGTTCTTTCCAAGAGGTCGTACAGTTAATAAGGAATACTACAAAGAAGCTATGTTACGTTTGCGTGAAGCAATACGGCTTAAACGATCGGAATTGTGGAAAAACAAATCGTGGATTCTGCCTCACGATAATTCACCAGCTCACACATCAATGCTTGTCCGTAAGTTTTTGGCCAAAAAAAACCCCTAATCATGTCTCAACCACCGTGTTCACCAGATTTGGCTTCCTGCAACTTTTTCCTATTCCCAAAACTGAAGAGATCCATGAAAGGAAAGCGTTTTGCCACAATGATGAGATGAGATCAAGTCAGAATCGAAGAACGAGCTGATGGCCATACCGAAAAGTGTTTCGAGGTTTGGAAAAGGCGTTGGCACAAGTGTAATATATTCAAAAGCGATTACTTTGAAGGGGACAAAATGGATATTGAAAGTTTTCAAAAAAATTCAATTTTCACCTTTTCCTTTGAACACACGTCGTATGTACTTTATAGGTTTGGAGATCTTTCCTTCTGCCTGTTACATACTTTTGCACAAACTTATTATACTCTATGTACCTCAGGTACAGAGTATAAAAATAAAATTTTTAATTTAAGATCATCTAGATTTTCTCATTTCACTAAATCACCTCTCCCCCCCCAGTCACCAGTCACGTTATAAGCCCACACCAAAGCCCAGAACTCAAGAATTGAATGGCACATTAAATATGATGATGATTTTTGTGATAAATTTGGTAAACTCAATTTGGCAAAATTCCTAAGAGACACAGCACAGCACCTGGTCGTGAACTCAACCCGCTCGGCTTCAGCTTCATTATTGTTGCCACGGCACGGGGTAAGAACTTTTCACGCGACGCGCCTCAAAACAATGGGAATAAATTTTTAAATAGTTTGTTAAGGGACACCCAGCGAAGGGACTGCAACTTTCTTCTACTATTTATACTTTGTGGGGCACACACAAAAAAGCTGGACAAATTTTCCAGTTAACTTTTGATTCTCCGTTTTGAGTGCGAAAATGAAAACGCGGCCAACGCGTTGGTCAGGTCGTCCGTTAATGAAGGTAAATTTCGAAAATCGTTTCGGTTAAGGCAGAAACTATGAAATTTCTTCATTCCAGTCGACTGAGGTGTGTTTGTGTGTTTGTGTGAGTGGACTTTCAATGTTTGCGTGAGTTCATATCGCATTTTGTTTGCGGTTGGCTTTGGCACGGCATTTGCTCTTTCTTTCTCTCACTATCTCTCTCTCTCTGTCGCTCTTATACTACGTGTTTATGTGCTGCGTTTACCCCTCTCTAACTGGATTATAAAAATTGATTTTTAATTTTTATGACAATTTTGCTTAAGGTACTATACATTGTTGTTGCTGTTGTTGTCCATCACATTTTCATTTGACATTTTTGTTGTTGCTGGTTTGGTTATTTGCTCTTCTCTTGTTTGCACTCACCCACACACCCGTCATACTTGATTTGAACTTGGCCTGTCAGCTGGTTAAGTCTGACATTGGGGCATAGCCCATGTATGGCTAGCTTACCGTGGTTCAAGGAAGGGTAGATTTTGGAAAGCAAAACTTTTCTTTTGACAGAGCATAAATAATAGTAGATCTTAGCATTGAAGTGGATGCAGAAAAGTTGGGCGACTATTTTCGAGATCACCTAAAACCAAACCCGATTGTTGAACCCCTAGAAACGAGAAGCCTTCTCATTGAGCAATTTTTTTCGACTTTTTTGTTTTGCATTTATTTATAGCTTGGATATTCAAAAATATCCCCCAAAAGGATTTTCGAAAACTCGAATTAGTTTAGGAGATATAGTCCTTTTTAGTGACCCAATGTGACCTAAATTCCCAAGCAACTGCAAACTTAAAGCGCGTTTATCTCGCCTTTTTTTTTTTTCAAACCCCGTTTTTCGAACTGGCGGCCATGATATCTCCAGTTCAACTGAACCGATTTTCATGAAACAAAAGCTGGGAATCGACGCAGAATTGTCACCATTCTCGGCTGAACCTCGACCATAATTTTAAAAATTTTTTACTATTTTTTTTTACACTAAACTACAAAAAAGCCCGAAGTTGAAATTTTTTTGAATGGCCGCCATTTTTGTCAAAAAAAAATCACAAAATTAAGTTTGAGGTTCACCCGAGAATTACATCTATACTGATTATAACCCCGTTTTTTTCATTTCGGACGCTCCGAAGACCCGGAATCGTGGCCGCCGTGACGACACCTTTTTTTCACCACCAACTTTGAAGTCTCATTACTTTTTGAACAGCCCTCGTATCGAGGCAAAAATTATTTTTTATTTGCTTTGAACCTTTTGTAATACAATACAATAAAAAAGTTTTCCAATTATTCTTTGCGTTTTCAAATAAGAATTTTTTCAAGTCAAAAGGGTTTCAGATGAGAAGCCCTAGACATCTTCTTAAAGAACACCAGCCTCGCATTGAAAGGGAGATTAATTGTAATATTTGTTTTAACATAAGGTTAAATATTTTAGTGGTTGACAATAGAGCTGAAGAACACGAAGTTCACTATTGTTTTAAGATGGGGGGTCCTCCTTATCGAGGTGGTTTCCCAAAGAGTCAAAGCAAGAATGCCCCCTCTTAAGTCCTTACTTCTCCTTAAGTAAATGATTTAGAAGAATACCTCTCCAGGGGATTTTTTAACGGTCTCGAAAAAAGTCCGTCTGTTTCTGAAGATATTGTGGTCTTACCCAGCTTATGCAACACTCTATAGACGCATTACCGGTGCTGATAACCGCAAAATCTTGACGTTCAAAGAGCACCATCAAATATTAAAGCGTACGGACTACCACGACCAAGATTTAGGTATATTTTAAGGGGTCTTCCACAAACCCGTTTTTGACCCTAAAAATTTTATTGAAAACGCAAAGAATAATTGAAAACTTTTTTATTTATTGTATTACAAAAGGTTCAAAGTAAATAAAAAAAATTTTTTGCCTCGATACGAGGCTGTTCAAAAGTAATGAGACTTCAAAGTTGGTGGTGAAAAAAGGTGTCGTCACGGCCACGATTCCGGGCCCCCCCGGAGCGCCCGAAATGAAAAAAACGGGGTTATAATCAGTATAGATGTAATTCTCGGCTGAACCTCAAACACAATTTTGTGATTTTTTTGACAAAATGGCGGCCATTCAAAAAAAAATTTAAATTTCGGGCTTTGTAGTTTGGTAAAAAAAATAGTAAAAAATTTTTAAAATTATGGTCGAGGTTCAGCCGAGAATGGTGACAATTCTGCGTCGATTCCACTTTTTGTTTCATGAAAAATCGGTCAGTTGAACTGAGATATCATGGCCGCCAGTTCGAAAACGTGGTTTCGAGATAAACGCGTTTAAAGTTTGAAGTAATTTTTTGGAAAAAAAGAAAAAAATGTTTAAATGCAGTTTTAAAGAGCCGACAATTCTCCGTCGAATTCACTTTGTTTCATCAAAATGGTCCGGTAGAACCGGAGAAAACTTAACGCATAGGTCAAAATACGAGGGTTTAAAAAAGTTGCTCAATCAGAAGACCCCCTTAAGTTTGCAGTTGACTTGGGAATTTAGGTCACATTGGGTCATAAAGGACTATATCTCCTAAAACTAATTGAGTTTTCGAAAATCCTTTTTGGGGGATATTTTGAATATCCAAGCTATAAATAATGCAAAAAAAAAGTCGAAAAAAAAAAAGTTGCTCAATGAGAAGACCCCTTAAAAGAAAACTGAAGACATCACCTTGAAGTGCCTTTCCGCAAGTCACGAAGGGCCCCTGCTGCTTTAAGCCTTCGATCATACAACTTCATCGAGAAGTCTGTAGACCTTCTTTTTAGCACTCACTTTCCTGATTGCTCCGTAAAGTAAAAAATATATTGTTACAGCTACCAGAATTAAGTGGGCAATCGACTTGTTTGAACAATTTAGGACGCCAGATCCTGATAGCGGATTTCCTGTCCAATTACAACATATCATTGGAAATATAATGAACGGTTTACATAGTCTACGTAAGCTGTCTAAGGTTCAACCACACTCCCACTAGATGGAGAGAAACCAAAGTAGTCTTCATGCCGATAGCTAATAAACCCTCACATGTAAAAGCAAACGACTAAAGGCCAATCAGTTTATCCTCGTTTCTCCTTAAAACGCTAGAGACACTTATAAGACGCCAACCTTAGGCAAACTTTAAGCCCCTCTTAACGGAATCCAACACCATTGCACCATTGGTCATATGGCCATCAGGATGCGCGTACCCTACCATGACTTCTGTCGTAGTTTGGAATGAGGATGGAAAAACAGAAAGCATCCAACATACTGTGACTGCCCTGCACTCTTGTCCCCTCCCAGCCAGAGTGAGCCTTGCGTGGGGCGACAATGCCAAATACTTGGCAGTCAATCTGAAAAAGCAAACTTCGCTTAACAGCAACTCTTGCCTTTTCTTTCCCCTCACCTAACTCAGACGCGCCAGCAGCATGGTCGCACATTATTTCAAATTAAATAGGCGCTCAACTCCAGTTATCAATACACCGATAAGCGATCAAGCAAAGTTTCGCCGAACGCGTTAAGGAACGCGCGATTTCGCGAGTGGCCGCTATGATATGCAGACCATGCTGTTTAGAAGCACCACTTTCGTGCAGAGGTCAGTCCGTCAACATCGTGGTATCAGGAGAGCACCTTGCCTCTGTCCACTTTAAACTCTTGTGGTCTCAGAGTGCCGCCATGTCACCCGATTCTCTCGTGGTCTCGGGTGACCTCTGTCCACATAAACCTCTTGTGGTCTCAAAGTGCGCCTTGCATCTGTCCACCTAATCCTCTCGTGGTTTCAGAGTGCGCTGTCATCTGTCCATCAACCTAATCTTCTCCAATACTTACTAACTACTACTAACATCTGTCCACCAACCAAATCATTTCCAGAACCCGCTAAACGCAATCCTCTCCAGGATTCACCCAATCCTCTACTGGTCTCAGAGGGCGCTGTCATCTGTCCGCAAACCCCAATCCCCTCCAGGATTCACCCAATCCTCTACTGGTCTCTGTTAGTGTCATCTGTCTGCTAGCCCCAATTCTCTCGTGATCTTAGAGTACGCCGGCTCATCTTCTCTAAACGACGCTGCCTCATCATCGAGGAATCATAGCGTGGAACTCGCCCGCGCAGCCACGCCCAGAGGAAGAGGCGACTCCGAGCGACCAAACGCAAGCAAGAAGGCAAGGAATTTTACCCACACATTCAAAACAGAATTATAGAGAAGACCTGGGGATTACCCCAAGAAGTTAAGTAGCCCACGAAAATCGTAGAATCAAATCTTACTAAAGAGAAGGAACCCGGATTGTTTATCTTAATAACAATTATTATAGTTAATGAAGGGAAAGGATTTCTGCCAACGTCGAAATTGATACCAGGGACTAGACTAGCGCTGTGATGCATTACCTGTCGTATATTGACACCAGCCGAACCACAGGGTTATGACAGAAGGTGATTTTATTATTCAATAGCTCCGATATTTATTATCCGATCTTTGAGATCGATATCTTATAAAGAGGGAGTTAGCGAATTTCCTAGAGAATAGTGAAAAGATATTGCAACTCCTTCCATTCATTTCCTTTATACATTTTTAGCAATAAGTGGTCCTGCTTAGGGGAAAAAAGAGAGCTAGCGAATTTAGTAGCGATCAGTGGTAAGGAAATTAGACAATCTTTGCAAGAAACCTCACGCATTCATTTCCTAAATAGTTTTCTAGCCATACCCTGTAGTTCGGCTGCAACGGTGCAGCACTAACGATCGGTACCGAGCGGTACGTTTTCCGGACATTCCCAAACAAAATTCGTTAGGCAAATACTTGGCTGGTGGTTGGTCTGGTGGCGAGTGCTCACTACGAAGAGCTAAGGGGTTCGTTAGTGCCGCACCGGTGCAGCCGAACTACAGGGTAGTAATGCTTAGACAGAGGAGGTAGCTAGCGAGTTTTCTAGCTTATAGTGGCTGGGAAAATCGCCTGTGTGTACTAGAAACCACATGCATTCTCTAGGCTTAGGCAAAACAGGTACCTAGCGAATTTCCCAGCGAGTAGTGGTAAAGGAAAATGCCAGTCTTTTTATTTTCAGAAACCATAGAATATGCATATGAATTGAATGTCAGGAAAGTAAACTCAACATTCCCTTTGACCACAGTGCCATGTCTGCCCTTATTGCTTTATGTGTGTGTGTTTGTGGCAAATAGTCGTGTTGTCCACTTCGTGACACATTAATCATGACCCGCTCAACGACTGTTTACCTTTGCTGGTGCTTCGAGCTTGGGCTCCGCCCTACCAAACAGTCAAACAACCCAGGACATTTGCTTGTATATTTATTTGTATGCAAATATTTTCAGTTTGTTTGCCATTTGATCGCTCTCCGTATGGAAATTGGAAAAAGTTCCTTTTACGCGTTGGCCTCGCGTGAATACGAATGTCGTGTCGGCATATCAGCGGCAGGCCCCGTCCATCGTCCTCCGTCCAGTTGTCCTTTTAATAAATTTCACTCTGTCTGTGCGAACGAAGTGGCGCCAGGGGTTGTAATGGCACCCCAGACGTTGGTTTGGTGGCAAGTAACTACTCCCCAGGACTCCCACTGGAGACGTCATTGTTTGGTGGTAGGCTCCACCCACCACCATTTCCAGTGACCTTGGATCATTAACTTAATTGCTCGCAGTCGGCCCAATTGCCGAGCTGAATTATTCAGTGCGAATGGCAATTTTTGTCTTCTCTAAATGAACCGCCGCCCCGCTGCTCACCCCTTCACGTGCATTCGTTGTGGTCGTTGTCATAGCTGTCTCGTCTCTCTCACAATTCACGTTGTCTTTAGAAATTTCTACTCTTGGCCAGGAAACAAGGGGTGGGGGACTGGGGGTCACGTGTTGCGGGGCTCAAGTCACTGACAATTTAAGCAATGAAATTTGAAATTTTTGTGTTTTCCTTTGGGCCTCAAACAACGTGGTTGGGGTCCATAATTGGATAAGTGTTGTTTTCATATTGTTATCGAGAATTTCATGAGAAATGCAAAAGAATTATACTTATACTACATACCTGCATCGTCGTATCCAATATGAAATGACAACAATTCCACCCAATATCAAACCTCCTAAGGCACACCAAAAAAGGGTCTGTAAAAGATTAGAATTGAGGAGAATTTGGGTAAGAATTTTTGGTATGGATTTGTTATAAATTAAATATATAAATACCTAAGGTTAGGTTTTACAGGCATACAAAATTTGAGCGCAAGATGCAAAAAAAAGTAAGCCATAAACAAAAAAATTTGCTTAAATTATACATTTCTTTGGCCAAACTGTCGAATTGATGGAAGAAGTCGACTGATTTGTTTGAGCAAACAATAAAGTTTTCCGTCGAACATCCTTGTATGAGTAACTGGTCACTAACATCTTAACTTTCCCGAAGACGTAACTTTACCATAGCTTCAGATTGATGTACCATTCGATATGTTGGCTTGAGATGTTATAGAAACAGTGGCACGTAGAACCGACACTGTAGTTCAAGGCACTACCAGGCCTAACGACCTAATGCATCACTGGTGTCCGTCGCGTCGTTAACGACAGGTAATGCATCACAGCGCTAGTCTAGTACTAACGACTGGTAATGCAGGGTCGTACCGATCGGTACGTTTTCCGGACATTTCCATACAAAATTCGTTAGGCAAATACTTGGCTGGTGGTTGGTCTGGTGGCGAGTGCTGACTACGAAGAGTTAGGGAATTCGTTAATGCCGCACCGGTGCAGCTGAACTACAGGGTATTTTGTGCTTCCTCACAAAAGACACAAAATTTAATTCCCACACGAATCAAACTACGGACGGAAAATAGTCGAAAAATCGAAAAATTTGCAAAATTTTTAATTTCGGTGAAACATTGGGACATGGTTGACGCTTAACCGGGGAGGTTTCTAAGTTGAAGAAATGGGCGGCAAATGTTCAAGAAATCGCGATATTTGCATAGTTTTTGATATCGGTGAAACTTTGGGAATTGGTTGGACGCTTGCCCGGGAAGGTTTCTAAGTTGAAAAATAGGAGAAAGTTAACTTCGGCTCGGCCGAAGTTTTGTATACCCTTGCAGCGTCCATTGAAAACAAAAAAGTTTTTTCTAACTAAGACTACTCTTTGGACCTAACTTTTCTATGGGATCTATACTATATAGATGCCTGATTTCGACCAAACTTGGTGAAATCATGGAAAAGCATAATACACCGTTATTTACGAAATTTGGAGCCGATCCCATTTAAAACATAGTAGTTTTTCACTAAAATTTTTTTCGACCGGATCATTCCAGCGCAGCTAAAAGTTATCCGATTTGTGAAAGACGTTCATTAAAAACAAAAGTTTTCTCACTAGAACTAGTTTTTCGACCGATCGTTCCTATGGGAGCTATATGCTATAGTCATCCGATTTCGACCAAACTTTGTGGAATTGTGTAAAAGTATATAAAATAAGTGTATGCCAATGATAAGGCCGTTTTCATTTAAAAACAAAAAGTTTTTCTCACTAGAACAGTTTTTCAACCGATCGTTCCTATGGCAGCTATATGCTATAGTCATCCGATCCGGCCGGTTCCGACAAATGATGCAGCGTATTTGTACCAAAAAGACTTCGTGCAAAGTTTGGTGAGGATAGCTTTAAAACTGACGGAGGAGATAGCACAGAAACAGACGGACATATAGGGACAGACGACAGACGACAGAAAAACAGTCAAGATATATTACTGTGGTCGAGATGTTTTTTAAAGTCGACACCCTTATAATACCACCTTCGCAAGGGTACAAAAAGTTTTTCTAACTAAGACTACTTTTTGCTCCGTTAGTTTTTGGGATTTAAACAAAAAAAAGGCTTTTGACGAACTTGGTGAATATACCGTTATTTACGAAATTTGGAGCCGATCCCATTTAAAAAAAAAAAGTTTTTCTCACAAGAACTAGTTTCAACAGATCGTTCCTTTGCGCGGCTATACGCTATAGTCATCCGATTTCACCTACCTCAATTGTAAACGTATATAAAATAAGTGTATGCCAATGACAAGGACGTTTTCATTAAAACCAAAAATTTTTTTCTCACTGGAACTAGTTTTTTCGAGCGATCGTTCCTATGACAGCTATATATAGTTATCCAATCGCAGGTTTCCACAAATGTGCAGCGTACTTGTACCAAAAGACTTCGTGCAAAGTTTGGTGAGGGTAGCTTTAAAACTTTAAGACTGAGGAGACAGCATAGAAACAGACGGACAAGGCTAAAAAGAACTGAGCTCGTCATGCTGATCAAGAATATATATATTCTTGCGTTACAAACATCCGCACACTTATAATACCTCTGCAAGGGTATACAAAATGGACAGGAAATGGTCCAGGCCCGCGATATAGCAAAATTTTTAGTTTCGTGAAACAATGTGAAATGGTTGACGCTTGTCCGGGAAGGTTTCTACTACTGTGGGCAAAAAGAAGTCGGAATTTGTCTATTTAAATCACGCGGGCTAATATTTTCGCCCGAATAATTTGTTTTTTAGTTGGCAGCACTGTCACTGACCCATGTCAAATTTTATGTCAAAATATTCATTGTTGTTTGAGTTACGCTTGGTTTTGTGACACGCAAAAGTGGTTTCGTGATTTTTGAAATGTCTGAAATTATTCAACAAAGAAATGCGATTAAATTTTGCTTCCTGAATGGAATTACCGATGCGGAAACGTTGAGAATGTGGCAGAAAAGGCTTACGGCGACAAGCTCTGCCAAAATCAATAACATTTGACTGGTACAAATGGTTTAAAGAAGGCCGAAAACACGTCGAAGACGAACACCGATCTGAACGACCATCAACATCAACTGATGAGCAACACGTCAACAAATGCAAAAAAATTGGTGCTCAAATCGTCGATTGACTGTCCATGACCCACTGAACGGGCTGAATATCAGAAGGATCAGTAAAAAACCATGTTGAAAGCCCACCTGGGCCTGAAAAAAGTCAAATCTCGTTTGGTGCCAAAACCACGATAATGCGCCATCTCCACACTGCGCACGTTATTCGCGAGCATTTAGCCAAAACAACACCATCGTCGTTCTGCAACCACCGTATTCGCCTGATTTAGCTCCGTGTGACTTCTGGCTATTCTCCAAACTCAAAAGACCACTCCGAGGACACCGTCGATTGAAGAATTAAACGTGAATCGGCACGCGCTCTGAAGGCTATAGAGTGACTTTTTGGCATGCATCGAGGACTGGAAAAAACGTTGGCATAAGTGCATTGCATCGGGAGGGGATTACTTTGAAGGCGATGAAATTGATTTGGAAGAATAAATAAAGATTTTTTTGTTTTATAAACAAATTCCGACTACTTTCCCGCAGTAGTAACTTAAATGGGCGGTAAATGGTGGACAAACAGTGCAAATTTAAAAAATTTAGTGGAACTTTTTTGGAACACCTACACTACGGCCTCCAGAAACCAAAATGGATATAATTTGTGGGAATTATCTTAAAATGTGCAAATTTTTATACCCCTTGTTTGTAACGGATTGAAGGAACTATCTCCCGACCACATAAAGAGTATATATATTCTTGATCAGCATGACGAGCTGAGTTGGGTTTAGTCCTGTCCGTCCTTCCGTCTGTCTGTTTTTAAGCTATCTCCTCCGTGAGTTTTAAAAGCTTTATCCTCACCAAACTTTCACATAGTCTTTTGGTACATGTACCCCACGCGTTTGTGATGCCCGGCGCGGAGGATGAGGGTAGCATATAGGGGCTCGCCGAACGAACAGTCGCGGGAAAAAAGTAATTTTTATTAAAAAAACTTTTTTGTTTTTATTGGAACCCCTCCCAAAGCATGTATTCTTTAAAACACTCCTCTCCCCTGTTTTTACTATAAGTGTGGTTGAAAATCGATGGATCGGCCAAAAAACAATTCCTAGGAGAAAAATTTTGTTGCCTCTTGAGAACGTGCTTTTTTTGTCGGCATACAATCTTATTGGCTTGACCACATTACTCCAATCGATAAAGCTTTATCGAAATACGATAACACAAGGCTACAGTTGGAGTATGCAGGCCGGAAAAGAAAACCTAGTGAGTAACCATGTTACGCCTCCATGGAGCGGCCTCCAAATTGTGTTATGCTCTGCCATGTTTGCACCCAAGTTGTCCCAAAAAGTCGACGTAACCTAAAAGTACCCAGAAAAAAGAAGGCCCAGAAAAGTGTCGTCGAATAACTAGTCTTTGTAAAATTGTTTGTTATCAAGGGTACCAACAAGTGGAGCCAAAGTTTCGGGAGCCGAGTTATGATATTTTTCTGTATTGACTTGAGCTTGTTGGAGTTTTGATTCAATGCTTTATTGTAGAAAGCTTCCTAACAGAAAGTAAGTAGCAATTTTTGATAGTATGAGAAAACATATCGCTTCAATACAGCCTTCATTTAGAACGCAAAAACCATCGCAAAGCCATCTTCATAGACCAAAAAGAATACTCCGCTGCCAGTAAATTAAAAAGCCTTGCTGGTCTTCCAATCAACTTGGTTTCCCCCCTTTTTTTTTTAGGTTACCGAACAGCATCGATAAATCTTAACAATTTTTGTCAAGTCAACCCAAGTCAGATCATCAATTTGGCAGCCAAAAATGTCAATTGCAGTGTGGTTGGGCCCCTTTTTTGTTGTCTTGGCCATGGGACAGACAGGGGAAATCTGTCGAGTCAGTTGGTAGGTTGGATGATTTATTGACTTGCAGACTCATCTTGATTAGTGACCACACTGTGATTATTTTCAATTGAGATTACGATTTCGGTTTCGATTTGGTCTGAACAATTTGTAATTTCCCAAACAATTTTCATGCAATCAAATTCTATTTTTCGCAGACACTTTCAGGCAGTTCCGGCTGCGACGATGCACTCATCTGGAGTCTGGCAGGCAGCCAGGAATGGAGACAATGCTGTTGGTGGCAGAATTTGTGCAGTTTTTGGCAGAATGACATTTTGGCTGAAACTGAATTTTTATGGCTGAATAATTGCGGCAAAGAGTGGCGTCAAGTTGTCAAAATTTGTATAATAAAAATTGGAAAAGTTCAAGGTTTTGCATAGAAGGAGTTTCAGTTGGTACTTACAATCCAGTAGTGCGTTTCAGTATGTTTGCTTGGATTCAGTTGCATCGCACGTTAGTTGCATTTATAGGCACGTCACAGTCGGTGGAGGAGCGGATGATGAGCGGAGGAGGATGGAAGGGCTGAAAAGAAACAAAGTGTACAATTAATGTTAAGCACTCATTAAGCTAGATTTTACTGTGATTGATTTGTTTTGGCCTAAATATAATTGACCTCCCCCCCCGTTGATTCAGCTGAAAGCCTGGCGATTAGCTGGGATTTCAAGAGTCCTTCATAACTTGGCCGGATGTCCAGCCGAGTTGACTAAAGTAGGTCTCAACATTTCATGATTTACGAGGACTTGTTCAATGGAGCGTTCTCCAATGTTTTCGCAATTATCATTATGGCCTGCCAGCAAGAGGAAACGAGGAGGGAAGGGCGGCAGAAAAGGCCAACATTTTTGGCAGGTTAAAGTTTGAGTTTGGCTGATGAGCTGAGGCTGGCAAACTGTTGATTTAGTCTCATGGCACGCGCCTCAACTTTGAACTTTTCCCTGCCATGCAAATTTTTGTTTTTGCTCTTCAGTTTTTTTGACAGCAGTTGCTCAACTGATGTTGGCATAAATTTAAGTTTTTACATTCTCCTTATGATCTATTTCCCCCAGATTTTTTTGATTTTGTACCATTTGCTTGCATGGCTTTATTTGAACCTAAAAGAAAAATAACAAAGGAGAAATAAATATGCAAATTTTCAAGTAGCTGCCATTTCATGAGTTATCCTGTTTTACTCTTTTTTTTCCAACAAAGCAAACGCCTTGAATTTGCATAGCAATTGGTTGCATGGCAAAATTGTAAAACTATGCAAAATTTTTGTTGCACCGCAATGTGGGTCAATATGTGTAACAAAAAATCCATGAAAAATATTGCAAATTTTTAAGAAAAATTGATTTAATGTATATTTCAAGACTTCAATCATAGCTCAAACCAATACTAAATTTCGTCCACAACTAGAAAATCGCAGAACGAATAATTTAAGTATGAACGCTCTTGAATTCTCCCTTGAACTTAAGCTTAATTTGTTCGCAGTTTAGTGTTTTTAGGCGAGGGAAGTGAGGTAAGGAAACTGAGAGAAGAGAGCAAGCACATTTAAGAGAATAGCGTTTAATCCACTCTCACAGTTTCGTTTTTATGGGAGAGGGGTGAGTGGGGAAAATGATTCCTCATGTTGTTTTGTAATTCCCAAGCAGTGGCATGGAAAGACGTCTGCTAGACTATCAGTTGACCGGCAACGAATTCTGTTGCCTTGTTGTGTTGTGTCACAACTTGTGTGTTCATCAATCCAGCTAAAACTTGCTACATACTTTGACAATTCATTTTCTATGAAATAAATAAAAAGATAAAAACTGATTTCAAATTGTTGTTTGATTGGAGTAAAGGCCCAGACGGACTGACGACGTAACGAGAAGTTTCATACAAAAATTGAGAGAAGAAGAAGCAGGCGTAACGATTTCCTTGCACTTTACGTTTACCCCCGTTGGAGTCAAAACGTCCTTTGGCGCTAAACAGAGCTTAACATCTCATACGTGGACTCAATGTTAATAGGCTGTGGGCCCTATTTTGCGTTGCTCTGCTGGTGCAATATTGTTGCCATCGATCAGCTGGACTTAACTTAAATAAAATAATGGCAGAAAAATCAAAGCGAAAGTGCCGATTGGAAATGTTTTCGCATGAAGACAAGGTAGCGCTGATTTTGGCGGTGAGAGACCGGGATGCCACTTGGTTTTTATCCCCCCCAAAAAAAATTCAAGGCTTGGAGTGAAGTGGCTAAGCTTGTTCAAAAGAAGATCTGTAATATACGTGAACACTTTGGATAAATTGATTCAAAATTCTACCAATATGTGACAGTTGCTGATTGCCGAACTGGTTTAAAAGCTTTGCGGGAGAGCTATTGCTATCATGGCAGAAGCATAAGCGTAAATAACTTGTCATCAAAACAAAACACACCTGATTGAACAGTGTGACCCTCCACCAGCTAATTTAAAAATGCCATAAACCTGACAACGCGATGCAGCGGCGTAACTATACCCATTGTAGATGTTTGTAACGCATTGAAGGCAGCATCTCCGACCACATAAAAGTATACATATTCTTGATCAGCATGTCGAGCTAAGTTGATTTTACCCTTTTCGTTTTTTTTTTTTATATACTCTCCCTCCCCCTGAGTTGATTTATCTCTGTCCCTCTGTGTGTTTTTATACTATAGCCCCCGCCAGTTTTAATGCTAACCTCACCAAACTTTGGACGAAGTCTTTTGGTAAAAATACGCAGCACATTTGTCGGAACCGGCCGGATCGGATGACTATAGCATATAGCTGCCATAGGAACGATCGGTCGAAAAACTAGTTTTAGTGAGAAAAATTTTTTTGTTTTTAATGGAAACCGCGAAAAACTACTTCTAGTAGAAAAACTTTTTTGTTTTTACTAAACGTCCTTATCATTGGCTACCTTATGTTTACTTTTACTTCAACAAAGCTTGGTCGAAATCGGATGACTATAGCATATAGCTGAAACGATCGGTCGAAAAACTAGTTCGAGTGAGAAAACATATTTTTTTGTTTTAATGAAAACGTCCTTTTTATTGGCATATTCTTATTTTATATAATTTAACACATTTCTACAAAGTCTTATCAAAATCGGATGACTATAGCATATAGCTGCAGAACGAATGATCGTTCGAAAAAGAAGTCTTAGTGAAAAAGACTTTTTTGATTTAAATGGAATCGCCTCCATTTTTTGTAATTGTTAGTTTGTTATGCTTTTCTATGATTCCACTGACTTTGTTTAAAATCGGACTTCTAATAGTATAGCTCGCTTAGAAAAGTAAGGTCCCAAAAGTAGTCTTAGTTAGAAAAACTGGTTTGTTTTCAATGGAGGCTCCAAGGGTACTAAAACATCGGCCGAGCCGAAGTCAACTTTCCCCCATTTTTTCATATTGCATTTTCCGTTAGTTTTCCTCAAATACTTGTCCAGTTTGTTGGCGTTTTTTGCTTACCAACTTCAAGTGAGTCTGAGAAAAATACAAAATTTTCCACAAAAAATTTTTTTTTTATTCTCTACCACTTCCGGATTGACTGTGTATTAACCAGTTAATCTCTTGGCTTACAGTGTGATTCAAATTTTCGCAAACGAAAATGTACCTACAGTTAAAGGACGAATTCGATCAGCAAAATTTGAGAAGCTTTTTCATGGCTAGTTACTTTACAGCTGGCGCCAACTACTGGTGAAGGTGAAGGCATTCGTTAGATGTCCCGAGCCGGGATCGACAACGACCACTTGCACAGCAGGCAAACACGCTAACCGCTGCACCACACCCGGCCACTTGACTGCTTTTTAAATGAGAGAAAAATTAAATGACAAAATTTAGATACAGCGTACGTGTCGTATACGTAATGTTTGAGAAAACTTAAATACCATCTTTTTTTAATTTTTTATTTATTTAGAATCAATCATTGGTCTACAGGGACGATTGAGCCTAAAAGTCTGTGTGAAAATGATTCAAAATGAACCCGATAAAAGAAAATTAGCATATCAACTAAGTAATTTGCATATAAAAATTTCTAAAATACATTTTTTTTTCAGCTATCGGTAGCAACGCAGAAAATACGTATCTAGTATTTTTTGAGGTTTTTACTTGAGACCTTCTGTTGCAAGTGGGTATTGCCTACAAAGGGAGCACCAAAGAGCATTCGTGCCAAAAGTATGTGAAGTTCTTTGTTTTGTCAGAAGCTGTGTTGCAGTGAGTATTAAGATTGAACACGAATGGCGGCATCTTAACGCATACGATTATCAAGCACTCGGTCGAGACATAACTGAAATCTCAGTATACAAGCAACAAGCCTGGTGATCGTATGGCAGGACCTTTGCTTTGTAAAGGCGAGGTCTTGGTTCAAATCCCTTCAAATCACACTTTTTAATCTTAAAAATGTTATATTTGTTCCTGGGTAATCTCGAAAACATTAACTAAATTCAATAAATAATTCGAGCTTTCTTCAATCCCAATGCAGGATCATTATTTAAAACATGTTCGAGATTATTTTGCGATTGAGTAGATTAAAATTTATTTAAGGAAAAAACGTGTATAATTAATTAAGCTTTCAAACTATTTTAAAGCCAATCGGATGAAAATACTTTGACCCACCAAAATTCCAAAAGAATGCATCTCAAATTATTTTAAGCTTCTAAGCTTTTCTGAAAAAGCGAAGCAGCAGCAAAAGTCGTTGCTTGGTGATTTTTTGCATTTGTCTTTCCGTTGATTTCGGCCAGATGCTCAAGTCTGCGGCAACAGCAAGTGTTCCGACTTTGCAAGTCGGCAGCAGCGCCGTCGCGACAGAAGTTGATCGCCAATGTGTTTGATTTGTTCTTCGCACACACATAGTATATTTGTGTGCATGTGTGCTTTCGCGCTTACACTTGTGCTCTCTTTAGCGCTCTCGGCAAAGCATGTATTTTATTGGTATAAGTAACAGTGCTTCCGCCGACTTGCGCTTTTGACTGAAAGCAGCAGGTCCGAATTGGGCTTTTGAACGAAAGCAGCGGTAAGGCAATTGCGAAGAATCACAAAACTACGACTGCTGCAGCAGCCTCGCTTTTTCAGAAATCGTTTTTGCTTTCCCTTCGAAAGCGACTTTTTTGTAATTTTATCAGAAATGAATTATAAAAACACTGGATTTAAGAACATCGTAAAATCTTAACAAAAATTATTTCAATGAGATCTATGCAAATTGCATTTTTCGCCCCAAACGGCTTACAAACTAAGTTTCAACTTAATAAAAAAAGCTACATTTTCTCCATACAAACTTTTCCGGGCATTCTCTACCACTTCCGGATCGACTGTGTGTCAGCCATTTAACTAGAATTAAATTCGAATTCAACAAATAAAAATGAGATAATCAAGTGTTGACAAGCTGCTTGATAATTCACAAATTCCCCAAGCTGCTTATCAAATAATGTTTAAACGCCCCATCAACAAACTCCTGCTCCTCCTCCTGCTGCTGCTGCTCCTCCTCCACCCCACTTTGATGACAATTCAAAATGTTTCCACATATGTCGCGAAATTAACGAGTTTGGCTTTATGCGGGAGCAGCGCATTATAAAACAAAATGGTCTAATAAAATTGTCAATAATGCGACAACAAGCACACACACAAATTACTCATACGCTGCGTATGACGGTTTGAAAACCCAAAATCAACTGCTGCTGCTGCAGCAGTTGACCAAAATCTGTGTCACTTTCAGCATGTTCATTTATCATCCGTTTGCCTTGAAGTAGAAGAAGGACAACTACCAGAGGGGTGGAGGAGTGGGTCTTTAGCTGTCATGTTGAGGCAGTCAGCGTGATTTGTCTCAACTTTTGCCTAGAGGAGAAGGCAGAGCGGAGTGCGGAGTGCTAACCGCACCCATTTGGGGACTTACATGTAACTATGGCCCGGCACTTGAGTGAAAACTTTCAAGGCTTCTTTTACACAGTTCATGTTGCGTGTAAACTCATAATTCCGTGCCAAGCGAAAACTTTTATGCGTATTTTGTTGCTCAATTTGGGGCTGCGTGCTAATTGTGGTGGGCGTGGTTAAAGTTCTATTATTATTATTATTATTATTATTGTTGTTGCGGGTAACTTTTAATTATAAGGTCAGAGGCGAAAATTGTTAGTTAATAACATTTAATTAAGTAATTATTTGGGGAGGAACTTATGAACACCCATGTAAACCGCCAAAGAGTCCACTCATCTGTCGCATTTGTCTACTTCCGCCATCTTCCCTCCAGCTGCGGCACAAAATAAATGCCAATGCCAATTGACCATGGTAATGGTAATGGAAATGGTAATGGCAAAGAAAAACGACCACCAGGCAAAAATCGTGGCAAATGAAATGCAAATAAACAAACCTCGTTGGTCATTTTGGTCAGTTTCGCACAAGTCCGCATGGAAAATGGACGCCCACTGTACATATAGAAGAGTAAGCGTATGTTTGGTAGCCAAATGTTGATTCTGTGAAATTAAATAGAGTGAAAACTACAAAAACCAAAAAAAAAACTACACGAGCATTGGTTGACAAATACCAAAAGTATTTGCAAATTAAATGAAAAATCAAAAAAAAAAATAAGAAAGGAAAACAAATCAATAAAATTGTGGCCAACTTATGGTAAGCGAAAATGTGTAACAAAAGCAAATGCTTGGTCCGAGAATGCACCGGTAATGACAGAAGTCACAGCGACCGCAACATCTGGTGGCCGCCATGCCAAACCGGATGCAATAAAAACGGACGAAGACCGGCATTGAAGTTGGCGCATGCAACGGAAGTGCAGGCGGTACCTCCTTCCGTCTCTACCCCTGTGTAGGGCATAGGGTTTTCCTTTTTTTTTTTTTAAATTTCTTCTTTTTCCGGAATTTTTGGTGTTTTTTCGCTGTTATTTACGCTTGGTTTGATTGCACAACTGGTGACATTTGCAATTGCCCACAAGGAAGTTGCAGTTGGCAGGGTGGAACATAAATCGAGCTTCTTATCTCAACTATTTTTGTATAGCAAGTTGACCAGCCCTCAATGAGATTTGTACACTGAAAGAATAATATTGTTGGGTAAAAAAAACTTGTGGGATGGGAAGTAGTGGGGGTTGTGGAAAAGGTAAAATGAAAAAAAAAAATATACAATGCACATCAAAATTTTGGAATAACGGTTAAAAGTCCGTCTTTTCCGAGGTTTATATAGTTAAAAAATCATATTTCTTAAACTAGGCGTCCTTTAATAGTTTGCAATGCGTCTTTGGAAAGAGAAATGTAACACCTTTCCAACGGTGTACTACATTGCAATCTCGGATAAAAATTGGGGGAGCTACGCGAAAAACAAATAGAATTTTTCAGTTTTTTGCGACTTCACCGTACGTTAAATGAAAATGAATAGGTCAAATTTATATAAAACTATTTAATTTTGGTATGCAGTTTCAAAAACATTTAATTTTGCATCTTCTGCAAATTAGTTCATTAAAATCGAGTAATATTTGGTTGAGTTATTTAACTTTTTAGGAAATTAAATTTTTAATTTTATTTTTTTTATATGAAGCTTATGTTCCATACATGTCAAACCTCTATCTCATACCATCTCTGAGATCTATTTATTAATATAGACAGACAGGACTGAGAGACGGACGGACAGACAGACAGGCGGACAGACTGACTGGACAGACGGACAGACGGAAAAATTATTCAATAACTTACTCTAAAAATTCAACAATTTTTCGGTCGACAGTGCTATTATGGCGCGACTCATCACCATATTGCGAAAATTTCGTTATCCGAAAAACTTTAATAACTTTGCTAATTATTGACCGATTTTAGAAAATAGGCATAGGTTCTAACCGTGAAGATGTGTTTGTTCTTAAACAATAAAACAAATATTGGGGGTTTCGAACCAAATAGTGTTCAAAAACGTCACCAAAGACAAAAAAAATGGGAAAAAAACCAATCAAAATGGTTTACGTAGCAAATACTCCAAGATAAGAAATGAATCCTGATCAGTCATATATCGTATCTTTAAAGACCTAAATTTCTTCTTTCCAAAACCGGTAAGAAAATGAAAATCATTTGATATATGACAAAGTTATGGGCGTATAAGTGAGTGCTTGTGCGAAAAAAAGACTTTTTTACCGTTATTCAAAATTTCGATGTGCACTAAAAAATTCTAGTATGCCACAAAAATCTACTGAACCATATCTACAACCTACGCTACGACTTATCCCAGAAGTTTTGTTTTGATTTTTTTTTGTCACACCGTGTAATTGTGGCATGTATCACAATTTCAACTCTCGAGCAGCTCTTGAGAGCCACAGCTCGGGAGCCGTGAGCCATCAACCTGCTCTCTGCTCGTGAGCCACTGCACACGGCTCTGAGCTGAGAGCCATAGCTCGGGAGCCGTGAGCCATCAACCGGCTCTCGGCTCGTGAGCTACAGTTCTCAACTTGTGAGCCACAGTCAGCCATAGCTCTTGGCTCTGAGCTCAGCCCCTAACATTAATCTAACTGCTCCGAGCTGTGGCTCTCAGCTCAGAGCCAGAAGCTGTGGCTCACGAGCTTTAAACCTTTTAGTGCTCCCGGCTCTCGGATAGCGGTCACATTAGCCGCTTTCTGATCCTTCAAAGTAATGGCCGCCCATGTTTTCTGCTGAGCCAAGGATCCGTGGTTCCGTGCGTGCGTGCGTGAGTACACATTCGTAGAAAATGAATGAAAACACACGAAATCAAGGGAGCAGGGTATTATGGAGTCGGGGCACGCGACTGCAGCGCATTTACTTGTTCCTGTTTGAAGCTGTGGTTAAGTCTGTGATGGGAGTGTAGCCGGTATGAAGAAGTTAGACGACCACAAATGCTGTTTATTAAACGATTTCCAAACAACTTAATTCCACTCCAAGTTACGCCATCTACCTGGAAACCGTTTTTCCATTTCTCCTAAAATTCTGCCTCCAAAATCTCTTATAAATGTGTGCTGCAATCGGTAGCTTCGCTTTCTTTATCTTCATCTTCTTGTACTAAATTGGGTAAAAGTGTGTCCTTTGAGGTCAAGTCAAATGCGGCCATTCCCTGCTTTGTGTACACCATAGTGGCTCGTGGTAACATAGTGGAATCATCATATGTGAAAGTGCCTGAAGGTCGTAAGACGCACACATTGAAATTTACACCCAGCTTTGTCATGATACCCAAGGCCACCATCTAAGTGTATTATATATTCGAGGAGCAAACTGTTAACGTTGAAAAGGATTTTGATAATTCGGTAAGCTCCTAAACTATAGATGATATAAATAGAAGGGTAACTGTAGAAGACCAATTTCCACAACCAGCTGTACTCTTTGCTGAAACTAGAATATTTATGTGTAAGCACGTAGAATATATATCACTTCACTTTCCACTTACGGTCATTCGTCTCCACTCCCTATGTATAAAATATAAAACGACGCAGAAAAGCCCCAAAATGAAAAACAATCCAGCAAATTGGAGGAAGCGAAAATCAGTGGCCAAGGTTAGAAACCGAAAGCCAAATTTTGCCCTTAAAATTTGGCAAAATCCTCGGCAAACTTTTGACTTTGTTTTAATAAAACTAAACATTTTGCGTGCTCGGCGTAAAAAGTTTAAAAAATATGTATGTAATTTCAGCCCGACTTTGCTATCTAGACTTCTAGATTTGTTATAAAGTATTTTGTGTGCACCTTTTATTGTTGGGCTTAGATGGTTAAGGCAAGGCATACTTAAATTTTAATAATGGGAAACAGAAAATTATATACAGAGATTTTTCAACTGAGAAATCATACAATCAAAAAAGGAAGGCTTGAGAAATCTGGTAGAAACCTACATACTTTTCCAAGAGCCTCATAATATTATGTGGATAGCTTTCTTAGCAGTAATTTATATACTCTGCACTAGAGCCGCACCCGTGATGTGCATTTGAACGTGTCACGGTGTGTCACGACATGTCACGACGTGTACGTGAGCAAACATACAGTTTCGTGAGTGAACAACCGTGATTCGTGCGTTTTTCGTGAGTGATTTAGGAAATGTTTTTCTTATTTTTTAAATGGAAAATTCAAAGAAAACTGTAGTATGGAACTTTTTATACCCTTGCAGAGGGTATTATAAAATTGTGCGGATGTTTGTAACGCATTGAAGGAAGCATCTCTGACCACATAAAAGTATACATATTCTTGATCAGCATGACGAGCTGAGTTGATTTAGCCTTGTCCGTCTGTCCTGTCCGTCTGTTTCTATGCTATCTCCTCCGCCAGTTTAAAGCTATCCTCACCAAACTTTGCCCGATGTGACTGGCGCGTTATTTATAAGGCAATTCTTTGTACTTGCAGCGCTGGGCTAAAAATCAATAAATCAATAAAGTCTTTTGGTACAAATACGCTGCACATTTGTCGGAACCGGCCGGATCGGATGACTATAGCATATAGCTGCCATAGGAACGACCGGTTGAAAAACTAGTCTTTTAAAGAGAAAAAACTTTTTTTTTTTTTAATTGGAAACGCCTCCAAAGTACGTATTCTTAGTTTACTATCCTTCCCATGATTTCACTAAGTTTGGTCGAAATCGGATGACTATAGCATATAGCTGCCATAGGAACGATCGGTCGAAAAACTAGTTCCAGTGAGAAAAACTTTTTTGTTTTGAATGAAAACGTCCTTATCATTGGCATACACTTATTTTATATACTTTTACACAATTCTACAAAGATTGGTCGAAATCGGAGGCATTGGAGGACTATGTCGGTGAGTTGGGGGACGATGTATACTCCGCTCTTGTCAAGACCTCCGGAATAGCCTGATTCGACTTTTGAACAAATATGGAGTCGTTTGCTCAGCGAGGCATGCGTTCCTCCTTCAGAATTGCGGACACACGGGTCGCTATATTGGGGCATAACGTATACGCAATGTCTAATCCTAGGCATGCGGTGAATTTATCGCATTGAAGCGCTGGTTCGAAGTGTAAGTTTATCGTCCCACGATGAAGAAATGTCCCAATGTCGCAAGAGACCTACGAGGAGTCAGAGCATGCCCACAAGCAGAAGCCAATGTGATGACATCTTCATGTTGGCCAGCGAATCAGTTGGGTGGAATTTTTGGTACAGCTGTTTGGAGACCCCATCACATTTTTTATCAGAAAGGGATCATGATTAAAAAGAAAAAAAGAAAGAGGGAAACTGATCTGAAAAAAAGGAGAGGGGGGAGGGAGAAATAATAAATAAATTCGAACGGAATCGTGAAGTGCCCGATATACGGAAATTTTTTTTGATTTTTTTTTTTTGTTTTATATTTATATTTTTGCCCCGTTTTTTATAGAGGGATGTTGGGGGGGTGGGGGGGGTGTAATATTTTTTGTTTGGGTTTTACTTGGGTTTCCCTTTCTTAAAAAAAATTTTGGTTTTTTAAGTCCTGGAGGAATTGGATATAATAATGGTGTAAGTAGTTGTATTATGTGTTTTAAAAAGGGTTTTGGATGTTGTTTTGTTTGATTATTTTTTTTATTATTTTTTTGTTGTTATATGTTTAGTTTTTTTTTTTTTTGAAAGATAAAAAAATTTAAATAAAAATTTTTTTATTTTTTTTTTTTTTTTATAATTGTTTTTATTGTTTTCACCCCCCCCCCCCCCCCCGCGAGCATCTTAAAAAAACAAAATTAAATTTTTTGGTTTATTATAGTCGGGCTTGACCGACTTTCTTTCTTGTTTTGCTATCGATTATGTTTTATTTTCACATGACAGCTTTATGGGCAAACTTATCGATACTCAAACCAGCCAAATCGCCATTTGTTTTGGTCAAAAAAGTTTTCTCTGCTTGCGAGATTTGGCTTAAGATAAAAAAATTGGTCCTTAAATAGACTAAGAACTGAATGGGAGTGTCCACAAAAACATTTTAAAATAGTCAAGATATATAAGACAAATTTGATTTGGCAGTTTTCTATCGACATATCCCCAATTAATTTTCATTTCGGTATCAGATAACAAATTGTATTCTCCAGATAAGATTGTATTAATAAGAAACCAAGATGAAAACATATGTATTCTTCCAAAAACCAATTTTGTTTTTCATCTTAATTTTAATCCCAAATAAATAAACCACGAAATGCGAATGGGGAATTGAGCAAACAAAAGTGTTGATCAAATTGATATAAAATTTTTTTTTATTAAAATGTCGAACCACCTCCAAAAACCCTCGCTGCCTGCCTGCCAGTTGGCATGGATGTCCTTGTTGACGTTTACTTTTTTGTTTTTTTTTTTATATATATTCCGATTTTTGTTGTTGTTGTTTGCAGCAGCACGGCAAATTGAATTCAGCAGAAATCTCTTTGAGTTGCTCACACGTTTTTTATTATTTTCTGTTTTTATATCCGCTTCAGGGCAAAGTTTGCTGTCAAAATTGAAAAGTTATGGGTGGATTTTGTTTTTTATGATAAAAATTTGATAATAAAATGATAGTTCTAAGGATTTGTGTATTTGCATTTGCGTTGAATTCAACCCTGACACCAATTTCTCAGGGGCTCAGTTTAAGTCAGTATTTTCGCCGCGTAGCGGCAAAGAGCTTAATTAAACGATTCCGGCTGAAAGTTGGCACATTTCCTCTCGCAGTTAATTAGTGCAGGAAAAGACAATTTTGCAGAGCCAGAACAATACTTCAATTACACCGCATAATTGCCAGAGACACCACACACACACACACTGCTGCCGCCGGATCATTGCGGGAAATTTGGTCTGTCAGTCAGCGGGTGCATTGTTCCTTATTTGACAGCTGGACAGTCATCTGTTTCAACTGAACCATGAAGATTTATGGTGGATGATGAATGAGCAGAGTTAAAATAAGAAATTAGTTGGATCAAACCTTGAACACAAATTGAAATCCTGACCTGGGTTAAGGAAAATTGCCTAAGTATTTCGCGGCAGTCTTCGGTCTCTTTCCACCATAAAATTCCATTGGCATTTGGAGTCTCTGGCATTGTTTCTGATATCGACAAAATGCTTTTCTTTATCGCTGATTTATGTGTGTGGCGGAGCGCCCTTTAACTTTGACTCGGGAACAGAAATGTTTATTTTAAGCCCTTTTTTTTGGGGTGGGAGGGGATTACAGCCACGCCCCCACATTCAGGCGCCAAGACACACACACACTCGCACGCTTATTTTCTGTGTGTTGGCTTCAATTTGTTTGTTTTTATTTCACTTTTCGTTTTTACGCAAAAAGGTCAAAGTTGGCATTCGCTTGAGGCTTACTTACGGCTTTCTCTTTATGTGTGTGTGTGAGTGGGTGTGGTCTGAATTTGGTTTATATGCTTGTGCCTGTCATTCATTAAAGGAAAAACTTTGAAGAGAGATTATCGACTAGGCCACTGCTGCTGCTGCTGCTGGCCATATTTATGGCCCAGTTTGAATTATTTTCCCCCAAAAACAAAGGTCATGACATGACCTTTTGCTAATTTCACAAAATCAAAGGGGACACCTGACACACTGATTGTAGGCGTTGACATTTTACAAATGTCAGCAATAAAATTAACTGAAATATCGTTCAAGGTGCGCATCGAGTTTCACTTAACATTGAGGGGTTGATGTTAAATGAATTTGACAGGTGGAAGCAGCGACTGTTGACAGTTGAAGAATTGATACTCTTGCTCTCAGCATTAGGCTCCAAGTGGAATTGCAGCAACTTGTTTAAAATGCCATAAAAATAAACTCTCGTACGTATTTCCGTTCTGTCTGCCTGTCATAAAAAGCAACGTTTGGCATTTATGCAGAATTCGACTGCCAATTTATTGACAAAATGCTGAAATTTATTTCCCAGCGCTTGGCCTTTCACCGTATGTGAAACTTTTCGGGTAAGCTTTAGTTTTTATCATGTTTTTTTTATCAAACTAATTACAAAATTGTTTTCCCCATTAGGGGTTTTGTTTGCTTTAGACAACCAGAGGGAGGAAATGAAAATGACTTTCTAGCTTTAACATAAAAAAAGGAACTGTCAAAATGACAAATAACATTTTTATCGTTTTATGAAGAAAGTTTTTAGTATGCGTTCTTCTTGAGTGAATTAAAGGAAGTACAAAACTGTTTGAAGTTCAAAGATGACCAATATTATTATTGGAATAAAAAATAGCTTCTATGAATCAAGCCGCTTGGTAAAATTGTTGAAAACAAAATTTAAATTTAGTTCTTGTAATGGGTACGGCATAGTGAGGTCGACTAAATTTTTTTATTTTTCTTGAGAGATTTAATAGCGCTATAAGACAAACTTATAAATCAAAGCACTAGTTAAAATTCTCGGGGTTTTAATTCTGATAATG
This sequence comes from Lordiphosa collinella, assembly GCA_018904265.1. Taxonomy (NCBI): domain Eukaryota; kingdom Metazoa; phylum Arthropoda; class Insecta; order Diptera; family Drosophilidae; genus Lordiphosa; species Lordiphosa collinella. Next base: position 68,778 of record JAEIFV010001264.1, read on the forward strand.
AAATTCGATTAAGCTGTTCTGCTAAATTTTCTCACTACGACGAAAGTTAAGTAAGACCCGCCTTATTCATCTTATTCTGATTCAATCGATTCTTTAGTTTTGTTGATCTTTTTTAAGGCCCCGACGGACTGACGACGTAAGTAATTCAGCATTCACCACCACATATTGCGTCAACATGGAACGTATGCCTAGTGTGGCCAGAACTAACACAAAGAATTACGCCGCTGCATCGCGTTGTCAGGTTCATGGCATTTTTAAATTAGCTGGCGGAGGGTCACACTGCTCAATCAGGTGTGCTTTGTTTTGATGACAAGTGATTTACGCTTATGCTTCTGCCATGATAGCAATAGCTCTCCCGCAAAGCCTTTAAACCAGTTCGGCAAACAGCAACTGTCACATATTGGTAGAAATTTGAATCAATTTATCCAAAGTGTTCACGTATGTTACTGAACTTCTTTTTGAACAATCTTGGCCACTTCACTCCAAGCCTTGAGTCCGAATGTTAGGGGTGGGATAAATCCCAAGTGGCATCCCGGTCTCACCTTCATGCGAACACATTTCCAATCGGCTCTTTCGCTTTGATTTTTCTGCCATTGTTTTATTTTAGTTAAGTCCAGCTGATCGATGGCATACATGTAGAGCAGCGATGTCCAAAATTTGAAAAGGCAGCCACGCGTGGTTGGCAAGCCAAATTCTGCCGGCGTCGCAGTGTCACATATATAGAGAGAGAGAGAATATGGTATTCTATAAATAGAATGCTCGGCAGCATTTGCTCTTACGACTCATGTGTTCGGCTGTTCGGCCGGTCAGTTGCTATGCTGCATTCAATGAGGAAAGACCATAAAGCGCATGATTTTTACACTACACCGAAAAAATGTTTGATCTCAATTGGGAAAATGAATTATTTTTCATTGAGAATATGGATGGTAACGCTCAATGTTTATTGTGCCATTAAGTTGCATGTCGCTTTACCTTCGATGTTATTAAGGGCACTACCAACTTTGCCACGGGGGTTATCATGAAATAAAGGGGATGGAGAGAGATTTAAAAATTTTAGAGATGCAGGCAAGACATTTTTTAATGTTTATAGCTGACAAGGAAGAATTCATCCAACCTGACAACAATAAAATTGATAAAACTTCGCTAAACTTAGCATCTTATACAGTTGCTTTAGGTCTGGCCAGACAATGTCGCCCATTTAGTGATACAATACAAATATGCTGCGCATCGATTTAATTTGTTTTATGTTTGAATCGCACGCATTTTATTTTTTCAGTGTAAAGCAGTAAAACGTCACATTGCCTTCGTGTTTCGCTGCTTCGCACACAAGCGCAACGCTTTCATTGTGTGAGTTTGGACACCACTGATGTAGAGTAACAGTGCGTAACATCTGGTGGCAACAATATTGCACCAGCAGCGCAACGCAAAATAAGGCCCACACCCTATTAACATTGAGTCCACGTATGACATGTTAAGCTTTGTTTAGTGCTGTTAAGCGCAAAAATACGTTTTGACTCCAACGGGGGTAAACGTAAAGTGCAAGGAAATCGTTACGCCTGCTTCTTCTTCTCGCAATTTTTGTATGAAACTTCTCGTTACGTCGTCAGTCCGTCTGGGCCTTAAAGCTTTAAGTAAATGCAAGTGGCAGGCTGTGGTGCCACAGTTAGTCTGTTTTTCTTTAAAAAACATACACAACTGGTTATCTTCACTATCTGTTGGCGCCAGCTATGAAGTAACTAGCTGTTCGAGGCAGAACCCTGCGCTTTGCCGCCCATGTAAAGTTTCTTTAACTTCGTCAACCTGAATTTATTGTCATAGAATCAAGGGCCATCTGCCATCAAAATATGTATGTTTGTTTGCTTTGATACTCGCTCTTTTTATACCCTTGCAGAGGGTATTATAAAATTGTGCGGATGTTTGTAACGCATTGAAGGAAGCATCTCCGACTACATAAAGTATATATATTCTTGATCAGCACGACGAGCTGAGTTCATTTAGCCCTGTCCGTCGTCGTCTGTTTCCATGCTATCTCCTCCGTCAGTTTTAAAACTATCCTCACCAAACTCTGCACAAAGTCTTTTGGTACAAATACGCTGCTTATTTGTCGGAACCGGCCGGATCGGATGACTATAGCATATAGCTGTCATAGGAATGATCGGTCGAAATAGTAGTTTTAGAGAGAACAACTTTTTTGTTTTTAATGGAAACTCCTCCAAACTTCGTACTTCTTCGTTTACTATGCTTTTCCATGACTCCACCAAATTTGGTCGAAATCAGATGACTATAGCATGTAGCTCCCATAGGAACGATCGGTCGAAAAACTAGTTCTGAGAAAAACTAGTGGTAAAAAATTTCGTTGTTGTTTAATGAAAAGTCCTTAGTTCCTTGGAAATAGATCAGCCTTACCCAGACGACTTATTTTTTTATAAACTTTTGCGACAATTCATCGCCGCCACAAAGTTTGGTCGAAATAGTATGTCTATAGAATATATCTCCCATAGGAACGATCGGTCGAAAAAGAAGTTCTAGAGAGAAAAACTTTTTGTTTCAAATGGGATCGCCTCCTAATTTCGTAATTAACAGTGTATTATGCTTTTCCATGATTTCACC
>JAEIFV010001265.1:0-59775 GCA_018904265.1 Lordiphosa collinella
AAAACTTACCATCTTCAACGATTTTCCTGTATCAGTCAGCGAACACAAAACTCTCAACTACTCCAAGGGAGTAATTTATTCAAATGAATTACGTAACATCAACGATGACGAAATCTTAAAAGAACTTCAACCACAAAACGTCACAGAAATACGAAAAATAATGAAAATGGAAAACAACACACCTAAAGAAACTGGACTCATCACCATAACTTTCACATCGCTCACACTTCCAGAGACAATCAATATTGGCTATGAAAGAGTTAATGTACGCCCGTACATACCGCTCCCACTCAGATGCCGTAACTGCCTCAGACTTGGACACCCCACAACCACCTGTAAATCTCCAAAATCATGCATCAACTGCTCCGCCGAAGAACACACTGCCGAAAATGAAACCTGCTCTAATGAGAAATTTTGTATTAACTGCAAATACGACTTTATTAACGACAACAAGCACAGCCCCATGGACAAAGCATGCCCAGCTTTTATAAAGCAAAAGGAGTTGACATCGATCAAAACCCTGCAAAAAGTTGATCACAAAACTGCTACCAGAATATACTACACACGACACACCCACCAACCTACACCATACTCTAGAATAGCAGCTGAACAACCGACTACACAACAAACTTTATCCACAAAACCAGCAACCAGTATGTCCAAACCATCCGAAAAACAAGTCGTAAACAACACACACAGCAAAGCCTCTCTTCCCAAATACCAGTCAAGAAACATAGTACCATACAATGATCTCGAAACACCCATGGACACCATACCAGCTAACGAATCCTCATCCAACGCCATACCAAAATCAACATCAACATTGAGCTCTTCCCTATCGGAAGAACTCAAGCTTAGAATCTATTCAAATAAGCAAAATACTCTCGCAAAACCTCTAAAATCAAAAGAAAAAAATGAACAAAAGCCAAAGAAAACAAAAAACAAAAACCCTCTACTTAATAGTGACAGCGACAGCATTTAACCCCCTCTAATCTCAGGCTAAGGTGTCCGCGGCGACTGCTGCCCGCTCGAGGAACTTTGAGTATCATCCATCAACCAACTGCTCTATTTTATATATACAAAAACTTAACTCCAAAAAATGTTAAAAGTACTTCAATGGAACCTAAATGGTTACATCAATAATTATAATCAGTTGCAAATCCTTATAAAAAACCACAATCCAAAAATAATATCCCTACAAGAAACACACCTCCTTTCCATCCAAAATATACCCATCCCAATTAACTACACCCTCTACCACGAAAACACTGCCACAAACGGATACGGAGGCGTGGCCCTCCTTATCCACAACTCCATTCAACAACAAAACGTAACTCTTAACGCATTAGATTTCGACACAATCGCAGTAACAGTTCACTCCAAAATTAAATTCACCATCGTCTCATCATACATTCCACCCAACAAAACTTTTAAACTCCAAAACCTTAGGAATACGTTTAATAGCCTACAACCACCCTTATTAATTACTGGAGACTTTAATAGTTGGCACAGGAGCTGGGGCTCCCAAACCAACAACACTAGAGGCAACACTCTTTTCAAATTTATTAACCAGACTTCTTTAATAACACTTAATAACGGCTCACCAACCCACTTTACCACACATCATACTTTCACTCATATAGATCTCTCACTCGCATCACCAATTCTCACACTGAATTCCAAATGGAATATAGACAGCTCTCTCTCGGGTAGTGACCACTATCCAATACATATCGACTTATTCGACGAACGTAATGCCAACAACCCCATTGCAAGACCGAAGTTTAATTTAAAAAAAGCAAACTGGCCCCTGTATCAGGAGCTCACAGATAAACTATCTTCCGAAAGACCTCACAGCACGAATATAAACAAAGAAACAGCTAACATAACTAAAATAATTATCCAAGGAGCAAACGAAGCCATCCCTCAATTCCATCAACCCAAGATGAAGAAAAACGTTCCATGGTGGGACCAAAACCTTCAACAACTAAAAGATGAAAAGCACTTAGCATGGGTTGATCTGAAAAGAAATATAAACACGACTAACATTCTTACCTATAAGAAAGCAAATGCAAGACTCAAGCGCGAAATAAAAATTAGCAAACGAATTTCTATGCAAAACTTTACCGCTGAAATTAGCCCAAATACACCAATTTCAAAAATATGGTCAAACATAAACCGCTTCTGCGGTTTAAAAACACGTCACGAAATCCATTGCCTCACCAATCCCAATGATCAAACACAAAACATACTTAACAAAAATGAAATAGCCAACACACTTTGCACCCACTGGTCAAACTCGGCACTCGACAGCAATTTTCACCCAATCTTCATCCAACACAAATCTACCTCAGGTCCATCTATTTCACACATACCATCTCCATTGGCTCAAAATCTCGAAAAGAACATTAGCATGATCGAACTTTTGGCTGCCCTCAATCAGTTAAAAGGAAAGACTCCGGGTCGAGATCGTATAAGCTACCAGATGCTAAAAAACCTATCTCGAAGCCTCCTGCAAAGGCTACTCAACCTCTTCAACAACATTCTAACTACACAAATTCCCCAACAATTTAAAGTTAGCAGTGTGATACCCGTACCCAAGCCAAACATGGACAAAACATCCATCAACTCCTACCGCCCTATATCCCTTAACCCCTGCATCGCGAAGGTACTTGATAAAATAATATCAAAACGACTATGGTGGCTAGCTACAAATGGCAAGTTACTTGATAGTCGTCAAATGGGATTCAGAAAGGGAAAATCAGTGTCTGATTCTCTAGCTATGTTAGACTATCAGACCACATCTTCCCTTTCCACAAAAAACCATGTGTCTATCATCTCACTAGATTTCGCCAAGGCCTTCGACAGGGTTGGCATACACAGCATTTTAGATGAACTCACTGACTGGAAAATAGGACCAAAAATAGCTAACTACCTCTTCAACTTTCTCACCAATAGGAAAATAACAGTCCTTGCCAATAAGGCATATTCACACTCACTGCCCTTAGAAAACGGTATCCCGCAAGGTTCCCCCCTATCAGTCATTCTATTCGCAATAGCCTTCAATAAACTGAACAAATTATTAGCCAATCACAAAAAATTCGAATTTACTGCCTATGCTGACGACTATACAATAGTTTACAAATTAAACAAAAAATTAAACCTTCTGAACATAGACCCTCTCTTTAATGACATCAACCAATGGTGTAACTATTCTGGTGCATCTCTTTCAGTTAGTAAGTGCAAGCACTTGCACATCTGCAGAAAGAGAAACTGTAACCTTACCTTACAATCTAACAGCTTCACCTTGCAAAATGTAGACACACTCAAAATTCTCGGAATCACAATAACTAAAAATTATAGATGGAACACACACATCGAAAATCTCACTCTTCAGCTTTCAAAAAGACTTAATGTAATTAAATGCCTATCCAACAACAAATTTAGCTGTAACATAAATACTATTATATACGTAGTAAAGTCTATTATAATGTCCAAAATAGATTACGGCATACACCTTTACGGAAAAGCACCCAACTCAACCCTGGGCAAACTGAGAACCATATACCACTCTGCAATTAGACTTGCTTTTAGCGCCTTTCGCACAACACCAATCCACAACATGCTACACGAAGCAAATATATTGCCAATAGAACACAGAACGACATACGCTACACAAAAAAATTTCAAAACCATAATTAATTCTAAACACTCCCCAATAGAAAAAATCTACAACAAAATTACTAAATCTAAAAGAACACCAAAACTTCCATCCTCTCTTCATGACACAATAGAACAATGCAAAAAACTGAGACTCCAAATATCTCCCATAACATACAAAAAGGAAAAAATTCCCCATTGGCTAAATAAAACTACAAACATCAACATCTCTTTACACACATCCCTCAAAGCAGAAACCTCCCCTATAATCTACCAACAAAAATTTAAAGAGCTCAGAACCTCACTGAAAGAGAGAAAATTCTTATACACTGACGGATCCAAGTCATCCGACGGGGTGTCATACAGTGTAACCACAGAAAATGAGACAATTGCCTATCAGCTACTACCACAATACTCCTCAATTTTTACAGCTGAAATATCAGCTATCCTTACAGCATGCAATTACGCCAGCAAACAAAAAGGTAAATTTGCCATCTGTACAGATTCCCTCTCCTCATTACAAGCAATTAATAACATCAACACTCAAAACTACTACACCAACTCTATTAGGAACATCTTAAATAAGTACAAAAACTGTAAACTGTTACTGCTATGGGTCCCCGGGCACTGCGGAATAACAGGAAACGAGGTAGCAGACGAAACAGCAAAAAACGCACACAATTTCCCCCTTATCACTGAAAACAACTACAACCCATCCGATATATCAAAATTCCTCAAACAAAACACCCAAATTTATAAAGATATAATATACAACAACACCTCACAACATTACAAAAATATTTGCCATGACAGAACACCAACATTAAACATTTCTCGAACTGACGCAATAAAATTTACTAGAATAAGACTCGGACACACTAACCTAACCCATAGTCATATCCTAAATAAAACCCCACCACCAATCTGCTCCCACTGCAACACAACTCTAACAATATCACACATATTTATTGATTGTCCCCTGCTTCAACAAGCTAGAACCAAATTTTTGAAACCATCAATTATTGAAATAACATCGTTTAGAAATATCCATCAAACAATAGAATTCCTCAAAGCCACAAATAACTACCATCTAATATAGTTTTAAGCAAAAACAGATAAAAAGTACGAATATAAAAAAAAAAAAAAAAAAAATTTGCTTACTCTCTAGATTTATTTAACCAATACTCAAAAAATATTTAGCACTAAAAAATGTACATAACAAGCTTAAGGCCATAGTTGCTATAGCTTAGTTCTAAGTTACGCGCAATTTGTAATTTCGTAGCCCTGATTGATATCGATACTCACAAACCCTGATATCGATCCTGGGCATACTTGAGTTATCGATATCTACATATGGTCACATTGAGATTGAGCGTGCCCCAGTGAAATTGGCGGAAATAAAATAATAAGAATTGAATCAACCTGAGTCTACAACATCATTAGTGGGATTAGCTATCCTTTGTGCCTACAAAAACTCAAATTTGCTCGTTGTTCTGCTCTGCCATATATTGTGTGGATTCATCTGCAAATTATCCGAAAATTCAATCATGGAAAACGAAGGCCAAATTTTGGAGAAGCAAAAGCTGGTGGAATGGTTTATTGCGCATAAAATTGACTTTCCGGCCAATGGAACCCTTAGACAGCTGACCAAAATTGCATCGGAGTTCAACTATGCTACATCACATACATCAGACGACAGCGACCTCTGCAACCAAACCATAATGCAGAAATCTTCAGGTGCACGCCAGGCGATGGATGATGACGTCATAGAAGGCGACGCGAACGGGGGTACAGCAAACACAAATTTTTCCACACAGCAGCAGTTGAATACATTGCAAGAAGAAGAAGACCTATTGGACGCAGCAATTAGAGTGGCTCAGAAAAAACAAGCGCTGTTGGACATATTGAAAAATGAATCGAAATCCGAAGGAGGCGTCAGGGATGTTGTCCACACAGTTCCTCCATATGATGCTTCAGTGTCGGGCGATGCAAATAAATGGATACATGGATTTGAACGTGTGTGTGATGCAATAGATGAAAGCGACATCTTCAAGTTTCGTTGTGTGCGTCTATTGATGAAGCCAGCAACAGATGCTGACATGTTTTTGCGCGTCGATCAATCGAATAATTACATGGAGTTTAAAGCAAATTTTCTACAAACTTTTGGTCGTGACTACTCGATGGCCGAAGTGATCATGCTATTGCGAGACACCCGATATGTGCCCGGTAAAACAACAATAATGGGGTACATTCTTCAAATGCAGGAGATAGCTTCACGTGCTGCCATCGACGAGAAGCAGACAATACAATTTATCATTGACGGGCTCTGCGATAATACTCCCAGTATTGCTATTTTGTACTCAGCGAAAACATTGGATGAACTTAAGGAATTGTCTCGCAGATATGGTGACTTGCGCAGCAAAGCTCAATCTTCAGCAACTCAAGGAAGTGGAAAATCATCTGTACGTGGACAGGAGATTTCACAAGGAGACAAAATCGCAGTGCGTTGCTACAACTGCTCTGGGCGTGGACACTATTCCTCATCATGCTCACAACCAAGACGTGAGAAAGGTTCTTGCTTCCGATGTGGTTCACCTCAGCACAAGATAAAGGACTGCACGCAGCCAGCTGTGACAATTCCGAAACTTGTTGGTATGACAGGAAATACCATGTTGGATCCTATTGACCGTAATGATTTAACCGTTCCCATCATGAATAAGGTAGGAGTTCATTTTTGCACTGATATTGACCAAAAATTTAATTTAAAACTTCTTTCCGCCATGCTTGATACCGGAAGCGCGATTAGCTTAATGCAAAAATCGGCATTGCCTTATGACATTCATAACATTGAATTAGAACCAACTGGATATTGTGGTGTCAACGGATCGAAATTGTACGCTTTGGGAAAATTTAATGTGAAAGTTGAATTTCACAATATTATGAAAAATATTTTATTTTATGTTATTTCTGATAATTGTTTATCGACTGAAATACTTCTTGGTCGAGACTTCTTAGATGCTTATGAATTGGCATTAGTTTTTGTTAAAGATATTAAGAATTTGGAAGAAAAATCATGTATTGCAAGCGAATCGAAAAAATCTTTTGTTTCAGTTAAATCAAACATTAACACTGAAACCTTAAATAAAGAAGATAATGAATTGACAACAAAATTGAACAGTGAACCATTGAATGAACTATCAGACAGTAAGCCAGTGATTGTTAGTGAATTATTGAAAAATAATGAGACATCGAATATCATTGAACCTTTGGAAAAAGAATCTGACCTTTTGGGATGTAATTTGCCATTCATATATAACATTGACAGTTTTGAGAGCGCGGACTACAATATCAACCCCAAGCTTAGTGAGGAAAATAGGAGAATTATCTTAAGATTGATTGAATCCAATTATTTGGATTTACCCAACATTCCAGCTATTGATCATAACTATGAGATGAAGATTAAGCTTAAGTCAGAAGTACCCATTTATTCTGCCCCAAGAAAACTATCGTATCAAGAAAAAAAGGAAGTAGATAGTATAATTGACGATCTTTTAAGAAAAGGATATATAAGGCCCAGTCATTCGCCATATACCTCTGCAATTGTACTTGCTAAAAAGAAATCAGGGGAAAAGAGAATGTGTCAAGACTACAGGGGACTAAATAAGAATACTGTTAGAGATGGGTATCCATTGCCACTTATTAACGACTGTTTAGAGCGATTGGAAGGTAACCATTATTTTTCAATACTGGACTTGAAAAACGGTTTTCATCAAGTTAAAGTAGCTGAAGAGTCAATACAATATACTTCATTTGTTACACCCAATGGCCAATATGAATTCACGAGAATGCCATTCGGGCTTACAAATGCGCCAGCTGTTTTCCAGAGGTTTATCAATTTTGTATTGCAACCATTGATTAGAGAAGGCAATGTAGTGGTATATATGGACGACATTGCGATTGGGTCCAAAACAATTGAAGAGCACTTCGAATTACTAAGTAGAGTACTAAGACGTCTTGCTGAATATCGATTGGAAATCAAGCTAAGCAAGTGCCATATTTGTTTTGAAAGTATTGAATTTCTTGGATATACAGTCAGTGGCACAGGAATATGTCCAAATAATGAACACATTTCAACTATTAAGCATATGCCAGTACCAAAGAATCATATTGAAATGCAAAAGTGTTTGGGGCTTTTCTCTTACTTCAGACGTTTCATTCCTGCCTTTTCCAAAATCGTTAAGCCATTGCAAGAATTGACTAAATCAGATGCCAAATTCCATTTAAGTACAAAGTGTGAGGAGATTTTTGAATATCTTCGAAATAGTTTAGTATCATCTCCAATATTGGCTCTTTATAACCCGAACCGAGAGACAGAGCTGCACTGTGATGCGAGTGCAGATGGTTTTGGAGGAATTTTAATGCAAAAACAAGACGATCGAAAATTCCACCCGGTTTGTTATTTTTCACAGTCAACAAGTGCAGCTGAGAAAAGATACCATAGTTTCGAACTAGAAACTTTAGCCATTATATATTCATTGAGGAAATTTAGGATCTACTTGGAAGGGATTCCGTTCAGAATTATAACTGATTGTAACTCGCTCACATTGACCTTAAACCGCAAGAGTGTAAACGCCCGAATAGCCAGGTGGGCCCTTGAACTTGAAAACTATCATTGTGTAATAGAACATCGCAGTGGCAAATACATGAAACACGTTGATGCACTAAGCAGATATCATTCAGGAATTCAGGATTTCCAATATGAACCATTGTTATCAGTCCAAGATAATAAGGATAAAGATCAAGTCATAGCAGTGATTGATACTGATGATGTCAACTTTCAACTACAAATAACACAGAACAGAGACGAAGATATAGTCAAATTAAAAGATCAGTTAGAGAATGGACCGATTAAGCACTTTACTTTAGAAGATGGAGTGGTTTTTAGACAGGGAGAAAGTGATTCACTTTTATTATATGTACCCTCTGAATTGGAAACCAATTTAATTCGGTCAGTGCATGAAAAACTGTGTCATTTAGGAACTGAGAAATGTGTTAAGGAACTAAAAAGACATTATTGGTTTCCCAAAATGATCACAAAAGTGGATGCCTTTATACAAAATTGCTTAAAATGTATTATGTTTAGCGTTCCCGCACATGCAAACAACCGTACTTTACATAGTATACCTAAGCGACCAATCCCATTTGATACATTGCACATCGACCATTTCGGTCCCCTCCCATCCGTCGTATCAAATAAAAAATTTATATTGGTGGTCGTGGACGGATTCACAAAATTTGTTAAATTGTACTCAGCTAACACAACTAGCACGAAAGAGGTGAATGCCTGCTTAACCAAGTTCTTTGAGAGTTATAGTCGTCCCCGTAGAATTGTAAGCGATAGAGGATCATGTTTTACCTCGTTGGAGTTTAGCGAGTTTTTGCTGAAAAATAACATATCACATGTAAAGGTAGCGACTGCTTCGCCCCAAGCGAATGGGCAAGTTGAACGTGTCAACAGAATCATTAAGACAATGCTTGCGAAAATTAGTGAACCAGTGAGCCATTCGGACTGGTGTAAGCTGCTTATAAAAGCGGAATATGCAATAAACAACTCGATTCACTCTACGACAGGAGAAATGCCTTCCGTTCTATTGTTTGGTGTTCAGCAAAGAGGTTGCAGTATTGATGCATTGACTGAATATCTAGATGAGAAATCTGATTTAGATGTTGCGTGTGATTTAAAATCTATTAGGCAGAAAGCATTAGATAAAATTGAATATAATCAGAAAAAAGCTTCTGAAACTTATGAGAAAAATCACAAAGAACACTTGAAATTTTCAGAAGGAGATTTTGTCGTCATGCGAAACGTTGATACCACAATTGGCACCAATAAGAAATTTGTCCCAAAGTATAAAGGTCCATATTGTATTAAAAAGGTATTGCCCAACGATCGATATGTAATTAATGATATTGAAAATTGTCAAATAAGCCAGATTCCGTATGAAGGTATCATTGAGGCATGTCGATTACGTAAATGGGTAGATTGGCGAGATCAGTGTGAAAATGCTCCGACGTAACTTTGATCCCTTTGAAAATGTAAATATATTTCATAAAAAAAAAAAAAAAAATTTCTCACTTCTATAATTAGCTTTTAACCTTAATCTAATGAATGAATATTTATTTATAAATGTTAATTTAACGTATATTTTTAAGTTTTAAAAACAATGTAAATAATTTAAATACTTTAAGATCGAGGACGATCTTATGGTCAGGATGGCCGAGTTATAAGGTAGTATGTGTAGCCCTGGTATAATAACATTGTATGCGTAGCCCTGATTGATATCGATACTCACAAACCCTGATATCGATCCTGGGCATACTTGAGTTATCGATATCTACATATGGTCACATTGAGATTGAGCGTGCCCCAGTGAAATTGGCGGAAATAAAATAATAAGAATTGAATCAACCTGAGTCTACAAGTGATTGCACGTCTTTCCCTTTCTCCAGTTTATTTGCGTATTTTTCTTCTTTTTAACCTAACCTCTTTTTCTTTTCCACTTTTTTTTTTTCTCTTTTTTCTCCTTTCCCCTTCTCTCTTCTCTCTTCTTTCTTACACCCCTTTTTCTCTCTTTCTCTCCTTTTTTTTTTTTTTTTACCTTTTTCCCCTCCCTTCTTTTCTTCCTCTTTTTCCCTTTTCCTTCCCTTTCCCATCCTATCACCCAACAACCACAACAACAACAACTTCTCCACAGCTGCCCTTTGGCTGGCACTACTCTTCTCCTTTCCCGTTTACCCCTTTCTCTCTTCTTTTCCCCCCTTTGTGTTTTGTCTTTCTCATTCTCACCTACTTCTTATAGTATGGAGCATGAATTTGTCTTTCTTCCCTTCCACCCACTTGTTTGTTCCCTTTACACATCTCTATAATTTTTCTTCATTTAATGCGATACAATTACGGTTTCATTTATATTCCCTGATTTTAAATTATGTATTAGCGGAATTTTATGTATTTTCGCGGTTTACGTATACCCTTCTAACACCCCCTCTCTCCTTCTCACTTTTTTTTCCTCCCCTCACCTTCTCTTTTTTTCACTTTCTCTTCTCTTCCTTTTTCCTTTTTTTTTCCCTTTTTTTTCTACCTTCTCTTCTCTTTTTCTTTTTTTCCTTTTGAATAATTTCTTTTTGTCGCGCTCTGTCTCCTTCTATTTTGGTAATTCCATGTTTCCTTATTATTGCCGCCATATCTCGGCCTTTTAATTAGTCCGCATATAATTTGTTTTGACACTTTTGTTTTCTAACCTTGTGTTTTGATTAAAATGTCTCCCTTTTTTACACCTATTAACTTTTCATTTCCAAATGGGTAACCGAACATCAATCACCTTTCTATTTTTTTTAAAAACTTAACTCTTTTCTCCCTCCTTCTTCATTTTTTTTTTATAACCCTACTTTCCTTTTCCCTTCCTGTATCAAATTTTGTGTGAAAAACGAAATTAAGTGCGCGGATGAGGAACGAGGAAGAGCGTGCCGGACGTCCGAGCACTTCAACAACAGACGAAAAAATTAATGAAGTGGAGAAAATGGTATTGGCCAATCGTCGAATCACCGTTAGAGAAGTTGCTGAGGACCTAAACATATCGATTGGATCGTGCCATTCGATTTTTATCAATGATTTGGGCATGAGACGGGTCGCCGCGAAATTCGTACCAAAATTGCTCAATTGCGACAAAAACAGCATCGCATGAACATTGCTAATGAGATGTTAAACTCTGTCCGCGACGACCCAAATTTGCTCCAGAGGGTCATAACTGGTGACGAATCGTGGGTTTATGGTTATGACGTGGAAACCAAAGCTCAATCATCTCAATGGAAGCTGCCGCACGAACCAAGACCGAAAAAAGCGCGCCAAGTTCGGTCGAATGTGAAAGTTTGCATGCGAAAATAAGTTTGGACTCCTTTAAACAAAATTGATTCAGCCAATATTGTTGAAGCATTAGTCTGAAGTTTAAATATAGTAAACTTTTTTAACAAAGATCAAGGTAAAAACAGAATTTTAAAAATTACCTGAATATTGTCACGAAAAACTTCTAAATTTTTTTAATTTGCCGTTACCTTCAAACTATGCTCCAATTTCACCCGAGTTCCAAATAAATTTTTTGGAACTATCTCCTTCAAATGTTGAATTGTCAGGAGAAACAAGGCTTCTTCATCAATTCCATGAGCTAAATACAAATGAAGCAGTCGTTAATATTCATATTTACTAAATAAGACTAACTACCTATAAAGCATTCCAGCGATTCCACACATTTAAAATTTGTTAGAATTTCTTCCATTTCTGTAAATAAATCAAAATGGAAAAAAGTAAAAAAATATGAATGTAAGCCATTAGGGTGTGTGTTCGATTTCCGTATAATCGTCCGCAATTTAAATTCTGATTTGTAAAGTGCCAAATTTATTGTCGGTCACTAGATCTGGTTAAGAAAGATAGCCGAATTGAAATCGACTGCTCAAGGCCAACCGGATTAAGATTGACAAAAAGTTATAAATTTTCTCTGACCTGATCTAGGAACCACTTCACATATAAAATTGGACAATTCTAATTCGAAATACATACGTGTATACGGGAATAAAGATAGCACCCCAATAATTTTATATTTTATACATCTTTATATTTAAGACTGGCGTTAATTTAATGGAGAAATAATCATTTAACATTAATAAATATTTTGGATATTGTTAAGGGTAGTTTTTACCCCTGGGCCTCAGTTTTTAAGGACTCCCTTAAAGCTGAATAACACAAAATCTTTAAGAGATATTGGCAAACGGTTTTTTTATTGGATAGATAACACAGTTAATTAAATATTTGGTCATCGCTTGCGTTTAACAGAGGGTTTCAAGCTGAATACAAGTCAATTCAAGTTTTAGAGAAATCTATGGAAACATGTTAAACTAATTTTTTTTGAAATTATACGAGCATATTATAACATCTTTTTCAAGTTTTTTCATTTACAAAAGAAAAATAAAATAGGGTGATTAGAAATACGAGGGTCGATAAAAAAAATTTTTTATACAAAGGTCGACCAAAAAATAGATTTTTTGTAAGTGTGGGATCTGCAAAAAACTTTTACAGTATGTTTTCAAGACCTTAATATTTTTTTTAGGAAAAAAATAAATACAAAAAAAATTTTCCCAGGGGTAGAAACTACCCTTAAGTTAATTCAAAAATGTTTTAACATTTTGTGCCAAAAAAATTTTATCCAAACTTTAACCATATTTTACTGAACAAAATATAGGTGGCTTTAATTAAATTTCGGGGAGTGTATATAGGGGTTTCAGCTGAGCTACGGAATTGATGAATTGAGGAACTTTCAATATTTTGTAAGTATCAGTAGCATTGTTATGTTGTATTTTTCTTGTAAAAATTTAAAAATTCCTTAATTCAAGAATTCTGAAGCTCAACTGGGGGTCTTAAATACCCTAATTGATTTGATTACCTTTACACCAGCGTTGCCATCTTGGCTACTTTTTTTCTAGAATATAATAGGTGTGAAGTTTTTTTTTTAAATATCGATTTAAATCGATATAAACATAACATTTAATAAGGAAGCAATACTTTTTTAATATTATCACACTGTTTCGGTACGAGTTGGGCGAATTCCCGGAATTAATTAGCTTTCTGGGAAAAATTGTGGATTGTTTTATTGGTTAGACTGCAAGCTCGGCTGGTCAATAAAATAGGTGTATGAAGCAAAACATTAACCTGTAGTTTATAAATACAATTATTTGGTTGCAGCAGGTAAAGTATTAGGAAAATATAACTAAATAGGGTTTTAATAGCCGACGACTCCAAGATGAAGGCAAGACGTATACATCCATTGCCATGTTAATGAAACGTTCTCAAAACTTCGTAACCAATGCCTTAAAACCGAAAAAATAGGTGAAACTCGGGGAGCACCTAGAAAATCATTATCTAAGACCGACGTTCGCATGGTTCAGTTGGTTAAACGCGACCCGTTCAAGTCTTCCAGGACGATTGCAATAAAATTGGCAGTATTGTGTCATCGCGGACCGTTCGGCGACGATTGGCAATAGCAAACCTACCAAGTAAGATTGCTCGCAGGGTTCCTTTGCTTCTGTCAGCAAATTTACAGATGAGGAACATATGCAGATGAGGACAAAAGAAAACAAACACACAACAAATCAACACCAAATGCGGCCCAGGCGCACACTCCTGGCCAGATACGACAGTAAATAAATTCACCGTTAAAGGCAAGAGGCACCACTGCACTTTATGTTACCATTATTTATGTAAGCCTGCTGTTTTTTTTATTATTTTTTATGTGTTATATAAGCGCTGGGCACGAAATTTTATTTTGGTAGCACTCCAAAAACAACAACAGAAGAAACAAGTAAGGGAGCTGTAGTCGAGTGCCCCGACTACAAAATACCCCGTTCCCTTGACTTCTTGTGTTTTCATACACACCCTTTAGTACTCATCATTAGTGGATCACCAAGGATTCACCGATGAATTGGTCAGAGGTATCGATGAATCATAGGTGAACTCCCATACAAATTATACATGAATTTAACATTGGCATGTCCTAGGCGCTCACGCATGACAGTTTATGGGCGAATCACCCATGAATTCACGAATCGGTTCATTAATGACTCACACATGATTTCTTTGCAAAATTCATTGATGAATTCACCTATAAATTCCCCCCCCCCCCCCCCCCCCCCCCCCCCCCCCCATGTTTGATTCACCCATGATTCCTCGCAGACTTTTGCAAATAAATCATGTTTAAATAATTTAAGTTTAATTATGCTTATTTTAAGCAACAATCATCAAATTGGCCTACCACAAAACAAACAATCAACAACAACAAGTCGAGGAATTCACTATGCAGCACAGCAACTGACCTGCGGAAAATTAATGCACAAACATAAATACATACTTACGATGAAAACAAACACAACACAACATCTCAAAACATCACATGTACAAACATAATTCGCACAAAGGTGACGATACGACGATTCACACTGCTTATTTAATCACTTCTCTTATAACTATTTACCTGTTTAACTAATAATTAGTTGTTTGTAAAAAATTCGCTTTTGTTGTTAATAAAATCTTGCGCTGCAGAAATGCTCCACTAAAAATTTTCTGGCAAGTGGCGATTGGGAAAAGGTGGCACGCGTCAAACGCAAAAACAGAAACACAGTTATTTCGTTTCTTCTTTGTCTTTTGCCTTCTTCGCGCGGTACCCTTTTCTACTCATATTATGTAAGGGCATATCCGACTTAAGAAGTATTTGTGTACTTTTATTAATGATCCATAAATAAACTATTTATTTTGGGATAATAATAATAAAAGTCTATATTAGGGCTATTCCACTAACGATCTGTGCAATCCACTTATTCAAAATTCTTTACTATACATATAGAATATGGTTTTAATGTTCGGTAAAATTTGAAGGGTATGCAAACTTCTTCGTTCGGCGATGGCAAAACTGTTTTTGGGTGCCTGTGTGTCGCAGCGCAACGCAGTAGGTAAATTTGCAATAACAAATATACATAAACTTCTGCTCTGCCGACGTGGACGTCAAAGCAGAAGCGGGGAAAAAGGCATGAATTTGACGATGCATGAATTCTAGAACTGAAGGGCATATAAACACACTCACTCATACACACACACACTCTAACATACGCACACACGCATAGATATTGGGCCTTACTTGGCTCTAGCTCTTATAGTCTCTGAGATCGACGCGTTTTCAATTCCCTCTGAGATCGACGCGTTTTCAGTTCCCATTTTCAATGGGAACAGGGTATAAAAATACCGTTATTAGCGAAGCTCTGGTCGACAAGCCACTGCATGTATGTATGTATGTACATATGTTTTTTTTGCCCAGATGCGCAATAGAATTGTTGTCTTAACAATTGCACCTACCGTTCCGTTTCTCTGTGTGCGACACGGGAATTTTCAATGCGACTGCGTGGCCCCGTAAAGTAACTCTCGAAGCACTTTTTACAATAAACTTTTCACAATCAAAAGACATCCGATCGGCGCGTCCAACAAAAGTCAAATGAACGAGTCATCTAAATTTTTCGATTTGCAAGATGACAGTGTGACCATTTTCGTAGAAAAAAAATGAACCTACGTTCTTGGCGGTTGTTTTTTTTAAGTTCACATTTGAGTCATTAAATTAATTATTTATTAATTGCATTTAAGAATTCATATGAGCTTATCGTATAAATCAACCTAAAGTTTTGAAACTTGTGCTTGACTTAGATGAATATAGTTGAGATTACATATCTGCAAAATTTTCCTAGAAAGTTGAACGTCGAAAATTCTTTCACAACTTTAACCTGCCTCTTCTTTTTAAGTTCTGCCAAATGACATAACTGGGCTTGGACCATAATCATATATGGTATATAATTAATTGAATTAACCTTTGAAAAAGTCCGGGTGGCTCAGCGGCTAGTGTGCGCGACCGTTGTGCATGAGGTCGTGGGTTCCATCCCGCCTCGGAACATCTAATGAAAAGTTTTTTTTTTTCAATAAAACTTTACACCCGGCCACACCTCTTTGCTGTTGGCGCCAGCATTACAGTAATTAGCCATGAAAAGTTTCTCAAACTGCCGTTCGGATTCGGCGTTAAACTGTAGGCCCCTTTCTCTTGTGCTAAAATTAGAAGCGCACAAGCCAAGAGATTGAGAGAGGCTCGGCTTTGGCCCTTTGGGGTTGTGTCATCTTGACAAGCTAATTTTACTTTTTAAATTCAAAAACTAGATATTCCCTCCACAAGCTACTTGTATTAATTAAAAACAGGGTTTAAAACCGAAAACAATTTTCGGTATCGGTCGGGTTGTTTATCCGGGCCTCAGGTTTATATCAGCTGACATTAAATTTTGGGAAACGGACAGAGGTTGCCTGTTCGTAA
Source organism: Lordiphosa collinella (assembly GCA_018904265.1). NCBI lineage: Eukaryota > Metazoa > Arthropoda > Insecta > Diptera > Drosophilidae > Lordiphosa > Lordiphosa collinella. The sequence continues at coordinate 16,605 of JAEIFV010001265.1, forward strand.
ACAGTTAAAAAAGGCTTTCAGGCAATATAAATGTCTAGACCGAAACAGAAATTTGTTTCGGTTTTAATCCCTGGTTAAGAAGATTAATAAGCTAGTTTTTACAATTTAATTCGGTATTAATTGGTTTCGAGCCTTTGAATAAATTTGCGCCAATTGACAATTATCTGTTCATATCAGGAGTTATTTAATCTAAGAACTTGAAAGGTGTCTGGTTATTTATATGTAGCTTGATATTTTCCCAATTTGAAATATTAATATCGATCTGCAGCCAGTTCAAACTTTAATCAAAAACTGTCTTATAAGAAACATATCCTTACAACGCAAAGATCCCGGGCGACGCCGCACAGTGGCCGGATTCACGAATCTGGCGTTGCAAAAATCGTAACTTTTGAACGGAAAGAGATATTTGAAAAATTTCAAAGGGGCGATCGATCGATTTATAAAAATGAAGTTTTAAAACTATTTAAATTTAACAAAGTTTTATAAGAAAATAATTTTGGCTTACTAAAAAAATTTTTTTCCGTACAAAATTAGTTCTAACTTTGGAACGGTTAATTTTCTTCTAAAATGTTGTCAATGTAGGTATTTATATCATTAAAAGATCAACGAGACAACTTGGCATATTTTCCATATTTGCATGCATCAACATTCTCGCCGCAACTAAAGACATTGAGAATGATCTTAAACCATTTGATGACCTCCAGATGAATTCCTGTTATCTGAGCAGTGTCCTCATCGCTGTCATTCGTGTCCATCATTCGTGTTTCCATAGCCCTGCTTCGGGGAGTCGACTCTAAGCCCAAGCTCCGCCAAAAACTTCTGTTGTATATCCTGTTTACTTCTACTATCCATTTATTTTGTGTTGGCACTGTCATCAGAGTCGTCTCCTTGTCGTGGAAGTATATGCAAATTTGAGCATGAATTTCAAACATCTGATCCTTGCATTCAATGGAGAAATTCCGTATTCATAATTATGCTCGTCCGTTTCCGATGTCTCGAACTCCTGAAAATCTTTTTGCTTCCTCTTGAACAACTCAAATAATTTGGTGTTGTCCATTTTCAAAAATAAAAATTTCACTAAGTGTGTGCACTTCTTCGATCGACTGTTCACGTCTGAATAATCTGCCTTGACTGGCGTAAGCCCTTTATAAGTATGTAAACAAGGAACACAGAATGAAGTATGATTTGTGCCACTATAATTTATCACAGTTTCTTCACGAACGTCCCACTGTACATTCGTTCAGATAACTGTTTTTGGCACACTCCTTCTTCTCGCTCTACTTCTCCTTTTTTCTGGCGAGCTACCACACTCTCGATTGAACTCTCGAAATAGACGCATCGTAAAGTCAACCGAATTATTAACTGAACATCAATTCAAGAAACAAGAAACTGTTATTAAAGTTAAGACAGTTATATTGAATAAAACGCTACAAACTATCCTAAAACTAACTTAAACAAAGTATATTTTCCTTCTAAAACGGAAAATATGTACCTGATTGGCGCAGTCGGCAAAAGTGGACACAAAAATCGACAATTGATTGCTTAATAATTTGCGAAAAGTTAATATAAGTGCTTTTTCTTGCAAAGACAATATAAATAATAATGTGCGGTTTAATGCATTTTGTTAAAGCATGCATATCTATGAATGTATGTATATAGCGAACTACTTACATACTACATACATACATACAAACTTGTGAGTGTATAACGCAAAGCAGAACGAAGCGCGCGCAGCTTACAGGCAAAAGGAGACAAACAGGCCTGTTCCGGTTTTCACTTTCACTAAATTTGCTCGAATTCGATTTGGCTACCTGTTCCGGTCTTCTCAATTCGATAAATTTACTCGATTTGAATTCACATTGCTTGGAGCCGATGAATTCAAAAGTAAATGCGATTTTGTACATAAAGGCGTCAAATTAATGGCTTAAAGTTAATTTTGTACCAATGTTTAGCGTCTTTAGATACTTTTTGCAATTTTACATTCCCTTAAAAATTATTTTAAATAAAAAATTAATAATTTTTATGAACAGCTTCGATTTTGCCACGTGCCGTCCAAATCGAATTCACATATTTTGTTCAAGCTGTTCTGGTTTTCACTAGTTTATGAAACGCTGGGAAAATGTTAATAAAATGCCCTTAATAATTGAAACGACATTTTAAACACCTATATTCAACTACTATCAACTATTTTGAGTGATTATTTATTGGATTGTTTTGATTCACCAGTTGATTAAGGTGAAAGTGTAGTCAACGGAAACAATTTGGAAATGAAACACTCGAATTGCAAATCGTTCGAATACCAGAACAGCTAAAAAAGAAAAAACAATAACGGTGCTTCTACAAAACTGTTATCCAGCTTGACGAACTGCTTCGTATTGAAGCTGCATGCACATATCTCTACAAACACAGTGGCGACAAAAAGTTATCGTCCAGGTCGCACACTGACAGAAGAAAAATTAAACCATGTCATCCACGAGTGTTTGGGAGCTTCTGGCGGAAAAATTAAAGAGCTTTTCATTTTTATAAAACAAGTGGATTCCCTGCGTAGTTGTTACCACCGATTCAAATGATAAACAGATGAGTCTGTTTGATCTTAGAGTGAGATGCAAAGTCAAAGATAAAGCTAATATTGTATTAATTAACAACAACCCCTTAGACTTTGAAAATATTAATCACATATTGATCACTAACTTTAACGTAAACGAAAGTTTTGAGTATATCATAAACCAAATCAAAATTTCTGAGTTGAGATCTACCATTAATGATCTATATCTCACATGTCTACAAACAAAAATGAACCTAAAATCTCAAATGGAAGGAATTGATTGGTATACGTGTGAATCAAATGAAAGTATGGTTTTAAAATTGTTTATCGGCAAGTTGCCAAACGAACCAAAGCTTATTCTTCAAGCAAGAAATCGTAATACACTGCTTAAGGCTAAAGAAATGTTAATTGAGACTGATTATTTTTATAAAAATTACAGCTTATAGCAGAAAAGTATCAATTATCAAACCCAACCTTTTTCGTCAAATAATGCAGAGACCGTAGCAAAACCCACTAGTGCTAAAAAACCTAATTTTGAACGAAACTCACTAACTAAAACTAACGGAGGCTCTGAAATTTAAGTCGATGCCATTCAACCTGAGGTGGCTTCAAATTTTCGGCCAGCAGCGGCAGAGCTCTTCCCTATATAATTGTTAGAGCTCAATCAGTTCCCATTAAGCTTCTTATAGACTCTGGCGCGGGAACTTCTATAATTCAAAAAAATCTTTTGCATCGCTCATTTTCTTCTAATTTACAGGAACCAATAACAATGAGAACATTAAATTCAAAATCAACAGCCTCTACAAAAATAACAATACCACTTTTTAAAGAATTTAATATGCCAAATGCTAAAATGGAAATGCTAGAAGCAGATTTGATGTCTGACTTTGATGGTATAATTGGCTGTAATATATTGAATCCTTTGAAAGCCATTATCGACTTTTATAAACAAATTCTAATTACAAGGAATGCGACGTGTAAGCTGAATTTCTCTGAGTCAGATAGCGAAAAAAAAAATCTTTCGTCTGACGTAGCTTTTAATTTCAGTTCACAGTTAAAAGACATTGACTTTGTAAAACCAGATATTGAAGACTTAACCAACAAACTTATAATAGATGACTTTAACTCGGAAGAAATTGAAAAATTGACAGCAATTTTAAAAGAATTTAGTTCGGTGTTTTATAATGAAGGCGACAGACTGACCACAATATGTAAATACCAACATAAAATTTCTACAACCAATGATATACTAATCTATTTAAGAACTTACAGAGTGGCGGAAGCACACAAAAATGAAGTCGAACTTCAATTTAAAGAAATGTTGGACTCGGGAATTATCGTAAAGTCTTCTAGTCCCTATAACGCTCCAGTTTGGATCTTTCCCAAATAAGCAGATAATTCACTAATCGATCAGTGGAGTGTAGTAATGGATTTTTAGAAATCTCAACGCGAACACGATAGAAGATAATTTACCAATCCCATTCATGGAGGACCTATTTTCAAAGCTAGGAAACTCGCAGTACTTCACGACTTTAGACTTGGCAAAAGGGTTTCAGCAAATTCCTATTAAACCGCAAGACCGTCATAAGACTGAATTTTCTACAGCAACTGGCCACTATGAATTCACACGAATGCCGTTTGGCTAAAAAAACGCTCCAGCATCGTTTCAGCGCATGATGAATGAAATACTCCACGACTATATCAATACAATATGCGTGGTAAATCTTGACGATATACTAATATTTTCCACATCGTTAGAGGAACATGTTGACTCGCTCACAAAGATATTTAAAAGACTATCTGAGTTCAACTTGAAAGTCCAAATTCACAAATGTAGCTTCTTCAAGAGGCAGTCAGAATATCTAGGTCACATTATTTCGACTGATGGTAATAGACCAAACCCAGTTACAGTTGATATTATACAAAGAATACCACTTCCAACTACTGTGAAAAAATACGTTCTTTTCTCGGACTCACTGGCTTTTATAGAAAATTTATTAAAGACTATAGTAGAGTTGCACTCCCGCTTATTGCATGTTTAAAAAAGGGATCTACAATTGGTGTAAATGGGCCAAGTTTTGTGGAATCTTTTACCAAACGTAAAGAACTTATATGTTAGAGTCCAGATCTGGCCTATCCCAATTTTAGTAAGCCTTTAACGTTAACAACTGATGCCAGTAATGCAGCTTTGGGAGCTGTTTTATCTCAGGCCATCTTATCGCTTTCGCTTCCCGTACCCTTAACAATCATGAGCTAAATTATTGCACGATTGAGAAGGAGCTGTTGAGTATAGTATGGGCAACTAAATATTTTAGACCCTTTCTTTATGGAAGAAAATTCCACATCCAAACAGACCATCGTCCTTTAGTATGGCTGAATTTATTGAAAGAACCCAATATGAAGATGTACGTTGGAAGATCAGGCTAAATGAGTACAACTTCGATATTGCATATATAAAAGGGAAGTCCAATAACGTCGCAAATTTTCTTAGTAGAGTTGAAATTAATGCTATAAACCATGAGGACAATATCGGATCTGATATAGCTACAATTCATAGCGCAGAAGAGGATCTTAACGATCATATTTATATCTCAGAGTCCCCAATCAACATCTACAAATACCAAATAATAGTGAAAAAAGATAAAAAGGACAACTTTTCCAGAAAAATACTGTACAAGAAAAAAATTCGCTTTACCATTTCACTTCACCAGTTCAACGAAGAATTTGTTCTGAATTCCTCCAACGAAATTCTCCCTACGAAAGGAACAGTAGGCATATTTTGTGACGACCTACAATTGTACGTAGCACTTCAGAGAACAATTGTAAAAATACTTTTCAAGCAGTAACAAATTACGTTTTTTGAAATGTTCAAAGTTTTTCAAGACATTTTTGAGCAAGATCGCCTTTTAGAGGAAATTGAAAAGCATCATGCTCATAAAAATCATAGAGGAATACAAAAACGTACCTTGAGCTAAAAGATCAAATATACTTCCCTAACTTAATGTTAAAAGTCTCCGTTGGTTAGCGACCTTTCTAATTATTAGAATGTTGATGTTTTGCCCTCAGTGAGGAAAACACAAAATTAATTTTGGTTTTATTTCCAATATTTCGGATGCGCGTCGGCCTCCGTCTTCAGGGACACTACAAAAACAATTTCCAATTAATTTAATACATTTAAACAAAAGACCGTAACATTTTACACAATTTATAAACTTTTTATTCGTACTGTTTCTTTAGATTTTAGACATGACTTCCCAATGATGATTATAAATTCTTTAATAGCATAGACTCAAATCTAGGATGACCAAATCATATATCCTTGACTTACGTCCAAAAACCACAACGGCTATGGATCTATAACAAACAACACACACAAATAGCATGCCCACAAACACTATGAAGAATTTTTCATACTAAGACGAAGTCCAAAATTCACATAGCGACAAAAGCAATTGTATAAGAATCCTTGCAATGGAAATTTGAGACGCGTGCAATAAATTTTACATCGGAAACAAAATCAAAATTAAAAACAAGGATATCACAACATAAACTACTACAAACTTCGACACCAAACGACCATACAGAAAATCATTGGGACCAGTGGAGAGCGGACATGACGATTTTGAAAAAAACAATACACAACAGGAACAACTATGGAAACGGTTTACTCTTGAAATGTTACAATAATTGACACACCAACGGAGGACTTAACTACAAAACGGACACTGAAAACTGTGCTCATCTTTCGACATCTCTTAAACAAATAACAACTCAGTACTGAACTCCACGTAACGTACTTGTTATAAATTGTATGTAAAATGTTCACGTCTCTTTGTTTAAATTATTAAATTAATTGGTAAATTGTTTTTGTAGTATCCCTGAAGACGGAGGCCGACGCGCATCCGAAATATATTGGAAATAAAACCAAAATTTAATTTTGTGTTTTCACTCTTGACCTCGAGCCGGCAAAACATCAACATTCTTTAATGTTAAAAGTTCATAAATTTATCAATAACTGTATAATATGTAATATGTGCAAATATGACAGGAAACATTCCAAGTTAAAAATGTCTATCACAGAGACCCCTTCTAAATCAAATCAAGTGGTTCACGTTGATATATGGTTTTTTAATAAAACATTAATGTTTTTGACATGTATTGACAAACTCAGAAAGCATGTTTCGATTCATTGTCTTACCGATCGAAATTCAATAACGATTGCTAATGCATTAAAAGAACTATTTGTGATTCTAGGTAAACCACAGAAAATAATTGCAGATAATGAATTACGGACTGCATATATAAAAAATTTTGTCAGTTCAGAAAAAGTAGAGTATCATTTCACTTCGCCTAACACTCATACGGGGAACTCTGACATAGAAAGGTTTCACCTAACATTAAATGAGCATATTAGGACTTTCAAGCTAGATATGGTAAAAAATCAAAGGATTTGGATAACAAGACTGTTGCGTTGAAATCAGTGCAAATTTATAATGACTCGATACATTCAAGCACTAACCAAAAACCGAATGGCTTGCTTCATAATCATGTCCATAAATCAGTATGGAGTAGTTTACAAGAATTACTGCAGGATAAAAAAGAAAAGAAAGTTAACAAACTCAATGAGAATCGCGTTGAACATCAGGAATTTGGTGATCGTGAGCTCGTACAAAATTTGGGATTTCAAGACATTAAACAAAAATCCTAGATATATCATCAAAACTGTGAAAGAAAAAAATATATCTGGCTTTGTTGACGAAAAAGTCTGCAAAAGAAATCAAAATATTGTAAAAAGAAAACAGAAACATTAGAATGAAAATAAAGATGTTCATTTCGATAGGAAAGTAACTGGGAAAAACATACAAAACCACTGAATTTAAAATTAAAAGAAAAAAATTGGTTGTCTGTAAAGTCGGTTTACTGACGATAGTTGAACGTGACAACGTCTTAAGAAAATACTGATGGAATGGTAGCATTTTTCAAAAGAAAATTTTACTTTCATTTGTTTAATAGATTTGTATGTATATAGAGGAGGTAATTGAAATTTAAAAAATAAAAATACAACAAAATACTTGAATAAAATTTATTGTTTAAATTTCTACTCAATTGTTAAAATTTAAATTTTGATTTTATTATTTTAATAATATAATTAAATTTTTTCAATTAGTTACTTAATTATTTTTTCAAATTTAATTGTAATTTGTTATAAAAAAGTAATAATTTTAAATAATTCATTATAAGAATAAACAATGATTAAATTATTGTTTATAAATCTTACATTTAAAAATTTAAAATTTGGAAACATTAAAAATTTTCGTAAATCTAGTTTTTTAAAAAGCCCGCCTCAATGTGTTTGATATAGGAGAAAATGTTCCCTTTGACAGATGGCTGGTCCAACCTGTCATTTCAGACACGGTGTGATATGTGGAAGATTTAATATTTACTAGGCTCGTCCTGTGGTCGAAATTCGACCATCGAACAAATTAACACTTAACATTAAAGGATGTACACTTTTAAGTCTACAGTAATATGTATGTCAAAATAAATCCATATATTCAATTCAATTCAATCTCAAAATCACAGCACAGTCTCCAATTGTGCTCGGTGTATTTAAATTTGATTAGTGAATTTCCCATTGAATTGTTTATATGTTTCTTATAATGTTCCTTTCCTGTATCTGATCGATTTTCCCGAAGAATACTGACTATTTTTGCACTCATTTTTTTGGTTAAATGGAATTCTATGCCACCGTATCTTTAATTCGCTATAAAACAATAAATAATAGCAATACAATTTTTTCGCCCTTAATACTCCTTTCAACATTACTATGCTAAAAGGAAGACGAACATATCAATAGGATTAGCAATATAACAAATTTTTTAAACAATATTAATTATTGTTTACGCTCCTGAAATTCATTTCACTAGCAGCACTTGCCTCGCAAAAAATTTCTTGTCAATTCGATTTCCGTTAGACCATAAACTTTAAATCTGCTTATAACCAAAACAAAATATGCGTAGAAGCTTTTTTCCCGTTGATCGTCTCTTCACAGGAGAGCCTACTGAGAGCCACTCTCTCTCTGTTTACAAATGTCAACTGACATACTAAAAAAAAACAATGCGTTGGTCTTCAGCTATATGTGTGAAGTGTGTGTATGTATTAGTACAACTTTTAAAGTCAATAAATAATTGCAATTAATTTTTTTTTCTTCCTTGGGCTTAATTTTTATATCAACAAATGTGAATAAATTTTGTTTAATTGGATTTATTTTTTTGGGGTTTCCCAAGGTACCGCGTTGCCCCCCGTCGGTCCTTTCGTTCCTCCCTTCCCCCCCTACCTGGTACGTCTCAGTCCTTAGCGCGGGCCCCTTAGGTACCCTTTAACACCTTTATATTATTTAAGATGATTATATATGGTAAACTACTTAGATATTTTTTTATAGCTTTTATAAGAATATTGAAATGACACTTCAGGAGTAATGTAAATTCAAAGATGGGGGAGTGAAGTAGGATTTGTGCCACTGTAATTTATCACAGTTTCTTCACGAACGTCCTTCTTCTCGCTCTACTTCTCCTTTTTTCTGGCGAGCTACCACACTCTAGATTAAACTCACGAAATAGACGCATCGTAAAGTCAACCAAATTATAAACTGAACATCAATTCAAGAAACAAGAAACTGTTATTAAAGTTAAGACAGTTATATTGAATAAAACGCTACAAACTATCCTAAAACTAACTTAAACAAAGTATATTTTCCTTTCTAAAACGGAATATATGTACATAATTACAGGTAGCAACAGGTAAAATAGTCTTAGTCTGAAAAAAACTTAATCCCTTTCAAAGGGTTACACAGTATTAGGTAAAAATACATAACCCCAACATGTTTTATACATAGCCAATACCTGCTAAAAGGGTCACTCCTCTTAGGTAAAAAACCCACCCACTTGACAGCGTAAAAACAGAAAAGGTCAAATGTAACTACCTATAATATGTGTTACCTAACTTTGTAAATCATATAATACGCTATTTAATAATTTTGCTCGCTACGATATTTTGTTCTTCTTCTTCCCAAATATTATGTACCTGCAGATTAAATCGCATACATCACTATAACGCTTAATCCGGCAAGTTTCGGCAGCTGAACATTTTACAATACAATAATAAATCAACTTATATATAATACGTATGCTCCGAAACTACTAAACTCTGCTGAACTCGATGTTTCCGGGTCTAAGAAAGTTCAAAAACTCAACCAAAAATAGTGTCCACCTAAGACGTGAATGTTGAACATTTAACTTTGAAGTAATAAAGTTTTTTATATTTTTACATTAAGAATCGATGCATCTTTTCAAAACAAATCAACCAAACTTAAGTCAGTAATACCGTTTGGTTTTTATGGGATTACAAAAATGACATTAGAAACCAAAAAAATAAAAAAATTCAGCAATTTGAAAAATTGATCAACTTTGAACCACTGTTAAAACCAAACTAAGTGACCAAATTCAATAAACCAAAGTTTTTCGTTCTATCTGAGGTTCCCTGTATTAATTGAAATCGACCATTTAAAATTGATTTTTGCAACGCCAAATTCGCGAATCCGGCCACTGTGCTACGGGTAAACAGCTATCTGACAATGAATACTGTTAAAATATTTATTTATATTACTCGCCAAATTGCTAAAAGTTTAGGAAAATGGCATCATTTTAAGGCAATAGATACCTAAAATAATTTGACCTAAAACAAGATTTTTTAGGAAAAATGCCCTATAATTTAGGCATTTATTGACTGATAAATACATTTTAGGTAATAAAATCCATTTTCCTAAAATTAGAGGAAAATCTTCTTTCTGTGTTTAAAAAAATTGTCCTGATATTTGTAACGCATTGAAGGAAGCATTTCCGACCACATGATGAATATATATTCATGATCAGCACGACGAGCTGAGTTGATTTAGCCCTGTCCGTCCGTCTGTCTGTTTCTTAGCTATCTGCTCCGTCAGTTTTAAAGCTATCCTCACCAAACTTTGCATGAAGTCTTTTAGTACTTATACGCTGCACATAGCTGTCATAGGATATACCAGTTTCAGTGAAAAAAACATTTTTGTTTTTAATGAGATTGCCTTCAAACTTCGTTTTCCTGCGTTAACAATGCTTTCCCATGGTTCCACAAAGTTTGGTCGAAATCGGATATCTATATAGTACAGCTGTCATAAAAAAAGTAGAGTTTCAAAATTAGTCTTAGGTAGAAAAACTTTTTCAATTGAAATGTCCTCAAAATTGGCAGGAATTTGTTTTATATGCTCTCACACAATTCTACAAAGTTTGGTAAAATCGGATGACTATAGCATATAGCTGCAGTACGAATGATCGGTCGAAAAAGAAGTACTAGTGAGAATAACTTTTTTTTTTAAATGGAGTCATCAAATTACGTACACATAAGTTTGTTATGCTTCCACTAAGTTTGGTTGAAATCGGACCTCTTTATAGTACAGCTCCTATAAAAAAGTAGGGTTCGAAAAGAAGTCTTAGAAAAAACGTGCTGTAAGGGTATACGAACTTCGGCACTAGCCGAAGTTAACTTTCCTCCATTTTTTATACAGGGTGGGCCAAGAGAAGTCATCCGATGTTGTTTGGCTTTCATTTTTTTTCTAAAGAAAAAACGTATACGAGGTGTGTTCAAAAAGTATCGCGAATTTTGTGTTTTTTTTTTTAAATTATTTATTTATTCATGAATATCTATTTTGTCCCCTTCAAAGTAATCCCCATGAGATATTATACACTTATGCCAACGGTTTTACCAATCTTCGAAGCACTTCAAAAAATCATTTTTTTTATCTTGTTCAGCTCCTCCTTCGATGCCGTCTTTATCTCGTCAAGCGTAGCGTAACGTCGTCCTTTCATGAGCCTCTTCAGTTTAGGGAACAAGAAAAAGTCACAGGGGGCCAGATCTGGGGAATACGGTGGCTGCGGCATCATTAGTGTGTTGTTTTTGGCCAAAAAGTCGCGCACAAGCAACGATGTGTGAGCAGGGGCGTTATCGTGGTGCAAAAGCCAATTTTTGTTCTTCCACAAATCCGGGCGTTTCTGGCGGATTGCTTCGCGCAAATTGCGCATAACTTACAGGTAATATTCCTTATTGACCGTTCTTCCCTGTGGCAAGAACTCATGATGCACCACGCCCCTGCAATCGAAGAAAACTGTCAGCTAAACTTTCACATTCGACCGAACTTGGCGCGCTTTTTTCGGTCTTGGTTCGTGCGGCAGCTTCCATTGAGATGATTGAGCTTTGGTTTCCACGTCATAGCCATAAACCCACGATTCGTCACCAGTTATGACCCTCTGGAGCAAATTTGGGTCGTCGCGGACAGAGTTTAACATCTCATTAGCAATGTTCATGCGATGCTGTTTTTGGTCGCAATTGAGCAATTTTGGTACGAATTTCGCGGCGACCCGTCTCATGCCCAAATCATTGATAAAAATCGAATGGCACGAGCCAATCGATATGTTTAGGTCCTCAACAACTTCTCTAACGGTGATTCGACGATTGGCCAAAACCATTTTCTCCACTTCATTAATTTTTTCGTCTGTTGTTGAAGTGCTCGGGCGTCCGGCACGCTCTTCGTCGTTCACATCTTCTCGGCCTTCTGAGAAAATTTTGTACCACCGATAAACGTTGCTTCGGTCCAAGGTAGCTTCTCCGTATGCCACAGTCAACATTCGGAATGCATCCGCGCACTTAATTTCGTTTTTCACACAAAATTTGATACAGGTTCTTTGATCCATTTTTTTGAATAGGTAAAAATCGAAGACGATCCAAAACACGAGCAAGCAAAGCAGCTGTCAACAATTAAGTGAACATTCAAAATGGCCGAGCTTGTCGGCATAAGTAAGAGACATGAGTACCAACATATCGCCACAAAAAAATCGAAATTCGAATATACGTAACCCGCGAAAATTCAAAATTCGCGATACTTTTTGAACACACCTCGTATTCTGTTTTTTGATTATATTTATTTGAACCATTAGAATTTTATTGGTCATTTCGAGAAGATGATATCGGCCAAATGGGCGCCGTTACAATTGATTGCCATACGGGCTCGTTTTATGGCATTTTTCATCACTTCGGCAAGAATTTCGGGCTGCAGATTCTCGCACTCGTGTCAAATGTTGTCCTTAAGGGCTTCCAAGGTCTCGGGCTTGGTTACGTAAACACGGGATTTCAAAAAACCCCACAAAAAAAAGTCTGGAACGGTTAAATCGGGCGATTTTGCTGGCCAGTGCAAATCGCCAAAACGAGAGATGAGGCGACCCGGGAACGCCTCCTTCAGAATGTCGGTGGTGGCTCGCGCAGCGTGTGCCGTTGCTCCGTCGTGTTGGATCCACATGTCCTCCAGTCCTAATTCGTCCAATTGCGGCAGAAAAAACCCGGTTGACATGACCCTATAACGCGCACCGTCCACTGTTGTCGTTTGACCAGCGGCGTTCTCGAAGAAAAATGGCCCGATGACTCCTCCAGCGTGAACAGCGCACCATGCAGTCACTTTGAGCGGGTGTAATGGCTCCTCGTGCGTCACTCGTGGATTTCCGGTGCCCCAAAAGCGGTAGTTTTGCTTGTTCACGTACCCGCTGAGGTGGAAATGAGCCTCATTGCTCATTATGATTTTGGTCGAAAAATCGATTATTCACGACTATTCCGCGTTCTTGGGGAGTATATCGATCCATGGCTTGCTCACTTGTATTCTACATCTGTCTAGTCCACAAATGTCAAAACAGATTTGACTTTGGTGGCTATTTGTAAAAATAAGAGCATCTTCCCGTAGGGTGACTTCTTTTGGCCCACTCGTATGTTTGTATAGCAGCCAATTTCGATTAGAAGTTTGTTTTTGGCAACTGAAAAGGTTAGTCACGTTTTTGTGTGATCATCGAGTATTGCTAAATTTTAAGCTAAAGCAAGAGGCCACCCTAGTGTTTAACTGGGAATATACGGCATCGCAACGGGCCCACGTGGCCTAAGTGGGAGAGCGCTCTCAGCCATTGCAACCTAACCTAACCTAACATCGCATTAGTATCGCTCAGGAGTTGTTGAATGACGTCAACGACGATCCGGAATTGCTCAAACGGGTCATAACTGGTGACGAAAAGGTGGTATATGGTTATGACATCGAAACCAAGGCCCAATCATCTAAATGAAAGCGTGCAGATGAGCCAAGACCGAAAAAAACACGCCAAGATCGATCTAATGTGAAGGTTTTGCTCACTTTTTTCTTTGATAACAATGGTGTGGTGCATCAAGAGTTCCTGTCAAGACAGTTACAGTTAATAAGGACAGTTAATAAGGAATACTTCAAGGAAGTTATGCAGCGTTTGCGGAAAGCGTTTTGCCACAATTGATGAGATCAAGTCAGAATCGAAGAACGAGCTGATGGCCACACCGAAAAGCACATTTCAGAAGTGCTTCGAGGATTGGAAAAAGCGTTGGCTCAAGTGTATTATATCCGAGGGCGATTACTTGAAGGGCACAAAATGGATATTGATGAATAAATAAGTACTTTTCAAAAAAAAATTAAATTTTTCCTTTAAACACTCCTCGTACAAACAGCTAATTTCACCAATATGGCAATACGCGCTACCAGTATGGGGTCCGTTAATTTGTTATACTCAGTTCAAACGACTGTAAGTGGCCCAAAACTGAATTCAATGAACCATTATAGGAGCCCCCTGGTATGTAAGCAACAGAACCATCCATACAGACCTCGATATCAAAACAGTTGAAAAAATAGCGGGAAGTTAACTTCGCCTTGGTCGAAGTTTTGTATACCCTTGCAGTTTGTTTTTCTATAAAGACTACTTTTCGGACCTAGCTGGGAGCTATACTATATACCATAGATGTCCCCAATAACAAACTTACATGTACATTTTTGAAGGCGATTCCACTTAAAACCAAAAAGTTTTTCACACTGGAACTTCTTTTTCGACTATAGTCATCCGGTTCTAACAAAACTTTGCAGAATGGTGTAAAAGTATATAAAATAAATATATGCCAACGTAAGGGACGTTTCTATTAAAAACAAAAAGTTTTTCTCAAAAGAGCTAGTTTTTCGACCGATCGTTTTCTATGGGAGCTATATGCTTTAGTCATCCAATTTTGACCAAAATTCGTAGAATTGTATGGCAGCATTAAAAACAAATACATGCTAGTTTTGAGGACTTTTCTATTGAAAACAAAAAAGTTTTTCTAAGACTACTTTTCAGACTCTACTTTTCTATGACTTCTATAGTATATAGATGTCCGATTTCGACCAAATTTGGTGGAATCATGGAAAAGTATAGTAAACTATGAAATACGAAGTTTGGAGGCGTTTTCATTAAAATCAAAAAAGTTTTTCTCACTAAAACTAGTTCTTCGACCGATCGTTCCTATGACAGCTATATGCTATAGTCATCCGATCCGGCCGGTTCCGACAAATGTGCAGCGTATATGTACCAAAGATAACTTTCAAACTGACAAAGGAGATAGCATAGAAACGGACAGACGGACAGTGCTAAATCAACTCAGCTCGTCGTGCTGATCAAGAATATATATACTTTATGTGGTCGGAGATGCATCCTTCAATGCATCACGAACATCCGTACAATTTTATAGTATCCTCTCCAAGGGTATAAGAATCAACACGGAGACCTGGTCCAGATATTGGGAAAGAATGCGATACCACTCTAACTAGGAAGCCTGACAAATAGCCCTGAAGCCAGTTGTGCCAGTAAGACATAGTAGGCTCAGGAAAAGATACAAGGAAATGCTCCAATTATGTGTCCCTCTTTCGCTACGAGAGCATCAGCAGATTTTGGCACAAAATCATCATCGTTCACTGCATCAACAGGCAGACGCCCACAACCAACAACAACGAACAGACGGCCGAGGCAATCACCAAGGCTCCCGACAATAAGTCCTCATACGGCAACAGAAGGTCCAGCAGCGGCGAATTCTACAATAGCCAATCTCGGCACAGAAGCAATTCAATGTAAAATATTATATAGTCACATATCCACCACTCTACTATTCAATACAAGATCCCTTACGTTATCATAATCTTACCCTACCCTCGCATAGTAACACGAGTAAACTATAAGCATAAACCCAGACACAGGAAATTGGTGACAATAACAATTTGGGCAGCCCAGACAGAAATTTGAAACATAGACATAAAAGCACGCGCCCAAGTCAAGCATAGACAAAAACTTGAGTCGCAAGCATTAGACATAAACAAAACGCCCCAGTCGTTATTCCCACCAAAACTGTCGATGCAGCTCAAATTCTCGGCTGATGCAATCAGCTCTCAAATTATGAAATGAGAAAAGAGAGAAAAGCTTTTCATTTCTCTCTCAAGCTTTTTGATCTCACTTCCAAAAAGCTGCCTACCGAGGTTTGCTAAGCACTAGCAACAGAACCACAAATTAAGTTTTACAAGACATGTCAACCGCGACACAACTAGCTTCGCTATTATAATCGCAACCGCGTCTAATCTTGAGAACTAAGATTGTAATCCTTCAAATATAAGTTTCGATGTTTGAATAAAAAAATTATATTTTTTTATTAAGTCCAAACCATTGACTTCTAATTGACGCAGTCGGTAGGATAAGTCCGGTGTTTTTAAGGATCGATCAAGATCTTAGTGCTAGTCCGAGTGATAAATCGTTACTAAGAAAAGACCCAGTGCTAAACGCTATAAACTTATCCGCAAAAGAACCCGCGTGATATTAAATCAAAGTCGTTGTCCTAGCCCACTTAATCGAAAAGTGTGACCGCTGAATCGTGACGCGCAAACGTTCTCCTATAATAGCCCGCTTAAAACCAAAAGTGTGACCGCTAAAATATACGGAAACAAAACTGATTTATAAATCCACACGCAAAAACATTTTCACAATTAAAACCCATCTAAACAAAAAGGTGTGACTGTTAAAAAGTTATGTGAAAAACCCAAAGCCGATTTTTGTTTTACAAAATTAAAAACAACTAAAAATCGCAAACCCCAACACAAAGAAACAACTAAAAATCACAAACAAACAAAAACCAATCAACAAAACAAAACCAAAACCAAAAAACTAATCAACAAATCAACATGGCAACAACAGCAGAACAAGTGCAACAGCTATCAGAGCAACACCTAAACCAAGCTTTAGGACAAATAAGGCAAGTACCCACCTTCACTGGATTATCAGAAGACCTGTGTGCATTCATAAGACGAGTGGACTACATAATGCAACTTTACCCAACAAGAGATCTACGACAGCATAGCTTATTATTCGGAGCAATCGAAATGCAGATTTCTGGAGATGCCCAACTCTCAGCAGCCAACAACTGGACAACCGTCAAAAGCGCACTCATCGATGCCTTCAAAGTGCAAACACCATTCGAAGAACTACTTAGACGTTTATACAACACTCAATTTAACGGAAGCCTCCGTAAGTTTGTAGAAGAATTAGAGTATAAGTCTTTTGTCATTTCCAACAAATTAACTCTTGAAGATAATAGCATGAACACACACATTTACACAAATGCTATGAACAACACAATTAAAGACGTTATAATGGAAAAACTTCCTGACAGGTTATTTATCACCCTAGCAAGATACGACATAACTTCAATTATCAAATTGAAACAGGTAGCTCAGAAAGAAGGAGTTTTTGATAATAATTTTTCCGATCGAACAAAATCAAACCAATCTAATTGTCCCTCAACCTCTAAAGGTTACAACAATCAAAAAATAATGACAATCGTGGGAATAAGGGAAACTATTCTCAAAATTTTAATCAACCTCAAAATCAAAATCAAAACCAGAATCGTGCTGAATCTAATCAGCAAACACAACAAGAATTTAAACAAAAATTAAATCAAGGTAGAAGTCCAACCAACCAACCAAACCAAAATTATTCTTCATCCCCTAATCCACCTGTTAAAAGGCAACGCGAAAGCGCAAGTGGCCATCAAAAAATGGACACATCCGAAAATTTTCATCAACTAGCCTCGGACACAGAAGAAGAAGAGGAACAAACCCATACATAAACTTGATTTTTAACAATAAAATCTAAAAAAGGCGTAATAGATACAGGTTCATCTATTAACTTAATGACGCGCAACCATTTGAACTTCCCAATCAAAAACAATCAACTTGAAGTACACACTATTAAAGGTGTAGTAAAACTAAAACACAGTATTTACTTAAAACCCAGCAAACTTTGCCCCACAACTCAAACATTTTACTTGCATCATTTTTCAAATAATTATGACATGTTACTCGGTCGAGAATTTTTAGAAGATACTAAAGCAATAATCGACCATCGTACTAAAACAGTACTAATAAATAACTTCCCATTCATCATGAAATATAAAAATATGAAGAAGTAGAAGATATTTCAGACGAGACCGCATGCGAATGCCTCGATCCACCCCAAATACAAGACGAACATACAGTGTTCGCAATTAATAACGAATTACATGAGTGTAATGAGTTCCGTTTAGAACACCTAAACGAAGAGGAAAAGAAACACCTCACAAAAGTTCTATTCGAGTTTAGTGACAGTACAGTACAAAGAAGGTGAGCATTTGACTTTCTCAAGTACAATTAAGCATGTTATTAAAACTAAACACGAAGAACCAATATACAAAAAACCATATAAATACCCACAAGCTTTCGACCAAGAAGTAGAAAGACAAATAAAAGATATGCTCGAACAAGGCATAATCAGAAAATCAAACTCTCCTTATTGCTCGCCTATTTGGATTGTACCAAAGAAGCTTGATGCATCTGGAAAGAAAAAATACAGAATAGTCAACGACTATCGTGACGTAAACGAAAACACAATCAGTGACAAATACCCAATCCCGATCATGGATGATATACTAGACAAATTAGGAAAATGTCAGTATTTCACTACCATAGATCTCGCAAAAGGATTTCATCAAATCCAAATGGATGAAAAATCAATCCCTAAAACAGCTTTTTCTACTAAGAATGGACATTACGAGTACACTCGAATGCCTTTTGGTTTGAAAAACGCTCCTGCAACTTTTCAACGTTGTATGAACAATCTCTTGGAAGATTTAATTTACAAAGAGTGTCTCGTATACATGGATGACATTATAGTATTCTACACTTCATTGGAAGAACATCTACAATCCTTAAGAAAAGTATTTGCTAAACTAAGAGAAGCAAATCTAAAATTGCAACTTGACAAATGTGAATTCATGAAAAAAGAAACTGAATTCCTTGGACACATCATAACAACAGAAGGTATCAAACCTAACCCAACAAAAATTCAAGCAATTGAAAAATTCCCAATACCGAAAACTACAAAAGAAATTAAATCTTTTTTAGGTCTCTGCGGTTTCTATCGCAAATTTTTCCCAGATTTTGCCAAAATAGCAAAACCCTTGACCCTCAAATTAAAAAAAAGGATCAAAAATCGACATCAAAGAAAAAACCTACATTTTAGCATTTGAAAAATTAAAACTACTAATTATGTCAGATCCAATATTGACATACACAAATTTCGAGAAACCATTTTCTCTAACCACAGATGCTAGCAATTTCGCCTTAGGTGCAGTATTGTCCCAAGAGCACAAACCAATATGCTTTGCAAGCAGAACCTTAAACGAACACGAGATCAGATATTCCGCAATAGAAAAGGAACTCCTTGCTATTGTTTGGGCAACTAAATATTTCAGATCTTATCTTTACGAAAGAAAATTTGACATTCTTTCCGATCATAAACCACTAGTTTGGCTAAACAATATTAAAGAACCAAACATGAAACTCCAAAGATGGAAAATAAAATTGAACGAATTTGATTATCACATCAAGTAAATACCCGGCAAGGAAAATTATGTTGCAGACGCCTTATCAAGAATAACAAGTAAGGGAGCTGCAGTCGAGTGCCCCGACTACAAAATACCCTGTTCCCTTGATTTCGTGTGATTTTCTTTACATACACACACAGTCACACTCCAAAATACACACAAACGCATGGCATGCGGCCGCGCGCGATAACTGACAATGCAAGACCCCCCTCTCTCCCACAAACAAAATTGATTCGTATATAACTTCGGTGTTTATTGTCCGATCTTATTGATCTTTTCAGAATAGATAGATATTGGGCCTTACTTTGATATATGTAAAGTTTGGAAGGTCTATCTTAAAAATTGTGGCTCTGACAGTTTTTTGCGCTTAAAGGGGGGGGGGGAGGAATTTTCCAAATCTGAAACAAACTCGTTTTGAATCGGGTATTCACCTATCTACATGTAAAAATTTGTGGCTCTAGCTCTTATAGTCTCTGAGAAACACGCGTTCATACGGACTGACGGACGGACAGACGGACAGGGCTAAATCGACTCGGCTGTTGATGCTGATCAAGAATATATATACTTTATAGGGTCGCAAATGTTTCCTTCTACGTGTTACATACTTTTGCACAACTTCATTATCCCCCTTTTCCCATTATCAATGGGAACAGGGTATACAAATTGAAGAAAATTTCATGGGAGAAGCTCCAAGTAGCAACAATACACAGTGCACAAGAAGATAACCATAAGTACATTTCAATAACTGAAAGACCAATTAACTATTATAACAGGCAGATCGAATTCATCAAAGGTGAATCAAATGAAGTACAAAAAATAAAGTACTTTCATAAAACAAAAATTAAAATCACTTATAAAGAAATGACAGATACACATGCCAAAGATATAATCAAAGAATATTTATGTACCAAAAACAGCGTCATCTATTTTGAAAATGAACACGATTTCCTAATTTTCCAAAGAGCATTCATAGAAATCATCAGTCCAAATAATTTGACCAAAATTATGAGAACTTATAAAAAACTAACAGATATTGAAACCTTTTCCGAATTCAAAGAGAAAATATTAAATCCCACAGAGATTTACTACATCCAGGTATCGAAAAGACTATTTTACTTTTCAAAGAAAAATATTATTACCCTGACTACCAAAAACTAATCCAAAACATTATCAACGAATGTGAAATATGCAATATAGCAAAAACCGAGCACTGAAACACAAAACTTGTGTATGAAACAACCCCAGAAGTGTTTAATCCCAGAGAAAGATATGTTATTGACTTTTACATGATTGATAATAAGCAATTCTTATCTTGCATTGATGTCTACTCGAAATATGCATCATTAATCGAAGTAAATGGTAGAGATTGGTTAGAAGTCAAACGAGCTTAATTGAAAATATTCAATGAAATGGGAAAACCAACAGAAATAAATGCAGATAAAGACTCAGCATTTATGTGCGCAGCTCCTCAAATCTGGCTAAGATCAGAAGACGTAAATATTATCATAACCACAAGCAAAAATGGAATCTCAGACGTAGAAAGATTTCACAAAACAGTAAACGAAAAACTAAGAATCATCAACAGTGAATCTGATCCTGAAAACAAAATTAATAAATTCGAAACCATCTTATATGTCTACAACCACAAGACAAAACATAACACTTCAGGAAGAACACCTGCTGATATTTTTATTTATGCTGGAACACCAGAATACAATACACAAATTAATAAAATCAAAGAAATTGAAAAACTAAACGAAAAAAGAAACGAATTTGAAATTGACACCAGATACCGACAATCACCTTTAGTAAAACTAAAACTACCAACCCTTTCAAAAAGACAGGCGAAATAAAACAAACCGATGAAAAACATTATGAAGAAAAGAACAGAGGAAGAATAATAACACATTATAAATCCAAATTTAAAAAGAAAAAGAAAACTAATGAAAGCAAATACGATAATTCCAGATCACCAGCAGTCGATCAACCGAGCCAAGAAAACCCAACTTAAATTAACCTCATTTTTATACCCTGTTCCCATTGAAAATGGGAAAAGGGGGATCATGAAGTTGTGCAAAAGTATGTAACAGGTAGAAGGAAACATTTGCGACCCTATAAAGTATATATATTCTTGATCAGCATCAACAGCCGAGTCGATTTAGCCCTGTCCGTCCGTCTGTCCGTCCGTCTGTCCGTCCGTCTGTCCGTCCGTCTGTCCGTATGAACGAGTGTTTCTCAGAGACTATAAGAGCTAGAGCCACAAATTTTTGCATGTAGGTACGTGTATGCCCGATTCAATACGAGTTTGTTTCAGATTTGGAAAATTCCTCCCCCTCCCCCCTTTAAGCGCAAAAAACTTTCAGAGCCACAATTTTTAAGATAGACCTTCCAAACTTTACATATATCAAGTAAGGCCCAATATCTATCTATTCTGAAAAGATCACTAAGATCGGTCAATAAACACCGAAGTTATATACGAATCAATTTTGCTTGTGGGAGAGAGGGGGGGTCTTGCATTGTCAGTTACCGCGTGTATGTTGGAGTGTGTGTATGTGTGAGTGTGTGTATGTAATGGAAAACAAACGAAATCAAGTGAACAGGGTATTTTGTAGTCGGGGCACTCGACTGCAGCTCCCTTACTTGTTAATATTATTTTTATACCCTGTTCCCATTGAAAATGGGAAAAAGGGGATCATGAAGTTGTGCAAAAGTATGTAACAGATAGAAGGAAGCATTTGCGACCCCATAAAGTATATATATTCTTGATCAGCATCAACAGCCGAGTCGATTTAGCCATGTCCGTCTGTCCGTCCGCTGTCCGCCGTCCGTCTGTCCGTCGTCTCGTCCGTCTGTCCGTATGAACGCGTGTTCTCAGAGACTATAAGAGCTAGAGCCACAAATTTTTGAATGTAGGTAGGTGTATACCCGATTCAATACGAGTTTGTCTCAGATTTGGAAAATTCCTCCCCCTCCCCCCTTTAAGCGCAAAAAACTGTCAGAGCCACAATTTTTAAGATAGACCTTCCAAACTTTATATATATCAAGTAAAGCCCAATGTCTATCTATTCTGAAAAGATCAATAAGATCGGACGGAAAACACCGAAGTTATAAACGAATCAATTTTGCTTTTGGGAGAGAGGGGGGCCTTGCATTGTCAGTTACCGCGTTTGCGCGTTCGTGTGTGCTTATGTTACAGTGTGTGTGTGTATGTGTGAGTGTGTGTATATGTGAATGGAAACACTAGAAGTCAAGGGAACAGGGTATTCTGTAGTCGGGGCACTCGACTACAGCTCCCTTACTTGTTAATAACATGTTTTATTAAAAAGGCAAATTGCCAAAGCCTCGAAGTTAACCCAATTCAAGCAAAGAATGGCTATCTAATTTTCAAAACAGGAGAAATTGACCTTCCAGTAAATTACGAGTACCATTATTTGTCTGTTAGTATCACGAAAACAGAACAAACCTTTGAAACCCTTTTGTATTAAACTGAAGAATTTAAAAAGCTTCCACAAATAAAATATTTCATAGAAAAACTTGAAAGAGAAATGAACGGCATCAGAGTAGCTAAACAGGAACAACTTACAAATACTTATTTGGAACTCTAGATCAAGAAGATAAAGAAGAGTTAGAACTCAAAATAAACAATTTATCAGAAAATAGTATACAAACAAACGATTTAAATCATGTAATTGATGTAATCAACCATGGTATAGACCAAATGAATAACATTTACGAGAACGATCAAAGGTTGGCCATTCTCATATTTAATTTTCAACATTTTACAGAATACATAGAAGACATAGAGTTAGGAATGCAACTAACTAGACTTGGTATTTTTAACCCCAAATTATTAAAACACGATTCTTTAACTCATATTAATTCAGAGAAACTTCTCAGTATAAAAGCCTCAACTTGGTTAAAAACCAGTACAAATGAAATTTTGATTATATCCCATATTTCACGCGAAATCATTAAGACACCGATTTTTGAAATCTTACCATTCCCAGACAATAATAACAATATTTTAACAGAAATAATTCATGATAAATATATCGTCCAACACAATCAAACCTATACGGTTAATTCAAAAGATTTAGTTATAAACAAATGTATTACAGGAATACTAAATCAAGTATCAACAGAATGCAGATATACAAAAATGCACAAAAATCTAGAAGTAAATTATGTAGAACCCAACATAATCATCACATGGAATCTTCCCAAAACAATATTAAATCAAAATTGCATAAACAGGGAAATAATAATCGAAGGAAACAACATTATAAAAGCTTTCAATTGTTCAATCTAGCTTGAAGACATTTTACTTACAAACACGCTATTAGACTATACACAAACAATTTATGTAAACAATAATGTAACAAAATAACACCCACTATCTTATATTCAAGCAAAGGAAATAATACAAGAACACACAAAAAACAGTAATGTATTTCAAAAAATAGGGGAAAGTTAACTTCGGCTCGGCCGAAGTTTTGTATACCCTTGCAGCTTCCATTGATAACAAAAAAGTTTTTCTAAGACTATTTTTGGGACATTACTTTTCTATGGGATCTATACTATAAAGATGTCTATTAAACTTGGTGAAATCATGGAAAGGCATAATACACTGTTAATTGCGAAATTTGGAGGCGATGTCATTTAAGACAAAAAGTTTTTCTCACTTGAACTTCTTTTTCGACCGATCATTCATACTGCAGCTATATGCTATAGTCATCCGATTTTGATAAAACTTTGTAGAAATGTGTCCAAAGTAAATAAAATAAGTGTATGCCAATGATAAGGACGTTTTCATTAAAAAAAAAAGTTTTTCTCACTAGAACTAGTTTTTCGACCGATCGTTCCTATGGCAGCTATATGCTATAGTCATCCGATTTCGACCAAACTTAGTGAAATCATGGGAAAGAATAGTAAACTAAGAAATACGTACTTTGGAGGCGTTTCCATTAAAAACAAAAAAGTTTTTCTCTTTAAGACTAGTTTTTCAACCGATCGTTCCTATGGCAGCTATATGCTATAGTCATCCGATGCGGCCGGTTCCGACAAATGTGCAGCGTATTTGTACCAAAAGACTTTGTGCAAAGTTTGGTGAGGATAGCTTTAAAACTGACGGAGGAAATAGCATAGAAACAGACGGACAGACGGACAGACAAGGCAAAATCAACTCAGCTCGTCGTGCTGATCAAGAATATATATACTTTATGTGGTCGGAGATGCTTCCTTCTATGCGTTACAAACATCCGGACAATTTTATAATACCCTCTGCAAGGGTATAAAAATTACGTTAACTACACTTATTATAATGTTAATCATAATACTATTGTATCTTATTTATAAATATAAGGCAATCCCACACAATATTATTGTAAAATACAAAAACAAAAAGAACAATTACCAAATGAAAATTTGTCAACACTTAACACACCAGATAATGATAATGTTTCGAATCCAATATTATACCCTAAAATATCCGCTTGAGGACAAGCTAAATTCAAAGGATGGGGAAGTCACATATCCACCACTCTACTATTCAATACAAGATCCCATACATTATCATAATCTTACCCTACCCTCGCATAGTAACACGAGTAAACTATAAGCGTAAACCCAGACACAGGAAATTGGTGACAATAACAATTTGGGCAGCCCAGACAGAAATTTGAAACATAGACATAAAAGCACGCGCCCAAGTCAAGCATAGACATAAACTTGAGTCGCAAGCATTAGACATAAACAAAACGCCCCAATCGTTATTCCCACCAAAACTGTCGATGCAGCTCAAATTCTCGGCTGATGCAATCAGCTCTCAAATTATGAATTGAGAAAAGGAAAAAAAGCTTTTCATTTCTCTCTCAAGCTTTTTGATCTCACTTCCAAAAAGCTGCCTACCGAGGTTTGCTAAGCACTAGCAACAGAACCACAAATTGAGTTTTACAAGACATGTCAACCGCGACACAACTAGCTTCGCTATTGTAATCGCAACCGCCTTCTAATCTTAAGAACTGAGATTGTAATCCTTCAAATATAAGTTTCGATGTTTGAATAAAGAAATTATATTTTATTATTAAACCCAAACCATCGACTTCTAATTATATATATATTAATTGAATATATTAGTAGGCTTTGCTTTACAAAATTGGGAACTTTCCCAAGCTTGACAGGATACCTACAAGAATGTTTTTGGGCAAACAGAGCAGGCTGTGAACTTTTCAAGCATAATTTGGAGAAATATAAATAAGTTTAGTCTAGAGTAGTCGGTCAGACTGCAGAGATGTCTGAATTTATTTATTTTTTTGAAAATTCTTTTTTATTATTTCACTGATTTCATTTATTACCGCTTGTATTTGGTATTCATTGCCAGCGCAGATATTTGATAAGCACCACCTGTGTCTGTGCATCGGATCCGGTGACAATGTTGCCCACTGCGGCCAATGCAGCCGATTTTATTTGTATTTTATCATCGTTATTTCCCTGCAATGGTATCAGCTTGGGCACTAGTCCACTATCGACTATCATTTGAATCTGTGAACTGTCGCTATCGGTCAAAGGTAGTTTCTACCCCTGGCAAAATTTTCTTTTTCTTTTTAATTTTTCTTGCTTAAAAATAGTATTTGGGCCAGTCTACTAATGGTCCAAGCTGTAACCGCCAAAATATTGCTGTCTGTGAAATGGATGAGCACATTGAGTGCGGACACGATTTCCTGGATTGTGGAGACTGGCGGTGGTGGATCCATGTTACGGCATAAGTTTGTAATCACATTGCACAAGTACGTTATTGGGATGCCCTTCTGGATGAGGAATAAAATTGGCGAGACCACTCCTAAGCTGATGGCATAGTCACGCAAGAAGAAAAAGTTTAAATACATTAATTAATGAACATAAATTGTACATTTTATAAGCGGATCTTACATGTTGGAGTTCGTATATAAGTACACATTTCTTTGGACACATCTCTTTGGATGAGAGGAATAATATTTATGATGCGCTGATGGGATTTGAGGAGTGGTTGATGCCCTATGTCCCAAAAGGGTTCGGAACTAAAAAAAAAGGAGATTGGATCAGAGACATCGCTAATCAACAACTGATTTTGTTCATTTAAGATTTTCTGAAGAAAATGGTTTTTCTAGTTTTGTAGAAATCTGCCTTAAAATATTTTTTTCTTATTTAAAGAACATTTCTGTCTTTTAGTTTGTTTTATAGAAGAATAACTAAAATTGCATTTTTTTCAGTTTATTTCTTAATTTTAGAAATTCGGTTTCCTTTACCCTTGCGGAGGGTATTATAACATTTTGGGATGTTTGTAACGCATAGAAGGAAGCATCTCCGAACACATCTCTATATATATAAACGAGAGCGTAAGTTAGTCGGTCCTGACCGACTTTGATATACTCGTTACTCAGGGCAATTTTTGTTTAATAGCCTTGCACTGTTTTAATTAACAGAGCATTACCATTAATGTGACCATTTCAACATTATGTCAGAAAAAAGTCCATGTATCGCCAAAAAGTATGCAACATTTTTTATAACTCTGCCAATTATTATCCTATCTTTATGAAACTTTCAGAGATTGTAGATATTGGGCACATACACTACACTGCAAAATATGAGCTGGATATCTTTAAAATTGTTGGATTTATCCAACATTTTTTATTGCAGGGGCGGGAGGGACGCCAAAATTTAAAATAAACTTGATCTGCGTAGGGAAAATAGGAGTCTACATACAAAATTTGTTGGCTCTAGCTCTTCTAGTCTCCGAGATCTAGGTGTTCATACACACAGACGGTCAGACATACATGGTTATATCGACTGATGCTGATCAAGAAAATATATACTTTATGGGGTCGGAGATGCGTTCTTCTGCCTGTTACATACATTTGCATGACTTTAGTACACCCTCTTTACTCACGAGTAACGGGTATAAATAGTTTGTCCTGACTGACTGATTGGCAATCATCGCACAGCCTAAACGTAAGAGCTAGAGACGGGGTTTAAGAAAATTCCACCCGGAAAAGCCGGAAAAGCGTCAGAAAAGTTTGTATGGGGAAAATTTTATTTTTTATCCGATGGACTTGAAAATCGGTTTGTAATCAAAGTAGGCGAAATAATTGGACATGTGTTTTCCAGACTTCGGAGTATCACCCCACAAGGAAAATTCTGGGGAAATTCGATAAGCAAAAATCAATTTTTCATCCGATTGACTTGAAATTCGGTTTGTAAGGACAGTGAGTGAAATAAATTAAAAAGTGATTTTCCGATGCTTAAAAATTCGACCGTAGGGTCGGGAAATTCCCGTAAAAGCGTCGGATAAGATTGTATGGGGAGCATTTTTTAATCCGTTTGACTTGAAATCCGGTTTGTAAGGACAGTAAGTGAATTAAATTGAAATGTGATTTCCAATGCTGGAAAATTTGACCGTAGGGTCGGGAAATTCCCGGAAAAGCGTCGGTTTGTCCTGACTGACTGACTGATTGGCAATCATCGCACAGCCTAAGCGGTAAGAGCTAGAGGCCTGAAATTTGGAGAGGAGTTTCCTTATGTGGTGCGTACTAAGACGGGGTTTTGTAAAATTCCACCCGGAAAAGCGTCTTTTTTTTTTTTTTTTTTTTTTTTAAAAAGGTAATTTTATTGAGTTTAGTGACCCTATTATATCTAAGTTTTTACAAGCTATTGTTACTCCTTTCGTGTAGTTCTAGATCTAGGGGTTTTGAGAGCTAGGTTTGTTATATATTTAGATTGTTATTGATATATATGTGATAGTGTATTGTAATGACTGTGTATGTACAAGGTTTGTATTTTAAAGCTATAAAGGTATGTAATTTGTGTGTGATTTGTCGTTGGGAAGTATGTTTTCATGTCAGTCTTTTCGTACTAAATGACGGGTTTTTGAATGGTAAGCCTATATCCTTCGGTTAGCCAAGTCAGTGGGATGGATCCTCTGAAGTCTCCGTGCTGCCCTGATCCCGTTTATCCTTCTTCTTCTGAGCAGGCGTCTGGCAAGGTTGTTTGGGTGGCATGCTACCTTGTCAAGGTAACGTGCGGCTTGTCTGTTTATGGTATCGCCGACCATAGGGACACCACAATCTCTCTCTATGTCCTTGGTTCTGATGAACCACTCTGCACCAGTGATTCGTCTGAGCATTTTTGCCTGAAAGACCCTAATTTTATTCAGGTGGGTCTTGGCGGCGATGCCATACACCTGGATGCCATACCTCCAGATCGGTGCCAGGATTACTTTGTACATCAGCACCTTGTTTTTCAAGGACAACTTGTTGTTTTCGTTAAGGAGCCAGCCCATCCTTGTTGCCTTGCTTCTCAACTTGCCAGCCACTTCCGAGGTATGCTGTTTAAACGTGAGTCTCTTGTCAAGTGTGACCCCAAGGTACTTATGTGCCGTTTTGTGTGGGAGCACCTCTCCGTGAAGGAAGACTCTTCTGAGTGTGTGAGTGACACAGACACATTTCTCAGGGTTGACTGAGATATTCCACCTGCAGGCCCAGTTCTCAAACCTTTTCAGGTATTCCTGCAGTGTATCTGTTGCAGCATAGATGCACTTATTCCGTGACATTATCGCCGACGGCGAACGTCGCGATCAGCAGGTCCTGCGAGTCTGCGATGGGGATATCAGTCGATGTGGGCATGTCAGCGGTGAAAAGGCTGTACAGGGTTGGGCCAAGAACGCTGCCTTGAGGTACTCCTGCTCGAATCCTCTTCTTCTGGGATGCAAGGCCATCCTGGACCACTCTGAAGGTTCTATCAGAGAGGAATGATTGAACCATCAAGAAGATTTGAGGATTGAGCGTTCCCTTGAGCTTGGCCAGCAGGCCATCATGCCATACACGGTCAAATGCCTGTTGGAATCCAAGACGCCGCCACAACGTACCCGCGGAACTAGGCGAAAACCAAATGCGATCAGTTTCACTGCAGGGTCCGCAGCAGGCATCTCTCCACAGTTTGACGAAGGCTGGAGAGGCTAATAGCCTTAAGAGCCAGATTGTGCAACATACAAGCTCCGGAGGGGATGAGCTTTATTGCTCTGTTGTCAATCTCATCCTCTCCCAGGGCTTTGCTATTTTTGAGCGATCTTATTTCACCTTTGACCTCCTCTAGGGTTATTGGTGCAGTTGGCAGCGCCATTTGGAGTGGGATTTGCAGAGTCTCCTGCACTAATTGAGCTCTATTGGCTGAGGCAGTGGTAAAAGGCTGGAATCTTTCCTCCAGGTTGCAGGCAAAGGCTTCAGCACGATCCTGAGGATGCTTAGCCCATGTACCATCAGGTTTCCTGACTGGAAATTTTGGTTGCGCGTGCCTCTTGTACCTCCTGGCAAGCTTCCAGAGGGCGAATTTGGAATCTTCATTGGGCGTGGCATCCTCAAGAAGTTTGTTTGTGGCCTCTTTTTTGATCGTGGCCAGGACCTTTCTCACCCTGTTTGCAACCCTCCTGTAGATACGATCAATAGCAGGATCGTATGTGCGGGTGTACTCCCTTCTCAGGCGTTTCTTGAGCTCAATCAGTCCCTCAGCTGCCGGTGTCAAAACCAAATCTCCACGTGTTTTATGTATGGGGAGTGGGTTGGCTGGTGCGGCATTGACAGCAGCAGCTTTGATTGAAAAGCGTCGGAAAAGTTAGTATGGGGAAAATTTTTTAAGGGCTGTAAGTGAATTAAATTGAAATGTGCTTTTCCGATGCTGGAAAATTCGACCGAAGGATCGGAAAATTCCCGGGAAAGCGTCGGAAAAGCTGGTTTGGGGAAAATTTTATTTAGCATACGATTGACTTGAAATTCGGTTTGTAAGCATAGTATGCGAAATAATCTTCTACTTCTTCTTCTTTGGCCATTTGATGGTAATTAAATCATCAGAAACGTTTTACGGTCACGGCCGCTGCCACTTATGCCCCTTACTCGCCTCTGTCCCGAGCGACATCCCACCAGGAGGACACACCCAGCTCCGAAATATCTCCCTGCACCTGGTCGGGCCATCTCCGCTTCGGTCGAACCGGCCCGGGCTTGCCTCCTAACTCGTTCGCATGCCGACTATACACCTGTTTTGCTGGAGCGTTATCATTCATACGGGTAACATGTCCTATCCAGCGCAGCCGCTGTTGTTTTATGCGCTGTACAAGCTTAGTGTTCCCATAAAGGTCGTACAGTTCGTGATTCAATCGGAAGCGAAATTCGTCGCCAACGTTTAGAGGTCCATAACTCCTACGAAGAACTTTTCTCTCGAACACGCCAATTGCCCCATCATCCGTTGATGACATTGTCCATGCTTCTGCGCCATATAGCAGGACTGGGATGATAAGCGACTTGTATAGCGCAATTTTCGTTTTCCGAGAGAGGGCTCTGCTCTTGAACTTCTTACTGAGCCCGTAGTAACATGGGTTTGCAAGAGTAATTCTTCTTCGGATTTCCAGACTGGTGTTGTTGTCGCTGGTTATCGTCGTTCCGAAATAGAAAAATTCCTTAACAACCTTGAAGTTGTATTCTCCCATTGCAACAGATTGTCCAAGCGTAGACTCATTGCTCGTTGATAGTAGGTACTTCGTCTTATCCTCAATATCAATACCTTATCCTTTAATATCATCGGCATATGCAAGTAGCATGTTATCTTTGGTAAAGATGGTGCCCGTTCTGTTAGCATTTGGGAACTGACGCAGTATGTACTCCATCAGCAGATTAAAGATGTCACACGATAAGGTGTCACCATGCCTAGAACCGGCGGCTTTATAGTCAACAAAAAGGTGGGTGTCGAAGTGCTGGCTTGCAAATTTGGCGCTCAGTAGGAAAACTATTAACAGAGCCTTCGCCATTTTTTGAGAGAAGGGAGAGGCTGTTAAAAGATCAATCCTCTCATTATGTAGCCGCCTTACGTTGCAACTGCAACGTTAAATAACATTGCAATAGGAGGCGCTTCTCCACCCACTCTTAAGCTAGATGCTACAAGTGCATTAGAATTTTTTTTCCTCAATGTTATCCACATATTACAATCACCTTTAGTAAAAACTAAAACTACTAACCCTTTCAAAAAGACAGGCGAAATAAAACAAACCGATGAAAAACACTATGAAGAAAAGAACAGAGGAAGAAAAATAACACATTATAAATCCAAATTTAAAAAAGAAAAAGAAAACTAATAAAAGCAAATACGATAATTCCGGATCATCAGCAGTCGATCAACCGAGCCAAGAAAACCCAACTTAAATTAACCTCATTTTTAATATTATTCTTAATAACATGTTTTATTAAAAAGGCAAATTGCCAAAGCCTCGAAGTTAACCCCATTCAAGCAAAGACTGGCTATCTAATTTTCAAAACAGGAGAAATTGACCTTCCAGTAAATTACGAGTACCATTATTTGTCTGTTAATATCACGAAAACAGAACAAACCTTTGAAACCCTTTTGTATCAAACTGAAGAATTTATTTTCAACATTTTACAGAATACATAGAAGACATAGAGTTAGGAATGCAACTAACTAGACTTGGTATTTTTAACCCCAAATTATTAAAACACGATTCTTTAACTCATATTAATTCAGAGAAACTTCTCAGTATAAAAACCTCAACTTGGTTAAAAACCAGTACAAATGAAATTTTGATTATATCCCATATTCCACGCGAAATCATTAAGACACCGATTTTTGAAATCTTACCATTCCCAGACAATAATAACAATATTTTAACAGAAATAATTCATGATAAATATATCGTCCAACACAATCAAACCTATACGGTTAATTCAAAAGATTTAGTTATAAACAAATGTATTACAGGAATACTAAATCAAGTATCAACAGAATGCAGATATACAAAAATGCACAAAAATCTAGAAGTAAATTATGTAGAACCCAACATAATCATCACATGGAATCTTCCAAAAACAATATTAAATCAAAATTGCATAAGCAGGGAAATAATAATCGAAGGAAACAACATTATAAAAGCTTTAAATTGTTCAATCCAGCTTGAAGACATTGAAGACGTTAACTACACTTATTATAATGTTAATCATAATACTATTGTATCTTATTTATAAATATAAGGCAATCCCACACAATATTATTGTAAAATACAAAAACAAAAAGAACAATTACCAAATGAAAATTTGTCAACACTTAACACACCAGATAATGAAAATGTATCGAATCCAATATTATACCCTAAAATATCCGCTTGAGGACAAGCTAAATTCAAAGGATGGGGAAGTCACATATCCACCACTCTACTATTCAATACAAGATCCCATACATTATCATAATCTTACCCTACCCTCGCATAGTAACACGAGTAAACTTTGTATAAGCATAAACCCAGACACAGGAAATTGGTGACAATAACAATTTGGGCAGCCCAGACAGAAATTTGAAACATAGACATAAAAGCATGTAACGGCTGAATGAAACGAAAAGGAAATTTACGGAACAGTGGCAGGAGTACCCATTTCATTAGTCGATCAACGCCAGTAGCTATCAATAGCACATTCGATAAAAGAGTGTATTTATATATACGAGCGAGCAAGCGTAGCCAACTTCTCGTCGTGGTTTTGTCCATTTCCCATTGTGATCAGACCAAGAAGGTTTAAAGCTTGTTAAATCCACGTAATCGAATACAAAGAAGTCCCAATTGTGACATTATAAAGTACAGCTTTAACTGCTTTGAGGAATTGTTTCTGTGGCCAATGAATTGAAGAAGCGCACACACATAAGTTTTAACATACATACGTTTGCATGTGTTGAGCTGACGCGCCAAAACAGACTCCTCGCCTCATATTTGTGGTCGAGTACTCTGGATGAGTTTAAGCCTAAATTAACCATTAGCTACTGGATATTGAGCAGGTGGATATAAGATTACCGCGTTTCCAGAATCCGTTTTGATAAAGTGATATGTTGAGCAGGTGTTTGCATAGCCATTGGTGGCCGCGGAAAGCCAGCAAGTGGAAGGTGCGATACTCTGGGCATAGTCGGATGGCCCAGGAATATACCCCCCGGATTTGATTTCTATGGCCAACGGAATAGTTGTACATCTGCGGATGATGAGGCCTTTCCCTTGATTTTATTTTTTCACCATAACCTCTCTACACGTGATCAAGACCCGTTTATGCTTCAACATTGCTGCATGTGGAAAGCGAATTGAAAACTCTTGAAATACGAATTAAGTAGTTTAACATTTGAAATATCAATTTATTATATTAGGTACAGCATCAATGCACCAGGCCTGACTGCACGGATCGCCAAATAAGTTGTAAGTACTAAAGTAACCCAACCTATTTGTGTTAAGAGAAACCAGCAAGGCTGAAGTGAGACACATGGTATTGATCATGGGTTAACCGTTTGAATTATTGATTTATTGCTCCATTTAATATGATCTATTGGCTCTATAACTACCATATGCATACAAATATATAGCCAAGAACATGTTTAAAGAATCTTAAGGTTTAAATGGCCGAATTGGTAACAAGTCCTTTCAATATATTTCCAAAAGTTAAGTAAAATTAAATTGTTTTCTGTTGATTTGTTACATCCTAGCATTACTATCATAGCCATGAAGGCCAAGTTTGTGAATTATTGTTGTTATTAAACGAATTATGAAAATGGACAAGTTTAAATAGAGAAAGGAAATGAGGGTATCGGAATGAGTTAGCATCGGTAATGTATTAGGGTTAGCATAAAAGGATAGAATTATTGCTGATATGGTAGGGCGGGTATTTGGGATAACATCAAACCCAATCGTATCTCCTAGTTCGGTATAACATCTTTCAGAGGCAAGGTCAACACATTCGTCTTGTATGATAGCCAGTTACGTTCATGAGCAAAAGATCCTCCCCGTCCGACGAGCCCTAGCCGAAAGACTTCAGTGTTGACCCAAGCTTGAGCTCATGCGTGACCAAAGTGAAGCGAAACAACATCAATGCTTAATATCATTACAAAAGTGGCGCCCAACTAGGGGCATGACAAAATATAGTGATGAAAAAATTAGGATTGTTTTGTCATGTTCTTAGCATGATCAGCAAGTTACTAAAGAAACCTGAAGACTATATCTGGAATACAGTTCCGAGAGTGCATGTCACGTCATACCTGTCCGAGTAGAAATCAGATTAGTAAGTATTGCGTGTTGGAAACATTTTTAGACTGCGGTTACGTATTTTGCAGCTCTGGAATACATTATTATTTGAGTGCAAGTCACTAATAAAATGTCCGAATTGTACCTGTAGCTTATGTTTTGCATCTGTCTCTAAAGGTGATCATTTTTGACAATTTAATGGCTTGAAAACGAGTCAGGAAGATACAGTAATAAAATCGATGCGACAAATTTTGATACCCCTATAGTTTTATGAAGTTGATTGAATCAGGAATTTGAATATAGACAATTTGGAGGTAGATACGTTTTGAGTGATTAAAATGGCAGTGCAGCGAAGTCCAACGAATGTTTCGATTATGGAAGAAGATAATATTTGTCCAGTATGTTTGAGCGTAATGCAAATTTCCCATGATAGAGTGATGGCACGGTGTAAACATGTGTTTCACAAATCCTGTATCAATAATTGGATTAACACCTCACATTCATGTCCGAAATGCAGAAGAACCATTTCGCAAGATATTTTGTTAGATGTAGTGGAAGAGAGAAGTTTGGAAGCAGCTAGATCTCTAGACAGAGAAAACAATTTACACAATTCACATTCCACAAACCAGAAGAAGAAGACCCAGAACAATAGAAATGTCAATTTAACTGTTGATACTGGCTTAGAAGTATCTAGTGAAGTCAACAGAGTAGCAAACCCCGATCAAATAGAGCAAAGAATAAATGAACGTGTAGAACAGAGATTCCAAGTGCAAATGGAACAGATGCAAGCAGCTATCTCACAGCTCACACAACAAGTTTCTAGAATGAGTGTAGATAGTCTGGCAGCTTTACATAGCCAGCGTGAAAGCGGTAACCTTGAGCCGGAGTGGGCACGACTTAGCTTTCCATCGCAAAATTCTCCAGGACTGTTAAATTCATTTGCATCAGTTCGACATCCGGGATTAAACACAAACACAAACCACGACCAAAGTTATAATGAAAGATTGAGTAATCAAGTAATTGCACAAAATGTATCCAAGGTGGCAAACTTGATGAATAGTTGGAAACTTCAGTACTCAGGAAAGCGTGATGGTATGCCAGTTGGTAAATTTATTTATATGGTTTCTGCACTGACGAAAGACAATCTAAATAGTAATTTTGATTTGCTTTGTGAGAATATTCACATCTTATTCTCTGGCAGAGCAAGCGAATGGTTTTGGAGATATAGACGAACGGTAGATAAGATCGTTTGGAACAATTTATGCAGTGCTTTAAAGGCGAATTTTCATGATCTTTTGTCAGATGAGGATGTGAGAGAATTAATTCGCGAGCGCAAGCAACTGGCTAATGAGAATTTCGATGAGTTTTATAACGCCATAATGCTACTAGTGGATAGGTTACAATTTCCCATAACGGAAACAACGCTTGTAGGTATTCTTAAGAGAAATTTACGCCCATATCTGCGAAAGGAATTGTTTTACCTTGAAGTTAATTCAGTAAGCCGATTAAGGGGGTCTTCTCATTGAGCAACTTTTTTTTTCGACTTTTTTTTTTGCATTTATTTATAGCTTGGATATTCAAAAATATCCCCCCAAAAGGATTTTCGAAAACTCGAATTAGTTTAGGAGATATAGTCCTTTTAGTGACCCAATGTGACCTAAATTCCCAAGCAACTGCAAACTTAAGGGGGTCTTCTCATTGAGCAACTTTTTTTTAAACCCTCGTATTTTGACCTATGCGTTAAGTTTTCTCCGGTTCTACCGGACCGATTTTGATGAAACAAAGTGAATTCGACGGAGAATTGTCAGCTCTTTAAAACTGCATTTAAACATTTTTGAAAAATTACTTCAAACTTTAAACGCGTTTATCTCGAAACCACGTTTTTCGAACTGGCGGCCATGATATCTCCAGTTCAACTGAACCGATTTTCATGAAACAAAGTGGAATCGACGCAGAATTGTCACCATTCTCGGCTGAACCTCGACCATAATTTTAAAAAATTTTTTACTATTTTTTTTTTACACTAAACTACAAAAAAAAAAGCCCGAAATTGAAATTTTTTTTTTGAATGGCCGCCATTTTGTCAAAAAAAATCACAAAATTAAGTTTGAGGTTCAGCCGAGAATTACATCTATACTGATTATAACCCCGTTTTTTTCATTTCGGACGCTCCGGAGACCCGGAATCGTGGCCGCCGTGACGACACCTTTTTTTTTCACCACCAACTTTGAAGTCTCATTACTTTTTGAACAGCCCTCGTATCGAGGCAAAAAAAATTTTTTTATTTACTTTGAACCTTTTGTAATACAATAAATAAAAAAGTTTTCAATTATTCTTTGCGTTTTCAAATAAGAATTTTTTTAAAAAGGCTCCAAAAAACGGGTTTTGAATGAGAAGACCCCCTTAAGAAGCTTGGTTCTTAAACGTGAAGCTTTTGGAGACGAGCTCAGTAAAGTTCCATACAAACCAACTGCGAAACACCAAGTTTATGAAATTAATGGTACCCTTAGTGAGGACGAATTAAAATCAAATCATCAGGAAGTCTGCGAGTTAAAAAGGGAAAAAGAAGATGTGAAAGGAAAAGATTTTGTTTGCTGGAACTGTCTTAGGCCAGGTCATTTATGGATAAATTGTCGTGGCGAACGAAATGTTTTTTGTTATGGGTGTGGCACACCTAACACATTGAAGCCGGATTGTGATCGTTGCAAGGGAAACTTGAAAACGAGCGGAAGCCAAAGCGCCAACTCCCGCTCGAGAGACTAGCGAAACACGATGATGCAATTAAATCCATCTCAGGTTGCACAAAGACAGGCGTTCAGAGAGAAAGTAAAGACAGTAATTTTCCTAAGCTAACTCCACTTATTCCTTATCATGTAAGAATGGAAAATTATAATGCGATTAGAGATAGAATCTTTAACAATAGGTTATCTTCAACAGATAACATTTGTCGAAAGAGTAGACGGAATACTTTGCGTTCCCATAAGTTTTCTTTGAAAACTAAAGAGAGAGCAAGAAGCCTAAAATTTAGTTTGGACTCGATTCTTGATGAAAGAAAAGATGTTCGACCATTTACAAAAGTGCAAATTTTTGGGAAAGTATATGACGGCTTATTAGATTCCGGAGCGTCAGTATCATGCCTTAGTGGCGATGCAGCTGTTGAGTTTTTACGTGGTAATCATTCATTTACTCCGACAAAAGCAGTAGTAGAAGCAGCAGGTGGATCTAAATATGAAGTTGTAGGTTGCGTAGAGTCGGAAGTTAAGTTTAGAGGGCAAAGCAAGAGGATCAAATTATACATCATACCTGACTTAAAACAAAGCTTATACCTCGGTATAGATTTTTGGATAGCGTTCGGATTGATGAAAAATATTATTAGTGAGTTAACAGAAAGTGAGTTACTAATGACCACATTGCTATCAGATGAGCAACAAAATCGTTTAAAGGCCGTAGTACAGCTGTTTCCTGACTTTAACAAAGATGGACTGGGAAAGACTTCACTTATCGAACATCTAATTAAGATAGAGCCAAACACAAGACCAATTAAGCAAAGGTATTTTTCGGTATCTCCAGCAATTGAGAAGAGAATGTACGCTGAAATTGATAATATGCTTAATTTTTGTGTCATTGAACCAGCACCACCAAGTTGTTCTTGGAGTAGTCCGGTATCAGTTGTTCAAAAACCAGGAAAGTTTCGCTTGTGCCTAGACTCAAGAAAGGTGAATGCAGCTACGGTAAAAGATGGGTACCCGCAGCCCAAGATTAATGGAATATTGTCCAGGATTCCCAAGGCAGAGTTTATAAGCTCGTTGGATTTGAAGCATGCCTTTTGGCAAATAAATCAGAGTGAAGGATCGAGAGATTATACAGCTTTCACTGTACCTAATCGACCTTTATACAGATTTCGTGTCATGCCTTTTGGGTTGACAAACGCAGCGCAAACTATGTGCAGACTGATGGATGCTGTGGTACCAGCTCATCTCAAGGATCGAGTATTTGTGTACCTCGATGACCTTTTACTCATTAGTGATACGTTCGATTCACATCTTAGCTTGCTGACTGAAATGGCAATGGTGTTGAAACAAGCAGGGTTAACCCTTAATGTTGACAAATGTCGCTGGTGTGTCCCTGAAGTCAGATACCTAGGATATGTGATTGGAAATGGATGTATCAAGCCAGACCAGGAGAAGATTTCTGCAATAAAAAATATTTTGCCTCCTCGATCCGTAAAGGAACTGCGAAAATTTCTCGGTTGTGCTGGATGGTATCGTAGATTTTTGGAAAACTATGCTGAGTTAAGTACACCACTCACTGATTTAACAAAAAAGTCTGCTAGTTTTGTATGGACAGATGAAGCACAGCGTGCGTTCGACGAGATTAAGAATAAACTTACCTCCGCACCTCTGTTAGTCACTCCAAACTTTGAAAGGCCATTTATAGTACAGTGCGATGCATCAAAGACTGGTGTAGGAGCTGTGTTAGCCCAGCTAGATGATGAAGGTATGGAACGTCCAATCGCTTATTTCTCGAGAAAGTTAACCCAAACCCACCAGAATTATAGCGTAACAGAATTAGAATGCTTAGCTGCTATTTTGAGTATAGAGAAATTTCGAGAATACGTTGAAGGCCAGGAGTTTAAAGTGATCACCGATCATGCAAGCCTTCGGTGGCTAATGCGTCAATCCGATTTAAATGGTCGCTTGGCAAGGTGGGCACTAAAGCTCCAAGGATTTGATTTCACGATTGAGCATAGAAAACGTAGCTTAAATGTAGTACCTGATGCTCTTTCGAGACTTTCTACAGCTGAGTTGGATGCGATAGATTTGAGTACACCTGATATAGATTTGAGTTCACCACACTTTACCGCACAGTCATATATGAGTTTGCAGAAGTTTGTTGAACAAAATCAAAGTCGGTTACCAGATGTACGGATAGTTGATAATTATGTCTACAAGCGGAATCAGTTTTACTTAGGCGATAAGGTTTCAGAAGAATCCTGTTGGAAACTTTGGATCCCAACAGAGTTGACTAAGTCCGTGATAGAAAACGCACACTCACCTCCTCGCAATGCTTATGGTGGAGTCGGAAAAACCTTAGAGAGGATTCGTCGTACATTCTATTGGCCAGCCATGGCAAGCGAAGTGAAAAGGTTTATAGCAAGTTGTGAGATATGTCGACAAACAAAGTCCCCGAACCAAGTTCTTAAACCACCTATGGGAAATTTAGTTATTTCAGAACGCCCATTTCAAAGGCTATATATGGATCTGATTGGTCCATATCCAAGAACTAAAGGAGGAAACATTGGAGCATTAGTTGTGTTAGATCATTTAACCAAGTTTCACTTCTTAAAGCCATTGAAAAGGTTTGCAGCAGAGCTCATAGTGGACTATACAAGTTCAAGCATCTTTTCTGTGTTTGGAATCCCCGAATGTGTAGTAACAGACAATGGTAGTCAGTTTAAATCAAAGGTGTTTAAAGATTTTCTGTTGAAATTCAACATCAAACATTTGCTAACGGCCGTTTACAGTCCTCAGTCGAATGCAT
Source organism: Lordiphosa collinella (assembly GCA_018904265.1). NCBI lineage: Eukaryota > Metazoa > Arthropoda > Insecta > Diptera > Drosophilidae > Lordiphosa > Lordiphosa collinella. Next base: position 56,621 of record JAEIFV010001265.1, read on the forward strand.
CAGAGAGATTAAACAGATCAATAGTGTCAGGAATCAGAGCGTATGTAGGAGAAGATCAACGTCTCTGGGATAGGTGCTTGGATGACATATCATTAGCATTGAGGTCAGCTCATCACAGCGCAATAGGTTATTCACCTTACTTTGCACTTTTTGGAATCTCGATGATTACCCATGCAGATTCGTATGAGTTGCTCAGAAAGTTAAACGTTATGAAGGAAGGAGAGCTTATTGATCGACCTGATAAGTTACAAATTGTTAGAAGTTCGATTATTAGGAAAATTAAGGAAGCCTGTCCAACAAAAGGATATAAGACTTGCGAGTAAGACACATACAATTTGAGCCAGGAGAAATAGTGTTCAGAAGAAACTTTGCTCAGAGTTGTAAACTCAAGTCTTTTAACGCTAAGCTTGCTCCTAAATTCATAAAATCGAAGATCATTCGGAAACTTGGCAATCATTGTAACGAGCTGGAAGAAAATGGAAAGAACATAGACAAATTCCATGCAAAGGATCTGATGAAGTCCTGATCTGAAACCGTTTTCCAGTTGATTTAACGTTTGAGTAAAACTTTAAATCATCTGTGCTGTAACGGCTGAATGAAACGAAAAGGAAATTTACGGAACAGTGGCAGGAGTACCCATTTCATTAGTCGATCAACGCCAGTAGCTATCGATAGCACATTCGATAAAAGAGTGTATTTATATATACGAGCGAGCAAGCGTAGCCAACTTCTCGTCGTGGTTTTGTCCATTTCCCATTGTGATCAGACCAAGAAGGTTTAAAGCTTGTTAAATCCACGTGATCGTATACAAAGAAGTCCCAATTGTGACATTATAAAGTACAGCTTTAACTGCTTTGAGGAATTGTTTCTGTGGCCAATGAATTGAAGAAGCGCACACACATAAGTTTTAACATACATACGTTTGCATGTGTTGAGCTGACGCGCCAAAACAGACTCCTCGCCTCATATTTGTGTTCGAGTACTCTGGATGAGTTTAAGCCTAAATTAACCATTAGCTACTGGATATTGAGCAGGTGAATATAAGATTACCGCGTTTCCAGAATCCGTTTTGATAAAGTGATATGTTGAGCAGGTGTTTGCATAGCCATTGGTGGCCGCGGAAAGCCAGCAAGTGGAAGGTGCGATACTCTGGGCATAGTCGGATGGCCCAGGAATATACCCCCGGATTTGATTTCTATGGCCAACGGAATAGTTGTACATCGGCGGATGATGAGGCCTTTCCCTTGATGTAATTTTTTCACCATAACCTCTCTACACGTGATCAAGACCCGTTTATGCTTCAACATTGCTGCATGTGGAAAGCGAATTGAAAACTCTTGAAATACGAATTAAGTAGTTTAACATTTGAAATATCAATTTATTATATTAGGTACAGCATCAATGCACCAGGCCTGACTGCACGGATCGCCGAATAAGTTGTAAGTACTAAAGTAACCCAACCTATTTGTGTTAAGAGAAACCAGCAAGGCTGAAGTGAGACACATGGTATTGGTCATGGGTTAACCGTTTGAATTATTGATTTATTGCTCCATTTAATTTGATCTATTGGCTCTATAACTACAATATGCATACAAATATATAGCCAAGAACATGTTTAAAGAATCTTAAGGTTTAAATGGCCGAAATGGTAACAAGCCCTTTCAATATATTTCCAAAAGTTAAGTAAAATTAAATTGTTTTCTGTTGATTTGTTACATCCTAGCATTACTATCATAGCCATGAAGGCCAAGTTTGTGAATTATTGTTGTTATTAAACGAATTATGAAAATGGACAAGTTTAAATAGAGAAAGGAAATGAGGGTATCGGAATGAGTTAGCATCGGTAATGTATTAGGGTTAGCATAAAAGGATAGAATTATTGCTGATATGGTAGGGCGGGTATTTGGGATAACATCAAACCTAATCGTATCTCCTAGTTCGGTATAACATCTTTCAGAGGCAAGGTCAACACATTCGTCTTGTATGATAGCCAGTTACGTTCATGAGCAAAAGATCCTCCCCGTCCGACGAGCCCTAGCCGAAAGACTTCAGTGTTGACCCAAGCTTGAGCTCATGCGTGACCAAAGTGAAGCGAAACAACATCAAGGCTTAATTTCATTACAAGCACGCGCCCAAGTCAAGCATAGACATAAACTTGAGTCGCAAGCATTAGACATAAACAAAACGCCCCAATCGTTATTCCCACCAAAACTGTCGATGCAGCTCAAATTCTCGGCTGATGCAATCAGCTCTCAAATTATGAATTGAGAAAAGGAAAAAAAGCTTTTCATTTCTCTCTCAAGCTTTTTGATCTCACTTCCAAAAAGCTGCCTACCGAGGTTTGCTAAGCACTAGCAACAGAACCACAAATTGAGTTTTACAAGACATGTCAACCGCGACACAACTAGCTTCGCTATTATAATCGCAACCGCCTTCTAATCTTAAGAACTGAGATTGTAATCCTTCAAATATATGTTTCGATGTTTGAATAAAGAAATTCTATTTTATTATTATTATATTAATATATTAATATATTAGTAGGCTTTGCTTTACAAAATTGGGAACTTCCCAAGCTTGACAGGATACCTACAAGAATGTTTTTGGGCAAACAGAGCAGGCTGTGAACTTTTCAAGCATAATTTGGAGAAATATAAATAAGTTTAGTCTAGATAGTCGGTCAGACTGCAGAGATGTCTGAATTTATTTATTTTTTGAAAAATTCTTTTTTATTATTTCACTGATTTCATTTATTACCGCTTGTATTTGGTATTCATTGCCAGCGCAGATATTTGATAAGCACCACCTGTGTCTGTGCATCGGATCCGGTGACAATGTTGCCCACTGCGGCCAATGCAGCCGATTTTATTTGTATTTTATCATCGTTATTTCCCTGCAATGGTATCAGCTTGGGCACTAGTCCACTATCGACTATCATTTGAATCTGTGAACTGTCGCTATCGGTCAAAGGTAGTTTCTACCCCTGGCAAAATTTTCTTTTTCTTTTAATTTTTCTTGCTTAAAAATAGTATTTGGGCCAGTCTACTAATGGTCCAAGCTGTAACCGCCAAAATATTGCTGTCTGTGAAATGGATGAGCACATTGAGTGCGGACACGATTTCCTGGATTGTGGAGACTGGCGGTGGTGGATCCATGTT
>JAEIFV010001266.1:0-71089 GCA_018904265.1 Lordiphosa collinella
TAACCTAACCTATATAAAATAAATATATGCCGATCTTAAGGGCGTTAAAATTGAAAACAAAAAAGCTTTTCTCACTAAAACTAGCTTTTCGACCGATTGTTCCTATGACAGCTATATGCTATAGTCAACCGATCCGGTCGATTCCAAAAAAGTGCAAGGTATTTGTACCAAAAGACTTCGTGCAAAGTTTGGTGAAGATAGCTTTCAAACTGACGAAGGAGAAGCAAAGAAACAGACGGACGGACATGGCTAAATCAACTCAGCTCGTCTTGCTGATCAAGAATATATACACTTTATGTGGTTCCTTCTATGCGTTATAAACATGTGGACAATTTTAGTATACCTCTGCGAGGGTATAAAAAGGCCCAGATTTCGGATTACCGTCTCGTGCCAATCATAAATTTTAATGCTGGGAGATAAGATTGTGCTGATTAAAAAAAAATTTACAAAAAAAAAATAAATAAAAAAAAAAAATTTACATGCCCCGGGTGAGGCTCGAACTCACGACCTTAAGATTATGAGACTTACGCGCTGCCAACTGCGCCACCGAGGCGTTGGATTACACTGTACTCTAAACACAAGGAATTCAACATCCTTATCTCATTAGATGAAATTATTAAATGTTAGTGGGTGCATTAGCGTTAAAAATAGAAAAAGTGCCTAGGACTCGAAAAGTAAAGCCAAAAATTTATGAACCCAGACTCGAAGTAAAGCATTAGGTTCGATAAACACACGGGAACCTTCACTTTAAAAAGTGATTGAACCCCTGGACCAAACTTTCACAAAATTTTAGAGGCTTACAGCCTTGTCTTTTATCAAACCTTTCCATGGTTTTGGTAACTACACGAAATTATCACTTTTACAAATTAGTGCACAGCAGAAGTCAAACTTTAAGAGGGAAATGTCATATCGCAGTTAGTCACTATACAAGTGGGTTCTTCTCAAAAGTAAAATGGTAAGACACGTATCTTTTTCTTATAATAAATTGCATTTCTCCATAATCTATACTGCTTCTACATAAATGCAAAAAAAAAAACAATTTCTTCAAAACATTGACATTCGATACGGTGAACCTCTACACAGAGCTACATATATCTTCAATAAGCTTTGAACTTCAGGCCACTAATTGAATGTTTGTTTACTCAATGCAAAAGTTTGTCAAACAAATAATCCAAACAATCCAATTCAATTGCCTAACCACTTAGCTAGAACTGAACACATTTAATGGGAAATTAAACCGTGAAATTTTTATAAATATTTACAAAAAACATAATTAAAGTCGTGGGAAAGAACAACAAGAACTTAAAAACGCCGCTAGTTAACCAAAAATGTTGTTTGTTTAAATATGGCCACAACACGTGATCATCAACGATCACAACTCTGCAGTCCCGAATCGTTTAAGCAAGATCTAAGCAACAAATTGTAAATATTTAAACAAAAAGTTAAGCTAGACGGCATAATTTTTTTTGGGGGCGCAAACTCTATGTAAATATTTTGAAATTTTCGTATTTTCCAGTGGTCTCTATTTGATTATTTATTGTCCGCCCCAGAGAAGAAGGCAACCGTTTAATAAGTGGATGGGGAGGGGAGTGGCTGGGTGCAATTGTTTGCTTGTTAATTGTAGTGTAGGTCAGTGTGCAAAAACAAAAATCCGTATGCGGCTCCTGCGTCTTCTCCTTCTTGTATACAAGTTGGTGGTGTGTTTAGAGTGCGTGTACAACAACGTTTAATTGTTAATTGTTTATTAAAACTACAGTTTAAACAATGCCTTGAAATGATGCTGTTGCTGCTGCTGCTGCTGTTGCCGCTGCAGAGGCATCAATGAATCAATGGGATGGGCTTTGTGTACTACAACTCAACTCAATTCAACTGGACGGCCCACGGGTCGTATACATAATTTTGTTTACAAACATATCTGCATAATAGTAAACAATTTCCAGACCATTTAATAACATTAAACATTTAAAATTAAAAGCAAAAACAAGCGAAGAGCAACGTTTATCTTTATTATGATGATTTGAACTTGAAAAATGAATGAACAATGATGACGACTTTTGTTTGGGAATTCCCTAGAGCGCGGTATGTTTATAATGATGATGATGATGGAACTCTTAGATGGACCACACATGTGTAAAAGAGTGGAAAACCTGCAGGAAAATGGCGGAACTGTTGACCCAGTTACAATGACGCACACGGACGCGCAAGCTGTGTGGTCGGTCGGCCAGTGCAATTGGTGGTGGGTCTATAAATATGTATGGTTGTACATATATTCACATTAAGACAAGATGTCGTACCGGGAAATGCAAAATAGGAAAATGAAATGTTGCCAAAGATATTCAGTATGACTAATGCAAGAAAATTATAAATACGGAAATTTAATTTAGCAAAATTTTTGGCAAGAATTCGGCTTGAAATTGTTTGTCAAAATGTCAAAATTCTAGCCCTGAAATATATCAAAGTAGATCTAGTTATGTAAATCATAAAATTGAAATCAGTTTGTTACTGAATTCGTAATTCTAATCGGTCGTAAAAACTAAATAATACTTTAGCTTTCTTACCATTTACCCGGTTTAAGTTATAGAAAAACTATAGTTTCCAATCAAAAATAATAAATCAGAAAAAGGTGATATGTGATGAACATACAAATTTTACTAAAAGTTTTACCAATGGCAATAAATGGAAAAAATTAACATTAAACTTTTAAAAAAAATTTTAGCCAAAAGAAAATTTGGTGGTTAATTTTGAAATTAAAATAAAAAGGAAGTCCTTATAAACCGCCATCTCTTATACACAGACCTCGCAAATAACTCTCAACACGTTGAGCGTGTCGGCAAAAATCATTTTGGAGACGGACACAACGAAATGAGGGAGTGAAAAGAAACTTTCAGGTCTATTTTTGCTCAACTATGTTCTGCTCAATCAAAGAGCACATTTTCCGTTTCTGTTTGTGGAATTTCGGGCTAGTGTATTTTGTTGTTGTTAAACTGTCGAAAACTCCTCAGCTCAACAGGGGGTCGTGAATACCCTCAATTAGGGCCTATGGTCAGCCTATGGCTAATGGCGTTGATTCGTTAGTCAATGAGAACAAAGATCTGGCAGTGGTTTAATTTATGCTTCGTTTCAGTAACATTATTTTTGGAAATGAATCCGTATGGAAACCGAGATTAGTTTTGATAATTGAACGTTAGGTGTATACATATCCTTTGATTTTAATAAGATTGCCTAAATAGGAAGGGCTGCTATCAGTAAATCCATGTGATAGCAATGCTTCGCTCATTCGTCCGTTTAAAATGAAAATAAACATACCACCAAACTTATGGAATCACTTCTTCAAATTGCGAAAAGAGACACAAACCTTGTACTTGTGCGCCCATTTAGAGAAGCGTATAGGAATAGCGCTTTAGGTTTATCCGCGGATTATTCGCACATTGACCGAGTGTCTGCAATATACTGAGAGAGCAAGCAGCACATGGCGAGCTTTCTGTAAATCAAAATCAGTTTTGTTTAAAGACCTAGACGAACTTACGACGTAACGAGAAGTTTTATACAACAATTGAGTGAAGAAGAAACAGGCGTAACAATTTTCTTGCACTTAACATTTTGCACGACGCAGTTAGAAAAGAATTTTTGCGCTTAACAGCACATGCGTGGATTCTATGTTAATAGGCAGTGGGCCTTATTTTGCGTTGAGCAGCTGATGCAATATTTCAGTCAGGCAGAGAAGCCAAGACGAAAGGGCCGCTTAAAAATGTTTTCGCATGAAGGCATAGTTGCAGGAGGGTCATTATGTTTGCTTTCCGACCACTTCCAACTCTCTTTTTACTATTTTTCGTTGCAAAATACTATAAATAATGCGTTTGGACTTGCGCTCTTGGGTAAAATGGTCAGCGTGCACTTCGTAGAATTTTACAACGCGATCACAAAGACTTTCTTGCTCGGACGGCATGATGGCGACTACTTTTCAAAATTTTTGTCAGGGGGGCATGAAAACGTGTTGACAGGAGAACAAAGAGAAATAAATGTCATCCCGAAGTTTTTATGTAAAGCTCAGCTAAGGGCGCGCTCTCTTAAAGTTTGTGAAGATTTTTAGTTGTCACCCGTTGAACCCAAAAATAAACATTCGAAGTGTATGGAACATTAAGATATAATACTTGCAGGCAGATTATTTCCGCAGCACAGCGAATTTCGCAGTGGAGCTTGATTGAATTTCTGATTTGTTTTAGGTATATAATGTTGGCGCCAGGTTTTTGTCATTTGAGGTTCCAAAGAGACCATGAAACTTACTCATGTGTTCAGTTCTGAAATCTGTGTTCAAAAAAGCCAACTTCAAGAAGTAGCTGGCCCCTGCCTCAGTTAAATTCAAGACAAAAATTCATATAGGGGCAATCGTGATCTTAGTACCAATCCTGTAAATCAGGACTGATTCGATACTGAAGGGAGGGTAAAACCGAAACCCTCAATAATTTACAATAAAATATGTAAAATTTTTCATGTTGTCGACGAAAAGGTAGCCATAACTTCCGGAAAATTTAGTGTTATTTTCACTTCTCATTACATGCTCTTAGATTTTTAAGCTGCTGCTGCTGGCAAGACTTTTAACTCTGCTCTTCTTGACCGCCCGTTGGTTTTTCGCAGCCAGCATAGCGAATTACGTTTCTCCAATTTTTCGATATAGTCTGGCATTAGGGACTTAAATTTGTTTCCATGAAAAAAAATGATGATGTTAATTCTAATTGATCATAAACTTGCCATTTTAATGCAGTTTTCCATTCCATACGCCATTGCAATTCTCATGGTTTCTTTCATCTTCCTATAAACCATATCGTTATTATTTTCAATTTACAAAACAAACCCCCAATGAGACACATCATTATAAATATATGCATGCATTTCGTTCAACCCCCGCAGAGTCTCTCTGTGTGCGTGTTGGCTGTGTCCCTGTCCAGTCAACAGTTAATAAATAGTCGAGGAAAAACCCAGATCCAGATCCCAACGAAAACCCAAAAATTACTGCGAATGAATTAACGTTTAGCGCGTTTTCAATGGAAAAGGAAGCTGGCGGCATTCGTAACGAGCTGTTAATTGATTTAGTCGTTCTCTGGCACGGATCTCACTCCCCTGAGTGCCGCCATTGCTGGATCGCGACGCCAACTCACGACCGTGACGACGACTATGGCGACGTTGCTGCTGCTCCGGCTCTCGTGTGCTCTCTCTGCGAGACGTTTCAATTCCCCCAAAAACAGATACGCGCCGCTCACACCAATAGATACAGATACATTTTGGTGTGGAGGTGGAAGGCGGAGTTTTGTTTACATTTAACGAAATTCTATTTGTCGACGGCATCAGGCGCGATATTCTTTTTCTTTTATTTGGTTGTCTTGACTTTTGGACGCGGCCTGAAAGATATTTCAATTTCAAGCCACTCGCCATTTTCGAAGAATTTTGGCAATTTTTCTGTGGGTTACTGCGGTTGGCGGCCATAAATTATTTTTACGTTTGATTATTATTACTTCTTGTTCGTTGTGCTGGCATCCAGTGCCCGCTGTTTTCGTTTTGCTGCAATGTGCTGAAATTTAATTTGTGAGTGAGGAATAAAATTAAACAGGCCTGAAATAAAAATGCAAAAAGAGAAAAGAAATTGTTAAATATATATTTTACCCCGGGGGCGAATACCTGATTTATTAATTGGTCGAGGTGTGTAGGATGAATTGTGATGAAAATGGTGATAAATGGCACACGTAGAAGAATTGATTGAAAGGGATAGGTAAAATTATAGTAAATTATATTTGATAATGAAGGGTATCAATCACGATTTTGATTGAAGTGAAATTCCAATATACTCTGTATCAGCGAAATTGTACGCTTGGTATGTATTTGGCTGCTGCAGTAGCAGCTGAAAGCAGAGCTTGTCTGTTTTTCTACCATGCTCCCATTAAACATGGGAAAAGGGTATCATAAAGTTGTGCAAAAGTATGTAACAGGTAGAGGGAAACATTTCCGACCCTATAAAGTATATATATTCTTGATCTGCAACATCAACCGAGTCGATTTAGCCCTGTCCGTCAGTCCGTCCGTCTGTCCGTATGAACGCGTCGATCTCGGAAACTATAAAAGGTAGAGCCACAAATTTTTGCATGGAGGTAGGTGTATTCCAAACGCATATCGAGTTTGTTTCAGATTTGGAAAAATTTTAAACGTCAAATGTCATTCGGAATGCTACTAATATTAAGTAAAACTTTCACATTTACGAAATGGGTCGCTATTCGTTTGAAGAATGTTGGGAAATATTAAAAACATATTTCCAAAGTGGTGAGACCTCGACTCAATCTGTGAAAAATTTGAAAAAAAAACTTTTAACAAAAAAATGTTCCGAAAACTCAATTTGTGGATCAATTCGTGAAGCGAGTTCGTGAAACTTGAATGTTGGTGGATAAAACAAACCGTATACGCACTCGTCCGAGGCGCTCGACCGAAAACATTGCTGAAAATGTACGTGAACAACCATCGACGTCAACTCGCGCTACCGCGCAATGTTAAGTGATTGTTTCTCGGGGAAATTGAAGCGGAAGACTTGGACGATATTTGGTTTCAACAAGACGGCGCTACGTGCCACATAGCGTACGCCACAATTGATCTTCTGCGCCCTATCTTCGAAAATCGAATAATCAGCAAATATGGAGATGTGAAATAGCTGCCAAGAACCGTTAGACTATTATCTTTGGGGAGCGGTCAAGGACAAATGTTAAGCAAACAATCCTGAAACAATTGATGAGTTGAAGAACGAGATTCGAGTTGCTATTGCTGACATACGTGCCGAAACAATTGAAAATGTTCTCAAAAATTGGGTGGATCGAATGGACTACTTCCAAGTCAGCCGTGGTGGTCATTTGACCGAAAATATTTTTCATAAATGAATGACATAAACCAACCTAGAAAATGTTACTGAACGCGATAAATTTCTCCAAATTCTTGTGCAAAATTTTAAAACAACGGGTCGAAACAACATGGTGGAAAGTAGTTTCAAACAGGAATGTCCCTCAAGGTGGAATTGCACTTTAGACATGCTGCACTCAGTTCGGTAAAATTTAAGTGGGATTGAATCAGTTTTAGAAAAAGATAAAGATTATCATAGAAGTGCTGGAATTTCTGATGCCACACAACGCTCTTGATTGATATGGCAGATATGGATCCTATTATACATTCTGTCATTATGGATATGCAAGAAAAAGATTATGATATTGAAAGCTTGTAATGAAGGAAATTCGTGCAATTGCACGAGAACATAAGATTACAGCTTTTTTATGGTCAGAGTTTAAGCAGCTGCGCTATATTAAAGAAGAGGAACGAGAGGAAATCTTTATTTTCGTAAGACAAGAACTTGTGTGGATTTCTATTTCATCGATCGAAACGTCCGATGGTCAATTAAGCATGGATGAACTGGGCGAAGGTGACGCAAGCAAAGATTATGATCTAGCCGAATATGACATGTTGGACTATAGAGATATACAAATACCAAATAGACAAAGCTCTGACAGCGTAATAAATGTCCAGCTGGAGATGTACAAAGATCAAAGCAAGGACAAATATAAGGCACTGTCGTTAGTGAAATTTTCAGTCCGATCGTGCTTGAGAACCAACACTTGACACAACAAAGCTAACACTTTTTACCACACACCCAAAGAACATCCAAACATTTTGCACTTTAACCGGAAAATTAGATAAGACCACGAAACCCGGAGGTCTCAACTAAACTCGAAAACACAAAAGCCTCCCCTTAAAGTCAGAGGACGGTATAATTTCCCTGGTCGCAATTTAGCAAAACAATAATAACAAAAGTAAAGTTATAAACAATTAAGAAACCTCCCCCGACTCCAGATGACTAGCACTCATACCTTGAGACCCGCAACAGTTTGTCAGATTTGGAATTCCTCCCCCTCCCCCTGGCAAAACTCATCTATCTTCTAAAATTACAAACAAATTTTCCACCAGATGGTTTTGTTTGTTGAGTAGTAAAGAAAAAACACGACGACGTATTTTAGTCGACTCGACGCAGCTCCTACTTGTTTTTTGCAAGTTGTATCCATGTTTGGTTCGGCGATTATCCGTGCCCTGAATTACCAATATGTATGGTTTTTAGCTTAGCTATGAATTTGTTCTTTATTGTCGGGTTTTTATGAGCGTAAAGCAGATAGTGACATCCGCGTTTTTTACTTAAGATCTTTTGTCACAAAAATTTTCCAATGAAACTATAATTCCCCCTATATGACGTGCGTGCCGTTACAACTCGTAATTATCTGATACCTGTTACAAAAAAGTAACTTAATCGTAAATGAGTATTTTACCAGATTCCGACATCGTAAAATCCTCGTGACGGGCTCTAGTTCTTATATCATTCAGAGTTAAAAACCATAAGATCGCGCCCCGATATTTGTCAAAATCCACGGGATCCACTTTTTAAATTTTTGTGAGCCGGACTAAATATTTTTAAGGTTAGATAAACTCTCGGAACATGGAGGGCTCTGCGAGGAAAACGTACAAAATAGGCGTTTGTGGGTTTTTTAATATTCTGAGATTCATCCAATAAAGACCAGTAAACCCTTGATAAAGCCTCGGTGAGACGTTGAAAATCAACCTTTCGCAATCAAAAGGATGCTATACGTTGGATAGAAGGATAAGTATTTTACGGTCTCAGTAGCAGTAAGTACTGTCTGCCAGTGCTGGCTCCAGTTGTTTATACCAATGCTTGAAATTATCATTATCGTTCGTCCCCCTTTGCCAAAGGTCTTTGCCACGTTTTTCTTAAGGGGGCATTGCTGCTTGGAAAGCTGTTTTTTGGACCTTTTTAAAAAAATCATATTTGAAAACGGAAATAGTTGTTTAAATCCTGTTTTTTTTTATTCTTCTAAGAACATATTGAATTAAATAAAAATTTTTTTCCCTTTGTACGAGGGCTGTTCAAAAAGTTGTCGGCCTTTAAAGTTGGACGTCGAAAAAAAAGGTATGCTGCTGGCGGCACGGATAACTCCACTTCGGATCATCTGAAATGGAAAAGTAAACGGCGTAATTCGGGCCCCTATTTAAATCATAATTTTGCGATTTTTTTTACAAAATGGCGGCCATTGAAAAATGAAAAATCGATTTTAGGCAATTTTTTTTTGTAGTTTAGTAAAAAAATGTAAAAATTTTTTTTTAATTATAATTGAAATATGGGCCATAGTTGTGACAATTCTGCGTCGATTGCACTTTGTTTCATCAAAATCGGTTCAGAACTACGGGCGCAATGAGTGCCGCCAGCTCGAAAAACGTGGTTTCGAGATAAACGCGCTTTAAGTTTGCAGTTGCTAAGCAAATCGGGTCACTTTTGGTCATTAAAAAGGCTATATCTTTTAAAGTATTTTGAATTTCAAAAAATCCTTTTAGGACGATATTCTCAAATATCCAAGCTATATAAAAAATGGAAAAAAAATATAGAAAAAAAAGCAGAATTACCCCCTTAAACTTCATCATCCATGTGGCTAACAGGCACTATCCAGCGCTATATGCTGTCTGCTAATATCAAACGATAGATACAATTTTTACTTTGCTGGAAATACCCATTCAAGTTCCAAGATATTTTTCTATTGCATGCCAATGCTTACTCTATACTCCAATAACCAAGTCAGAGACATGTCATATGTGCTCAAATTCCATTACCTGCAACGATCAGTGACTTTTAGGGAGCACCAATTTGAGCCAATTGGCAACGAGAGCAAATGCAACTTGCACACACACACACAATCATTCATGCATGCAGGATTCTTATACCGCAGAGAGTGTGAGAGCGAGAGTGAGACACACATTTGCGTAAGGCGTAGGCGTACTAAAAAAAGATTTTCCAACTGCGAGGCAACTCAAGTGGAACGCGAGCGTGGAGACGATGTCTCGAGGCCTCCGATCTCCTCAATCAGTTCAGTTCAGTTCAGCGAGAATAGTCAAGACGTGCGGTACTTGTGTACACATAACGGGAAAAACGATACCAAGGCGAACTTGGTACGACTACGCGCTGTGTGAAGAATTGGAAAATTCCACAAGAATTATTATTTCGGAAATGATCAAAAGTGAAGAAGTGTCTGAATTGAATAGTCGCTCTGCTGCCACCACCACCATGAGTGTTGATCAATTGGGCCAATTTGTGGCCAGCTCCCATTACCATCATCATCCGTACACGCATCCGCCACCACATCCCGGTCATTTATATCGCACGGGAAATCTTTTACCCGGCGGAAATTTCCAAACGATGGGTGGCGAATCGCCCACCGAGTTGGTGGATGAGAAACCCAACATTAGCTACATGGAGCGCAAGTTTTATATGGATGCCACGCCCAGTTCACAGCACTACGGACTGAGTGCTTTGCACAGTATGGGAACACCACCCGCCTCATCGAGTCCCATACCCCCGTATGGTGTACTAATGTCAGCCCATTCGGCTGGTTCGGTCTCACCAAATTCCAGCTCGAAGACCCCTACCGATCAGGAGCTGCAGTATGTAAACTCCAGTTCGGTTAAGCCACTTCAATTGCAGCCAGCTGGAATCAATCATCAGTATGCGTCCACCATTAAATATTGCTCGAATAATACCATACTAAGTGCCAATGATTATCAACTGTTGGCTAACCATGAGCTGGAGCAAGCCCAACACCAGTCACAACAACAACACCAGCAGCAACAGCAACAGCTACAGCAACAACAACAACAACAACAACACTCCCCCTCAGGTGGTGGTGCCTATCTACCACGCATTAGCTCCTCCCCCAGTCAGGTTATCAGCAATGCCCACGGCATGTCCGTACTGAACTATTCCAGTTCAAGTTCTTCTCCTGCAAAATCCCTCAACGGCTCAGAGCCCTCACCCTCCCATGGCACAAATCAACAACAACAAAATCACTCACCTCAAGGCAAGGTGAATGGAACTTCCAGTCAGGATAATATTACACCTGATACCACCAAAAAATCGGGCACACGTCGTCCAGAGAAACCGGCTTTAAGCTATATCAATATGATTGGACATGCCATTAAGGAATCGCCCACGGGCAAGCTGACGCTAAGCGAGATCTATGCTTATTTGCAGAAGAGGTAAGACAAACGCTTTGAGATATTTATTTGAGTTCTGGAGAAGTATATCGGATTTCAAGATGTCATCTGCTTGATGTTTTGTCTGAGATTGACTTTTAAAAGCCATTCGATGAGCCATTCATGTGCACTCTCTTATCCCAAAGAGAGTTTGAGTTTCCTTTAGTTGTCGCTTCAATTAATTAGATTGTTAGTAAGAAATGCCGTCGTATGCTCAGACATATCATGTAATACCCATGTTATGTAGAATTTCATGAAACTAAGGAAATGAAGAGGAATTTTTGTTCGCTTACGAGGGCTGCTTGACAAGTAAATGAAGAAAGACGACACTAGTGTGCGAAAAAAATTTTCAGTTTCCTAAAAAAAGAATTTGCCAGCACTTTAAAATATGAAATTATTTCGCGAAAATCTATTTGAAATAAGACTGGAGAACATAGTGGTTGGCCCAATTGCTTTAATTCCATGGATGCAAACCCCCCGAAAATAAGTACTGGTTCGGTTCAGTGGTTCACACAGTTTCTACACCGCCGATTCGGTTCATTACATGGTTTTTGGAGCAAACTGAAACGCGGTTTTGGGTCGGTTCAGTGTGTGCACACTTTGGAAACTGAATTCTAATAAACCATTTGAAAATCTTAAAGATCCTTATAAGAATGTCAAAAGTTTATAAAGTCGGATTTGTAGCAATTGTCTATAAGTTCTAGGACTGCACTTCGAAAAGGGAGAATGTCTTACACACCCTATTAATCGTATGATTAGTTTAGGTGAAGACTACTTAAGAAAATTGAGAATCCACTCCAGTAAAGGAAGACAAATCAATTATCAACTTAAAAAAAAAAGGAGGCAAACTGATGACCGGTATATTAAGAAATAATGGGCCTAGTGCGGTAGACTTACAGGAGTAGTAGTTGTGGTAAAATTTTCGTCAAGTCATCCTTAAAGGCAATCCCAGCAAATATTTTATGATATTTTTGGTCACATTCGAGTCTTTTTCGAGTCCTCATTCTGATAAAACAGTCATAAATGCGGTTGCTTTGTTATCATAAATGATACTTGTATCGGGAGAAAATGGTACCCTAGCCGCGACTCTTTTTGAAGAGTCGTTTTCAAACCGTTCTTTTGATCAGTTTCGACTCATTATATTTCTATAAATCACATTTTGAGTATTTTCATGAGTAATGTCTTCTTTTAATCGCACATTATAGTAATCTCTTTTTAACCATCAAAAGGGCTCGAAAAAGACTCGTCAATTAATCATCAATGATTTTTGTATAAATGATTTTCTAAATGTTGGGTGGGATATCTCTTCAAAGGATCAATTCGGCCTAGTAGTGGTCCCTTTTGAATAGGGTCGAATTAAAATTATCTTAGGAAATCGAAATTAATAAGTATCATTGGCTAGAGGAAAGCGATTCACATTTTAAAACTCATCAGAGAACTGAACCGAACCGTTTTTCGGTCCTGATTTTCGGTACTGATTAATTCTATTATGAAAATAAAGCAAACCTTAGGTACTTCTGAGACAGCTCTTGTACAAAACGTCACAATCATCAAACGTTGCTCAAAATAAAGAATTTAATTATAAATGCATAAGGTGCCTTTGAAGTCTACCTTCTCGCAATTGTTTTTGTGCACGGTTTTTTGGACATAGAATAAAAACAGAATAAATATTTTTCAAATCGTAGAACAACTTATTCGAAATGGCGGTCTTGTGCCTTCCAGCAACGCCGAAGTCACTCTGGGCACTCATCGATCGCATTGAGTATCTCATGCATTGGGAAATTGTTCCCTGCTCGGACAAGGGAGCGCTTTAAAGTCTCAACAATTGGGTGTCGAGTAGAGCAAGCCATAGCCCCGAGAACCCCCTCAGTCAGGACCGCGGTTTGTAGTCCAATGGATTTAGGTCTGGGCTACCAGCAGGCCAATCATCCGTAGAAATGAAGTTCGGTACTTAGCTTTTTAGCCATGTTTGAGTCGTTTTTGCCTTATGAGCTGGAGTGGAGTCTTTTTGAAACGGTAAACGGCTTGTGGCCGGGTGGCTCAGCGGCTAGTGTGCGAGACCGCTGTGCATGAGGTCGTGGGTTCGATCCCGCCTCGGAACATCTAATGAAAAGTTTTTTTCTTTGAATAAAAATTTACACCCGGCCACACCTCTTTGCTGTTGGCGCCAGCTTTGCAGTAATAAGCCATGAAAAGCTTCTCAAACTGTTAAACTGTAGGTCCCTTTCTCTTGTGCTAAGATTAGAAGCGCACAAGCCAAGAGATTGAGAGAGGCTCGGCTTTGGCCCCTTTGGGGCTGTGTCATCTTGACAAGCTAATTTTAATTTAAACGGCTTGTTTGCAAATAATGTCGTGTTGAAAGTTTTCACAATCCAAAACGCCGGATTGATACACTTTCGAAGAAGTTTTGAAGAAGTTCATCATAGGCTAATCCCCACCAAACTATCATATAAGCCCGATGGTGATCTCTCTGAATTCTCTGAATAAGTTTGGCCGCTTGTTTTGATGACAGCATACACTCTATCGTTATGTTTGTTGAACGATTCCCCTCTATGGTGAACATTTTCTGGTCAGTATACAGAATTCGTCTGTAAACATTGTTCGAGCACTGGCGACGTATTGCTTTCGATTTTGTCTTGAGTTTTTGTTTCACAGCTGTTGTGAGCGAGCGGCCGGTGTGTCTCTTGTTTTCAAATTTGTTATGTTTGCTTAGTATGGGAGTATTTGAGCTGTAAGGAAATGAGGGACTAGACGTATTCTAGGCTAAGAACCGGATCCGAAACAGTTTGAACCAGATCAAATATGGTTCCAAGCTATGTTTAAGCTATTAACTTTTAATTTTAGTAAAATGTAGTAAGATTATCCCAGCTTCGAAACCAACTACGAACCATTATAATTCAGTTCAAAAGTGGAAATCGATTTCAAGACGTTTAAAAATTTAACCTGTTCTAGAATTTTGTGTGAATGGAACCAAGTCTAAACTGTTTGCTAGATTATTTTAATTCCATTCTTAACTATACCAAAAACCAAACAAGTCACCAAATAACAAGTCGTGGGATTGATCCGTAGTCCCCTAATTAAATATTACACTCTCACATTCCTGCTTAAGTAACGCAAGACAGTGCACGGGAGTCTGTCTCCACCATTGGCCGACATCGACACTAGCGACGATCAATATCAAAGCCAGGCACAATAAAAAAATGTGTCGCTTTGGCCAGTTTATTTATGTGCGTCCAATTTTATTTAGTCAACATAATGTGACCCTTATCCTTTTCGTAGCTCGGATTTCGGGTGGCTTGTGTTTGGTTTTCGGTTGCGATATTGGCGACGAGACGGCCGAGAACTCTTGTCTGGGTGGAAATGCGTGAGAGAGAGATTTTTAAGCTGACTTCGTTTGTTTGTAGTTCCCCCCTCCGATAAAAATAATGAACTCTAATTGAGTTTTGCTAACGCAGTCAAAATTGTCTTCTCTGTCTTTTGCAGCTACGAATTCTTTCGCGGTCCCTATGTCGGCTGGAAGAACTCGGTGCGTCACAATCTCAGTCTGAACGAGTGTTTCAAGAAGCTGCCCAAGGGCATGGGTGTGGGAAAACCGGGCAAGGGTAACTACTGGACAATCGATGAGAACTCTGCCCATCTGTTCGAAGACGAGGGCAGTCTGAGGCGGCGTCCACGAGGGTATCGTTCCAAGATCAAGGTCAAGTCATACGCGGGTCATGCCAATGGGTTCTACAGCGGCAGCTATGGTGATGCGGGAATGGTAAGTGGGGACCCATTAAGAAGATAAAAAGTTTCGCTTTTAACAAAAATTCTTCCTTCAGGACAATGCCAACTTTTATGCTCCACCTGCCTATGCTAGCTATGATTATGGCACAGCTGGTAGTGCTGCCAATGGTGTGGGTCCAGCTGGTGCTCAGGGATTTGATTCATGGAATGTTCATGCTGCTCATAGTGCCTCCGCTACGGCTGTGGGTATTGGGGCTTTGCCTCAGTACTCCAATATAACCTGCCTGACAGCGTCCGGCAACAATCTCAATGCATCTCCCACTCCTCCTTTGGCTCACTCGGCTTTGGGCATGGCTCCCACAACGGCCTCGTCAAGCTCGCCAGTTGGATCAACGGCGGCGGCGCTTCAAAGTGAATATGTGCCAGCCGCCAGTCTCGTGACTGCGGGTTATTCCTATGGAACAAGTGGCAGTGGCTTGGATAACGGTAAGTGGCAGTGTCAGGCGAAATGTGAGACGGATCGAGGAAGGGGAGTTGAAGTATGGGAATTAGAGTTGTGCAGGGTAGTGATTTCAACTACTGGTTCCAAAACGGTGCATGCTTTCACTTTTGCAAAAGATTTTACATATCTTGCACTAAAATGTATTATTGAACTATAATCAAACCTCGACCTTGAGCCTGCTAACATTCACTTTGACTAAAATGCATTTCTCAATAAAATTTATCCGGAAATAATGATTATTTCAAACATCTTCTATCGTACAAAAACTCGGACATTGTCCAAGTTAGCTTCGCCTTTTATACAGGTGATTAATTCTCTGAAAGTTTTGGACTTGTTTTATCCGTTTTAATTTTGAGAAACTTTGGTAGGCTACATTATGTACAAATAGGGTAGGCATTGGGCAAGATTTTTGGTTTCTTAAACCAAAAGAACAATTTTGGTTCGAAACTGTTTCAAGTTCAGCAATTCATAGTTCGAACCTATTCAGTACAAAAACAGTTTTGAAGCCATGCCCATTAACTATAGTTATTTTATTAAGCATTAGCAATTGGAAGTTGTAAAGATATTTAGGTGCATTGCCACGAAGTACCAATATAAAGACTGAATCATTCGATAAGATTTTGGAGTGGTTTCTCCCAAAAAAGACTATAGAAGCGTGAGTCTAGATTTAAACAAAAATGTAATTAATTTATACAAATTTATTAACTTTCGTCAAAGTGAATGTTAGCAGGCTCAAGGTCGAGGTTTGATTATAGTTCAATAATCAACCAGAAAATTCAACAGAGAATACATATGAACAAGAATACATATGAACAGATACCCTAAAGAGCGGAGCTTAAAGCTAGTTGAAAGTTTGTGCAATTTTGTGCACTTGGAATTCTCGACTCGTTATTCGCCGACTGGGCGAATATAAATAGGATTTGCAAATGGCTTGTTGGTGTGACGGCAACTGAAAGTGTACTGACGAAGGCTTTGCCATGGCGGCAGCCGAAACGGCCGTCTACACAGCCACAGCTACTGTTCATGTTCATATGTATTCTCTGTTGAATTTTCTGGTTGAACTACATATAATCAAAACTCGACCTTGAGCATGCTAACATTCACTTTGACCAAAACAGGTCGTTAAACCCATATTCAGTTTATTAACTTTATTTCACATTTTAGAGACGGGCTCTTATTTATCTTACGGTAGGTTTTCCGAAAAGTTTTTGGTTTGGAAATCTTGTAAAAAAATGTATGATCACTTAAGGTCATCTTACACGTACTTTCAAAATAATTAAAGTATTCTAAAAAGTTTTCAATTAATTTGATTTCGCTGAAAGATGAACTCTCCCAACCACTTCAAACGAACTAGTTCTGTTTGGGTTGGCGCAACTCTGTTGATTGAATGCGCCTGGGTGTTCGCGTCAATCAGGGTAATATAATTGCTGACTGTCCGCGTCTCGTATTACCGCCCTGGAGTTGGTAGCAGCAACACATGGTCACGATACGAGTAGACTCCCTCTCACTCCCTCTGCCCCTTGTGTTTCTTCGCTTTTTATAGACGCCGCCGTCGCGTCGTAGTGTGAATTTTAACGCTTGTTCATAATGAAATAATAAAACGCCACTTTAATCGATTTTTCATTTCATTTTCAGGTCTGCGTTCCATGTCGCTGCAGCCGCTGCCCCTGCCCTGCCTTTCCAGTATTCAGCAGGCCCAGCATCATCATCATCATCACCATCCTCATGGCTCCATGACGCCGCCGCCATCACACACGGGCAATCATGGTATCGATCATTCGCCCATTGATCTTAAACCGGTTTACCTTGCGCCCATTACTCCGCCTCCCACATCGGTAGCGGTCAATGGCGGTGGCGGTGGCTATTATGAGACAATCAAGTATTCCAACTAGGAATATATATTTATATCAATATGTGTCTATATGGGATACTTCTTATCATTATTACCTCAAAGGATAATCAATTTTAATTGTAGGCTTTAAGTAGTTGGAGACAAAAAGTTAGTGGCATAATGCGTATAAGAGAAACTCGAAATAAATAAATAAATATTGCTTATGCATATTTAGGAATAAAAACATTAAAAACTTATTTATTAAATTACGTGGAGCTCACTTAACCTATGTCAAAGAATTCGCATACTAATTTCAAGTTTTAAGTTCAGAATATGCTGCAGACTAGAGGAAAGTTCTTTTGAAAACAAGATCTAAATGTTATAGAGCCGACTTTTTTTTATAAATTTATCAAAGTGGAAATGGAAGCTGATTTTTGTTGAATTACCAAAAAACGATAAGCCTTAAAACTTTACAAAAAAGAATCTGAGGTAGCTGACTGAATGGGATGGGTCCACATTGTGATAGATGTTACATTATTCCATAATTTGGTAGCCAAGATGGCATCGAATGGATAACTTTGATTTTCGCGCATTCTTCTTCAATTGCCAACTTAAGTTGCATAGCTGTCTCAAACTCTTTCCAATTCTTGAAAACTTAGCAGAGAGATATCCCAAAGAAATACGGAGATACGGACTAAATTCATAATATCCATCCGTGCATTTGTAGCAAAACGCAGCCCAAATCATCACACTTCCGATACCTCGCCGAACCTGTAGCTGCCAGGGCCATTTACTTTAAATATTTGCTCGTCTTTTTGTGAATAATTGGGAATAATTCGTCTGCTCAGTCAGGCCCATAACATCCTTAAATTGTCCGCTACTCATGAAATCAACCTCAGCGAGACGTTGTATCTGTCGGCAGCAGGCATTGATTTTGGTCATCCGACCGCTTCGTGAATCCGTTCCATATATAATTGGATTTTTTTACGTAGTGCCATGTATCCAGCACTACGGAAAATTTCTGCCAGGAATTCGATTTTGATTTTGAGTAAAAACCCAAGTAAAATAGTTTGGCCTAATCATTCTGAAATGTAAAAGGTTACACTGATTTCGTAAGGTTTGAATTTAAATAAATTTTAACAGCAGCGTTAAATCAACTTCGGTCTACCATTGTAGATTTAATTTCAGTACGATGTGTCTAGTGCAGCGATGTTCCTCCATAGCCCCCAGAGGCCGAGCGCAATCGGCTATTTACACGCCGAGTTCGGGCATATGAGCGTAAGCAGCGCTCTCTTTGGTTGCACTCGATGCCCCGACGTCGAGCAGGACAGTTCAAAGCTGGGCTGTGTCGCTTTAATATCGCACACCAATACTCTCTCACCAATACCCTCCCCTTTTTGGCATCGGTCTTCTTGAACATCGCTGGTCTAGGGGTTTATTATTGATTGCGCGGTCGGGTGTGCTGATTCCGACGTACATACATCTGTGCAGCCTGCACAGAAAGATGCCCATGTGCCCAGTTACATTAATAGCTGAGTAACAAGATACTATCTCCGAGATACGTGGATAGACAAATGGACGTAGAACACTCTAACGGGTGACATCTAAAATTTGCACCAACTTTGAGATAGCGCGCCCTTAGCATAAAAGCATTCGGGATGACGTTTCTTTCTCTTTGTTCTCGTGTCAACACGTTTTTTTTTGAAGTCTGAGAGCTGCAGCTTACAAAAACAGCTAGAAGCCCAAAAATATCAAAGAACTGACCAACAGGATTCGCTTATGTATCCGGAAATACGACCCCAGGGTCGTACAGGCCGCCTGTGGAGACTTTTTATACCCTTGCAAAGGTTATTATAAAATTGTCCGGATGTTTGTAACGCATAGAAAGAAGCATCTCCGACCACATAAAGTATATATATTCTTGATCAGCATGACAAGCTGAGTTGATTTAGCCTTGTCCGTCTGTCCGTCTGTTTCTATGCTATCTCCTCCGTCAGTTTTAAAGCTATCCTCACCAAACTTTGCACGAAGTCTTTTGGTACAAATACGCTGCACATTTGTCGGAACCGGCCGGATCGGATGACTATAGCATATAGCTGTCATAGGAACGATCGGTCGAAAAACTAGTTTTAGTGAGAAAGACTTTTTTGTTTTCAATGGGAACGCCTCCAAACTTCGTATTTCTTATTTTACTATACTTTTCCATGATTCCACTAAATTTGGTCGAAATCGGATATCTATATAGTATAGCTGTCATAGAAAAGTAGAGGTTGAAAAGTAGTCTTAGTTAAAAAAAAATTTTTGGTTTTCAAAGGAAATGTCCTCAAAATTGGCATGTATTTGTTTTATATACTCCCACACTATTCTACAAAGCTTGGTCAAAATCGGATGACTACAGCATATAGCTGCCATAGGAACGATCTTTCGAAAAACTAGTTCTTGTGAGAAAAACTTTTTTGTTTTTAATGGAAACGTCCCTTACATATATTGGCATATATTTATTTTGTATACTTTTACACAATTCTACATAGTTTGGTAAAAATCGGATGACTATTGAATATAGCTGCAGTATTAATGATCGGTCCAAAAAGAAGATCTAATTCGAATTAATTCCCATCTTGAAATTTTATATGGTTTTTGAAAATTTTTAGCAACATCAATTGGGCGAAATTATTGAGAATCCTACAAAGTAAAGCATACTTGCAGCAGGTGAATTTGTAAATCATGATTAATTTAAAGATACTTTCCCGAAATGCGGTAAACGTGATACCGCATTATAATAGATGGCGCCACTTTTTGTGTACGTGTTTAAAAGGCGCGAAATTTACATGATTAATGATAAGCTTCTAGCTTAGGGGATTTGAATTGATTCCCATCTTGAAATTTTATATGGTTTTTGCAAATTTTTAGCAACAACAATTGTGCGAAATTATTGAGAATCCTACAAAGTAAAGCATACTTGCAGGCGGGTGAAATTTATAAATCATGATTAATTTAAAGCATACTTTCGCGCTGAGTAATGTGCGGTAAACGTAGATACCGCATTACCTGACATATAGATGGCGCCACTTTGTTGTGTACTTGTTTAAAAGGCGCGAAATTTAAATGATTAATGATAAGCTTCTAGCTTAGGGGATTTGAATTGATTCCCATCTTGAAATTTTATATGGTTTTTGCAAATTTTTAGCAACAACAATTGTGCGAAATTATTGAGAATCCTACAAAGTAAAGCATACTTGCAGGCGGGTGAAATTTATAAATCATGATTAATTTAAAGCATACTTTCGCGCTGAGTAATGTGCGGTAAACGTAGATAACGCATTGCCTGACATATAGATGGCGCCACTTTGTTGTGTACGTGTTTAAGAGGCGCGAAATTTACATGATTATTGATAAGCTTCTAGCTTAGGGGATTTGAATTGATTCCCATCTTGAAATTTTATATGGTTTTTGCAAATTTTTAGCAACAACATTTGTGCGAAATTATTGAGAATCAAACAAAGTAAAGCATACTTGCAGGCGGGCGAAATTTATAAATCATGATTAATTTAAAGCATACTTTCGCGCTGAGTAATGTGCGGTAAACGAAGATAACGCATTAGCTGACATAAAGATGGCGCCACTTTGTTGTGTACGTGTTTAAGAGGCGCGAAATTTACATGATTAGGGGATTTGCATTGATTCCCATCTTGAAATTTTATATGGTTTTTGCAAATTTTTAGCAACAACAATTGTGCGAAATTATTAAGAATCCTACTAAGTAAAGCATACCTTCAGGCGGGTGAAATTTATAAATCATGATTAATTTAAAGCATACTTTCGCGCTGAGTAATGTGCGGTATACGTAGATAGCGCACTACCTGACATGTAGATGGCGCCACTTTGTTGTGTACGTGTTTTTTTTAAATTAATTTTTAACAAAGGAATTCTGATTTATCTTTCTCAAAGGCTTGGGTAAAAATCCAAAGAAATTGTAAAAATTCAAATACAAAAGTCTTGGCTTTTGTAAGTAGATTTTTTTTGCACGTCTTTAATATAGGCAGCACTTAAATCTAAAGAAGAGGTGTCCAAATACCTCTTATGAGTACGTTTTTACAAACACACAGATAAAAAATCCAAAATCAGAAACAGCAACAACCACAAGAAAACAAAAGAGAAAAGCGGCACTTGTTGTTGTTGCCTTCAGTTTCGCAAGAGCATAGGAGAGAAAGAGAAAAGACACTCTTTCGAAGTTGTTGCTACAATTTCGTTTTGCGTTAGTCCTATGCGCATGCCATAAGCCTTCGCGCAAGCCAACAACAAATGCGCCTCATGCGCATATAGCGCGGGCACCCCTAATCTGAAATATTTGTGTATGCTTTTCCATGATTGCACTAGTGCTTGAACTATAGTGTGCACCCATCACCACTCTAACGACTGGTAATGCAGGGTCGTACCGATCGCTACGTTTTCCGGACATTCCCATACAAATATCGTTAGGCAATTACTTGGCTGGTAGTTGGTCTGGTGGCGACTGCACTACGAAGGGTTAGAGAATTCGTTAATGCCGCACCGGTGCAGCTGAACTTCAGCGACACATTTTAAAGCTACCGATTGAAAGCCTTTAACCAACAAAGGCCAGGTGACGAAGAGAAGACGTCTCATGCCATTTACAATACCAGAGCCGGAGCGTGAACCGAAAATCATTTGACATAGGGCATAGGTTGCTACAGTAGGCTGCAAATGTACCCCACTGCCATTTAAGGGTTAAACACAGAAAATGTTGCCGTTTCACTTACTCACTTGAAATTAGTAGGCTCACACTCATTTGTCAACATACAATAAGGGAGAGATTATAAGGACGGGACCATCTTATACTAATTTCATCATGATGCTAGATATGCTGGGTCACGAGGTCTCTCGGGGTATATAGGGTTGATTCCGATGGCCAGGCTCCTTCTGTGGGCGCCTGTACCTAGTTACTTGGGGCTCGTCCCGGCTAGTCTGGTCCGCAGGGGGAATTCTCCGGGGAATCTTACTCTGGACGGAGATCGGAGGAGGCTCGATTGCTCTTTACCGTGTTCCAGTTCTGGGGAGGATTGGTAATCTACACTCTAAAAAAAAAATCAATCCAAACGGGCTTACATCAATCCGAAACAAGATTGAAAACAGGGTAGTCCCGGATATTTTTAAGCCGATCCGAAAAAAATAGATTTGATCCCGCTTTTTTCAATCCTGAAAAGATCAAATTTATCCCGCGGTAGTCCCATAAAGATTATAAATTAGTCAACAAATTCGAGCTCAATTTAATCCCAAAGCAGGATCACACTAAGCGTGTCGAGATTAAGTTGCTCCCAGGAAGATTCCTCCACCTTTACTTTCTTCCTCCATTTTCCATAGGAATTCCACCGACACCAGTTTTGGTATATTAAAAGCTTCTGGAAAAAACAAAGAAAAATAAAAATTATTGTAGTCTTGTCTGGGACTCGAACTCACAACCTTGCAGCTTTGCACTGAACACGAATAACATGGCATCTTATCGCACAGCACCATAGTACAAATTTCGATGAAAATTTTGCTAAATAGCCATGATGGCAGATGTTGAATGACTTAAAACTAAGGCTATGGTTTCTTTTACAAATAATTTGGCCATAAAGTGCACTATTTAGGCTTATTTAGCAAAATTTGTACCGAAATTTGTCCAAATTATATGCCTGTGTGAACTTAGCTTAAATAATTTTAACCCATTAAAATTGCAATTCTATTATTGACAACAACTGTAAAAGAAACAGCAATTGTCAAACCATTTTAGAGCCAACACCCCTGGTCAAGCCTCTAATCAGCTCAAAGGATATGCACGACTGGCATTGTTCGAAACATCAACAATCCAATTATTCTGTTAATTGTCTCACCTTTATGAGCAAATTAAAATCCTGCCCAGAGTCAAAATGGAACCGAAAAACTGTCCATTGTGTGGCCAAACGGCAATCGCATCAAGAAGTCGTCGCCGTTGATCATTATCGAGGAACGACGACGACCACAACGGCGGCTTGGACCTGCAGTGGGATTGTGGGACTCAGCAGAGAAAAACCCAAAGACAAACAGGCAAAGTTTTTGAGTGAAAAATTTCAACAGTCAAAGGATAATCGGGATTAAATCTTCTTCAAAAGTTAATGTTTACACACGCACCTACCGTTGGCGATGAGCGAAAAAAAGATGCAAAAATTATGAAAATATTGTCACAAGTGCACACAGCCAGCGCAGGAAGCAAAAGGATGCCGGAGCGAGGCATTTGCCAGGACAATTGCAGGCGGCAATCAAAACATGCAATTGTCCGTTTCGTGCCGCATCGAATCGAACTGCCAGCGAGCACCGAGAAGAGCCCGAAAAAAGAGCTGAGGCCGAGGAGTCGTAAGAGGATTTGCGCGTCAAGTAAACACACGAACAGGACACAGATAGCCGGGCAGGAGCAGACAGCAGAAATCCAAATCGAAGATGCAGCCTGCATAAATAAATAAATAAAATGATTTGAACATTTTATATTTTTGCAGGCAAAAAAAAAAAGAAAACGGAACAAAAAAGTTGAGCCGAAACGATGAATTTTCCTTTGCGTTAAAATAAACAATTTTTTAAACCCGGTTTGTTGCACTTTTATTTATTTTAAATTTATGCGAAAATTCAATACGTTTTTCGCAAGGATTTTCTGCTGCCGAATGTTTTCATAGGCAGGGGGACAACTGCCAAAAGATATATTTATATTGAACGATCAATTGAAGTTGCCATACTTAGATTTTCCTCCCAATCACCAGCCGTTCGTCTCGAGTATGTCGCGCGTATTTCTCTTATAAATAAACAAAAAGTCTTGTTGCAATAACATGGCATGGAATATTTATTAAATAAACATTAGAGACCAGCAACAACAACAGCGAAACAAGTTACGATTTTTTTTATTTTTGTGGTTGTGTTGAATGGGAAAAGACTTGCCCGGACCGACGACGTTGGAGACTGCAGCCGAGTGGAGAAGGTAGGTGGGTTTTTATGAATGAATTGAAGCGTTTGTTGTAACTCGTAGTGGGAAATGCTAAAGTGTTTTGGGTTAAGTACGTTTTATGTGTGAATACAGATGGCAAAGTCAGGTAGCTCTTACCACGGCATGGAAATGAATGAACGCTTTACAGAGTTGGAAGTTGTGGTGGGTTGTTGGAATAATTAAGTCAGAATGAATGACAGGGTTAGATACGAGTTGAGTTCGTGATTTCGAAGAAATTTGATGGTTCTGAAGAGTGAGCAGTTGTAAAAAATCCAAAAATATTAGAATCCTAAAAAAATCTACTTAATCTTAGCCAATAACTTCGTTTTCGAATTGATAGAAAACAGGGAACAAGAAACATCCATAAATATTTCTTGAATATTAGAGAAATTTATATATATAAAATCTCGTTCAATAAGTCTTGTTAGCAAACTCCTCCGAAACGGCTTGACTGATTTTAATATAATTTTTTGGAATTATTTTGGCAGGTGTAAAATAGGTTAATAATATCGGACATCGGATCTTAGGTTTTTTTTTGTTTGTGGTCCAAAAAATTCGAAATTTTGGCGTTTGACTAATATAAATATTGGCAATTTTTTAAGATGATCATATCCAAAATATGCTTATTTTTAGGTAAAAGCATATGCTAAAATAGGTCAAAAATAGGTCAAATTAGGTCAATTTAGGTCAAAATATGTCAACATATATATTCATATATAAGATTTTTTGATTTGTTTGTAAGTTTATGGCACATATGTGTTGCTCGTAAAATTAATTATAATTTAATTTACAATATATAATATAAGTTTTTCCATGGTATCGGATAAGGGCGGTGTCCACTCGGCGCGAAATGGCCGCGAAATGAAAAAGTGCATATAAAACCATATGCTGCCAAAGCACACCAGTTGCCGAGAAGATGGCGTCTGCCATCGAGAGCTTGGTGAGCCAAACAAACCGCATAGCAGGTCAATCTATGCAGCGGGGACTGAAGCACATACATAGATATGCAGTAAATAGCAGCAGCTCAGCAGCCTCTGTATAGAATCTGCGAAACATCGTATATTTCGCGCGTAATATTCCGCGTCCAGTGGGCACCGCCCAAAAGCTTCTCTCCACATCACACGATGTAAGTGTTGCATATTTATTCTTTCTTACATTGTCTTGCTTTCCATATATAATCATATATGCAGCTGCATCCGTTAGTAGCATAAGTACGTTTTCTTCAATGTCATTCGGCCACAAATTCCTCAGGGCATTATTTACAAATCTTGAAATTGCACCACTGTTAACGTTTTCTATCTCCTTACTAGCAACTAGTGGGAGTTAAATTATTGAGACTTACAACTATAAGATTGGCTATAAACTTCCCGGCTTTATCAGTGGTTTCATTTTTTATTTGTTTTCGGCATCTTTACTTCCTGCTTTATGAAGGCCACAAAAATGACCGACGATGTTTAAACATTTAATTAGCAAAGTTATATTGCAGACGCCTACTTGGGAGCATATATTGACTCTCGGAATATGTAAAAGCATATGACATATTCCAAAATAGGTCAAAATGGGTCGAAAAATTCTTGAATATGCTTTTAGGTCGAAGATATGTAAATATGTCAAATATGCAAAATCAATGAGAATTTAAAATAATCTACTTTTCGTGAAACAAATTTGTATCCAATCAAATATTTTTTGTGACCACCCATTAAAAATATGATTTTACCTAAAATCCGATGTCTAGTTATTAACTATAACAGTAACAGTAGATGATTTGGGAGTCCCTCTGCAAATCGTTCTTTCAAATTGAAACCCTCTTTTGAATTGAGAACTACGCTTCCAGATCACCAGTTTGGATTTCACAGCCGTCACAGTGCAGTAGAACAGGTTCACAGAATAGTTAATCATATCCTCGATGCCTCTGAGAAAAAGAAATAATGTTCGGCAGTATGTTTAGATGTACGCCAAGCCTTCGATAGAGTCAGGCATGAGGGTTTGATGTATAAATTGAAGCCGATACTCCCGGAGTGTCTGTGGAGACTGATTGACTCTTTTTTGACGGACAGAGCCTTCTCTGTTGAAGTGCGTGAAGAGCCTATTCGAGCTGGTGTCCCGCAAGGAAGTGTTCTTGGCCCTGTTTTGTACACAGTGTATACTGCTGATCTTCCATATCTTGATATCCAAGGTTCACTTACTGCCACCTATGCCGATGACACTGTCTTTTTGGCTTCAAGCAACAGTCGCAGATCTGCCTCTAGAAAAGCTCAGAAATTTCTCGACGAATTTAAATGTTGGGCCTCACAATGGAATATAGGTGTTAATGTAGAGAAGACGCAGCATGCGGATCTCGAATTGTCCATAAGGACACCAGAACGTATCTACGTGTTACACTGGACAGGAGGCTCACTTGGAGACCCCACGTTAACCGGGTGTGTGGCTCTGCCCGTTTAAAACTCCGTAAGATGGACTGGTTACTTCGGCCAGAGAGTGGTCTTTCCCTTAAAGCTAAAGTCAGGCTTTTTAAGACCATAGTCCTCCCTACTCTTAACTGGGGTATACGGCCTGCACCACCACCATTAAGAGAGTTGAGGTTTGTGTAAGTAAGGCTCTTCGACGAATTTTAAACGCGCACCGTTATGTATGCTTTATGCGAAACCATTGAGAAATATTCAAATCGATACAGGGAGCGGTTAGTTTCTCACAATAATCGACTTGCCACAATTCTAGCAAGGCCCATTCGTCGGCGTAGGCTGAACAGAATCCACCCAGCGGATTTGTGGATATTTGGACGAGCACCAGCAGGCTGTTCATATGTGCCACTTTGTGTTTTATTATTGTACAAATTTGGCAAATTACTAAAATATTGGAATATAGTTTTTCATCAATCGTTTCAATTTGGACTATCTTTGATTGTGTTTTACAGAAAACAATGCCATCAACAAGTAGGGGTAGCTATTTGCAGCAACACACATGCGAAATGTTAGGGCAGCAAGAACAGATCAACGATTACATGAAAGTCAGAATGTCGCAACTGCATTCTTCTCAATTACAAGATGTACGAGCTTTCGGAAGTCAACAATTGGAGCAGAGATGAGCGCGCCGGACAGATGTGAACACACGCTGAGCAATTGATCGACAACGCCAGCGAGTACATCG
This sequence comes from Lordiphosa collinella, assembly GCA_018904265.1. Classification (NCBI taxonomy): domain Eukaryota; kingdom Metazoa; phylum Arthropoda; class Insecta; order Diptera; family Drosophilidae; genus Lordiphosa; species Lordiphosa collinella. The sequence continues at coordinate 27,325 of JAEIFV010001266.1, forward strand.
AGAATTTACTCTTCTTCGTCTCGCATTCCAGTATGAGCCAGAAAAAAATATTGACGACGACGAAATAAACTTCAAGATACAGCAGTCGTTGGCAGGCGACTTGGTATCATACAAATCGATTCGATGCAGTTTGCGATGCCAACGAAGCTGTAAATTGTGTAACAGAGTTTATGAACTCACTGGACTTGCCAGGCATACATTCACCACGGCTGTGCAATGGCACGCGATTGGTCATTGAAAGATTGATGAAAAACATTATCGAAGCCACCAGACGTCCCCGTTCAAACGAATCCAATTTCCTATTAGATTGGCATTCGCAATGACAATTAATAAGTCGCAAGGCCAAGCGATGTCAGTTTGCGGCTTAGATTTGGGCACATCTTGTTTTTCACACGGACAGTTATACGTGGCATGTTCTCGAGTGGGCAAAACTTCGAGCTTATTTGTGTTGGCTAAAGACGGACTAAAAAAATATCGTAAAATTCAACTGCTCTACAATGATGTCCGTTTTGTAAATGAATAATGTTCATTGAATTGAGAAAAAAATGGTTGGTGTTTTTTTTTTTATTTTTATACCCGTAACTCGAAGAGTAAAGAGGGTATACTAAAGTAGTGCAAATGTATGTAACAGGCAGAAGGAAGCATCTCCGACCCCATAAAGTATATATATTCTTGAGATTTCGTTAATTCATATAGGAAGGCTATCAACACTAATGCCCGGTAACGGAACGAGTCGGGCAGACCACACACGCCGGATCCCCACACGAAACGTCAATTTAGGAACCCTGTTCCCTAATGAAAGGGGAAAAATTGTAAAAAACAGAGAAAGTTTAGATTATATTTTTCAGCAGCAAAAGCCGAGTCGATTTAGCCCTGTCCGTCCGTCCGTCTGTCCGTATGAACGTGTCGATATCAGAGACTTTAAGAGATAGAGTTAAAAATTTATGCATGTAGGTAGGTGTATACCAGATCCAAATCGAGTTTGTTTCAGATTTGGAGAATTCCTCCCCCTCCCCCCCTTTAACCGCAAATACGAGCCGCCAAATACGGTAATATCCTCAATATACAAATGATTTTGACTATCAAATTGCGTTGCAAACTTCATTGATAAATCAACAAATACTTTACAAGCGTTTAATCAGTGTACCAACAATTACTTTGGTCAGGTCTAATCCCATGATACCCAACCAACTCTCGTAATCATGACCTTTCCCAAAATATTTCGAAACTTCCGCACGTACTCTCGCTTCCTGGAAATCCATCAACAACTCAAGCATCAGCTCATCACTTAAGCAAAAAGTCCACACCTCGAAATAATGCTCCCATTCCATCTGGGACCAGACCCGAGCAACAGAGGCCAGCCCAGAGCAGTAGCCAGCAACACCCACACCCAGCAGGCCCTCAACCTACTACTCTAGGCCATAAAAACTGTAAAACCGCAAATAAACCACAAAAACCGCAGGACACGCGTGGCATCAACATCATCAGCTTCATCATCATTAACATTACGAGAGGGAAAAACCCATGGGGCCATGAAGTAGCATTCGGTGGCAAGCCATCAGGTAGTTCGAACACACATTTACACGTAATCTGGGCAGGGGAAATACCCAAATGGAAGACTCAAGATTTTCATTAAGAATTCCCGCGGCGCGCATTAAAGTCTAAACATGCCTAAAGAAGCCCGCCGACGTGAAAAAAGTTTCCCTTTAAGGATGATCAAGGACTAAGCATCCGATGATTAGCATCCGGATGAAACCAGGTAGGACTTAGCGCCGTCGTCATGAATTTCCGCTGCTTATGACCGGAAGATTTTGGCCATGATTATGATTAGGAACTAATGGTGAAAATTTCCCAAACCCCTTCTGCTTGCCCGTGTGTGTGTGGCCACAACTAATCTGCTAAATTGTCTAGGCAGGAATAAACTAATGGAAAAAATCGAATCTACGCATAATAAGCTCCGAACCAAATACAAATCATAAATTTTAATGAGTGTCCCCAAAAGTAGGGGGGGGGGGGAGTCCCCCAAAAAAGTGGAGAAGACAACAACAACAACTTTTCATTGCAATGTGTGAGAGAGTGAGAGGATGTGCATGCATTGCGCTATCGTTGCATCTCTCTTTGCTCAAGCCACGCCCCCCAACCCCGGCTGCGCAGCCGTGTGCATAGGTGTGTGTGCGTGTGAGAGCTCTCTCTTACGCCTACACGCCCCCAGCCACTGCTCCTGCGTCAGCGTTGCTTCTCTTGTCCCATGCATATTCATAAGAGAGCAGCAGAGCTTGTGTTTGCACTGGTGTGCGTGCGTGTGAATGTGTGTGTGCGTGTATTTTGCCTTATCAGCATTTTCACCAGTTTTCATGCGAAACATATTTTCTTCAATTTTCTCCTCTTTGCAGCAAAAAAGAAGAAGGAAATGTGGTTTTTATTATTGTTGCAGCTTAAATCCTGTTACTTCGTCTTTCTCTCAAGTGTCTGATTAGTTGCACTCCCTCTGCACTTTAAAATAAATATTATTCTTAGATTACTCGCCAAGTGAAAACACCAAAATCTGAAAGAAAATTGCTAAAAATTTAATAGGCAATGAGTTGCCATATGCTCCTTTCCCAGCCCAATGTGTGTGTGCGCGTGTGTGTGTGTGCGTGCGTTGCAAAAAAGTCAGCTAGCTTCCCCCCTCCCTGCACTCTGACCATGAAATGGAAGCCAGCTCTAACGAAGCGTTGTCAACGGCGGTGTCAACGTTCCGTTCACTGTCTCAAATTGAGCATGCCAAATGGGCGAGACAGTATTCTGTGCTGCTAGACCACAGTTTTATTTATATTCTGATTGTTTTATACAGCAACAACAAAAAATGTTTGACAAATTTAACATTTTTCATATGTTCTGAGCGTAACCAAAAACGCAGATTTTCAAGGTTTTTGGCTGAGACAGACAAGTTCAAAGCTCTTTCGCTTAAGGCCCTCTTCTGGTCTAGAAATTTTTTTTTATTTTATTTTTTAGCTTAGGATATTCAAAAATATTATCCCAAAAGGATTTTTCAAAATTCGAAATACTTTCGGAGTTATAGCCATTTTAGTCACCCAAGGAGACCCAAATTTCCTAGCAACTGCCAACTTAAAGCGCGATTTTCCGACCATTCAAAATGGTGCCACGTTTTTTTTTCCGAACCGATTTTGATGATGTAGGGCTTTATGGACGCAGAATTAACGTGGCTATCGTCCCTACCTCAATCTTTGAGAAAAAAAGTTTTTACTATTTTTTTTGTACACTGGACTGCAAAAAAAACGGTCAAAATCGATTTTTCGTTTTTAAAAGGCCGCCATTTCTTCAAATTCAATTTGATTTTCACAATTCTGCTACGGACGATAAAGGCATTTATACTAATCAACTTCCCATCTTCCGTTTTGCTTTCTGATAATTGTAACTCCCGGAACCGTGGGTACCATCGACACATCTTTTTTTGGAAGAGCCTACTTTGGATCCCGAGAACTTTTTGAACAGCCCTCGCATTCACAAATTTTTAATTTTGTATTTTTTATAATGAATTGTACAACCAAATACAAAAAAACAGAATTACAAAATCTCTTCCCGATTTCTTTCCGAATTTTTAAAAACAAAAACGAAGCCTAGACCGAAAGGGCCTTTATTGATAAGGGTTTAAGGTTTGCTTTTAAAAAAAATTGTTCTCTTTTATGTTAGGGTATTTTGAAGAAATGCTTGTAGCGAAATTTTCCAACTCATGTTCTTCAGAAATAAGTTGCACAATATTTCCATATACAGAGTGGTCCATCTAGTGTTTGGAATCTGAATACAAATTTATATAATTCGTATTTTTCCCAACTTTTCTCTTAACGTTAGGAAGTAATGTATTCTTATCTCCAGGATAAGTTTTCAGAAGTTGTTTTTTTTTCTTATCGCTTTTCTATCGCTTAGAACGACTATTTCCCACATCCCTGAAGTAGCGCTGTCTATCGCCCAAAAGTTACCGCAGATAATCATCTTCTCGTAGGGAGATGAGAATGCGATAATAATGCCGATATCGCTAGAGTAAAGCGATACCTATTGGGACAATCGCATTCTTATCTTCCGCTAGAAAAAATGTTTGCTGGGTATGCTCAAATAAAAACTTTTGCTCAACCATTGCATACATTTTGTCGTTTTTACTGCGCTAGATAATTGTGCGATTCTTCCAGTAAGTATTCCTTTACTCTAGCGAGATTGAATTCAATTCTGTGTCTTCTGGCAGATATGAAAAGATCTTTTCTGGAGGAAAAGAAGGCGTTTCTACCTTGGGATAAAAAATGGCTCTTTTGCGAGTGTAAAAAAAAGTATTTTTCTAGGGATGAGAAAGCGTTTCTTTAGTGGAATAAAGTATAGTCTTTTCCTAAAAATAAAGCAAAAACGAGAGCGTAAGTTAAAGTTGGTCCTGCCCGACTTCAAAATACCCTTTACTCAGGACAATTATTGTTTAATAGTCATTCCTTAAGTTAATTAAAAGAGCATTAACATTAATGTGATCATTTCAACATTACGTAAGCAAACAACGCATGCAGCGCAAAAAAGTATGCAACGTTTTTATAACCTTTATAACTCTGCCATTTATTATCGGATCTTTATGAAAATTTCAGAGATTGAGGTGCTTCCTTCTGCCTGTTGCATACATTTGCACGACTTTAATATACTCTTTTTACTCTACGAGTAAAGGGTATAAAAACATCTCCTGCGGGATAAGAACTCTATTCTGAGGGATAAGAAAGCCTTTCTTTCTGAAGATAGATTAGGCTGAGATGGACACTTATTTTGCCTGCACATGGGCCGATTTCCAATCTCAGCCCGGGCGGTTAAAATTTAAATATAGACTGGATCTCTGTCTCATATACATACTTCAGAGAGGAAGAGTTGGAAATGGCGTCCAAGTGTTTTGAGTCTCCTTTTACAACAAGCTGACCAGTGGCACATTCTTCATGACACTTGCTGCTTCTACAGTAGTTGTTGTGAGCGATGCACAGGCGACGCGCTTAGGGGCATTTCTGTCCTTGTCCTCTATCCGATAGAAGCTGGATGGCAGGGCTGCAAGCCGGTTTTGAACCGAACCGGCTTGAACCCGGAATTCCGACTATTAATTTACTGTGAACCGAACCTTGAACCAAACCTCTTTAATAATAAAAGCTGAACCTGAACCTGTTCCGAACCAGTTTCGGTTCGGTTCAACAAAAATGATAGACAAAAAACAATTGTGACCAACTGCCTAGCGACTTCTTCTGTTATCTGGTCGGTTTTGGGCAAATGAGTCTTAAAATCGTCAGAAAAGTATAATAAAACAAGTAAGAAAGCCAGCCCGACTATAACATACCTGTACCTGTGAAGTGCTGCCCATCACCGTTGTGACCGGTGCTGCCCATAAGTGTTTATTTTCCTTATAACTAGACTATCGTTCATCCGATCTTTACCATTCTTTTGGCGGATCGATTAAGAATCCCCATTACTAAATATGTCCAGAAGGAACGAACCTTCTATCTATAAAACTACCGGAGATAAGACGTTTTTTCCAATTTGCGGGGGCGGGAGGGGGCGTGGCAAAAATTTAAAATAAACTTGATCTGCCTGCAAGTAAGAGATAGAGGTAAGAGATAGAGGTTTGACATGTATGGGACTTATGCTTCTTAGTCCCATACATGTCAAACCTCTATCTCTTACCATCTCTGAGATCTGTGCGTTCATACGGGCAGACGGACATGGCTATATCGACTCGGCTGTTGATGTTGATCAAGAATATATATACTTTATGGGGTCGGAGATGCTTCCTTCTGGCTGTTACATACTTTTGCACAAACTTAATATACTCTATGTACCTTTGGTATAGAGTATAAAAATCGTGATAAACGTTCAGAATTACTTATAAAGTCACCAATAGCCTCTGCCTTTTTAAGATCTTCGACTTCAAAGCCTTTAAATGATTCACAAAAACAAGAGTTTAACATTAAATTCGTAATATTTTTCAGATTACGAAATGAAATTGAACTTAACAGTAAATTATCTTTTGAATATTCCCATGTGATCTACAAATCGCGTCCGATGGAGAGGAGCTCGGCTTTGGCCCTTCGGGGCGTCACACGTCACGCTGACTTATATATTTTGTGGTGTTTTAGTTTAGGGCTTTAAGGTGGTCGTGTAGGGGTATCGAGAATCGAGAATAGAGCACTTAGAGTCTAGTACACTCAGTATTAAAAACAGAGTATCGAGTACTTGGTATCGAGCACTTGGTATCGAGTACTTAGTATCAAGTACTTAGCATCGGTTGCTGAGTACCAAATACATAGTATCGAGTATTAGTATCGAGTACTTAGTTTTGAGTACTAAGTATTAAGGTCTTAGAATCGAGTACTGAGTATCAAATACTGTGAATCGAGTACTTGGTATCGTGTACTTAGTATCAAGCACTAAGAATCGAATACTGCCTAATCGAGTACTGAGTATCGAGTACTTAGTATCGAGTACTTAGTAATAAGTTCTTAGAATCGAGTACTGAATATAGAGTACTTAGTATCGAGTACTTAGTATCGAGTACTGAGTATCAAAATCTGAGAATCGAGCATCGCATCGAGTTTATCGTGTCGAGTACTTAGTATGGAGTACTATTATCGATTACTGAGTATCGAGTTTTAAGTATCGAGTATATATTAACACACAACCACAATAATGTGAAAGGCGGAGCCTATCGTAAACAACATGTTTCACATCAAGGCCCCGTGAGTGTTAGCCCCACTCATACCTATTTTTATTTAACACTGTGTAAAGCATGGGCCGAACCAAGGTTCGAACCAAAACCTTCGCCTAAAAAACCTCGAACCTCAAATTTCCGAATCTCTACCATTGATAAATTTTGGTTCAAACCCGCGAGCCGGAGCTCCGGAAAAATTGTTTGGTTTGCAGCCCTGCAGAAAGTCTGGGGAATGGTTCCCCTCAAAGTTGTGTTGTGCAGAACTGTAACTATTACCATATCTGAGATCTGTGTGGCAATATCTTCTAAAGATAGAACTGGGAGGTTCTTTAAGCAGCTGTATAGATGACTATCCCACACGTCCTTGAGCCAACTAATCCTTGCTAGTTTAAGTACTATAAAGGTGGTTGAGACTGTGACTTTGTACAAAGCTAAAGCTTCTGAATGAAATGCAAAAAATCGATTTTCATTTGAACAAAGTAACATCTTCTTTTCACTTTGCGAATCTACTTTAATCGAAACTAATTTACCTCCCACACACACTCACACGCTCTCACATACTTAAAGTTGGAATCAACTTTCACTGCAATTGGGTAGAAAATTTGCCAGTTGCAGTATGAGAAATTGAAACAATATTTTCATAGGTCAAATGACAGACGAAATGGTGTGGGTGATACAGAGATACAGATACGAGAATAGGAGCTACCGGGACACGGGATAGCGGCAGCTGTGGGACAGACAGGCGAAGGCAACTACGCAAAAATAACATTGAACTGTGCGAAATGCACAGACATACCGAGATGAACAGTCAAAGTTACTCACAATCACGGCGCGGCGCCAATGTCGAAGACAGAAAATTTGTAAAATCAGCAGCGTTGGCGACACCATCACAAAAGAGCAGAAAAAAAGCACTAAAGCGGAGGATAGACTGCTCATTCGAATTTCAAATGCATTCGAAGGATAACTGGACACACACAGGCACACATGTCTCCACGATTTCACTTGCCAATTTCCATTTATCCTTCATCGCTCTTTCTGGCTCGCATGCTGAAAATTATGTTAAAACAATAAAAATATTTGTCAAAATAATGCGATTGCGTTAATAGAGCCAAATATTATTCTTGTATCAATTTACCCCCCTCCTCAGACGGAACGAAAACGGTTCTGTGGCAAGAAATGGCTAAAAATTCATTTTCTATGTAGCCGTTTTTTTGTTGAAATTGATTTAATGCAAATGAAAATTAATTATACTTTTAAATTATGAAAATAGCAAACAAAATAAAGAGTTCAACAGTCGAAGTACTTGATACTCCCTATCTCTCCAGCACACACACACACTCGCACCCATACTTGCCCTTGCCCAAATAAACATATAAAATTTACTTTAAAGCTGACAAAGTCAATAAATATTGTTGTACGAAAAAATATTGTTTCAATAAGCAAAAAAAAAAAACGAAGTCGGCGAAAAAAAAGTAACAACAACACCAGCGAGTGGGAAAAGAAAGCAAGGACATTGATGTGGTAAGTGGAAAGGAAGGGTTTTTTGCATTGATGTATATTTAGGGATATGGAAACAACCTGCCGATGCTTAATGATGTGTGGGAAAGTGGTTTGAGAGGTGTGAACTAGAAGTTAGGGATGGCCAAAGAGTGTCACAATACACTAATAATATTAATTGCATTTAAAAAAACTTAAAAATAGCATTTGAATAGTGAGAAGTGAAGTGATAGAGCAAGTGGACTTGCTTTTTTTAACTTAAATACCCAAAAGTGCCTAAAGACACTGAATAAGATTTTCTCAAGCTTATATGCCATCTCAAACCTTGTTTTTGAATCCAGAAACCCAATTAACCATTAAAATGGGTTGATCTATTTTGCTTTTATTAGGAAAAAAGAAGGGGCTTATCAAATTGTAGACAGAGATTTCCATGACTCAAATTCCATGGCTGCTGACTGAGTCAACATGGCGAGCACAGCGCGATCTTAACTTACTGCGTCTCAAGTGGTATCACACGTCCACGTAATAACCCCTAACAGAGCGATCGACTAGCAAGCTGCTGGTTAACGTAAGCGCTAACTCTTCCTTATAGGGTTAATATAGGTTGGCGCGTCTGGATTGGCACCAACCACCAAAGAAATCTGCGACCACAATGCCTCGGATTCAAACTTTTAGGCTGCGTCAAAATTCATTTGATTTCGAAAGATAACACTCCAACTAGTTTATCAATAGCTATTTGCGATACTTATTTCATCAGCTCTGGCGTTTCAAAGATCACGTATAGTTTAGTGCAAGCATTGAAATTTCTTCCCTCCGTTTTGTTGGATGCGTTTATTTGCCAAGACAACAATCAAAATAACTTTATTTAAACAGCTTATTGCGGGTTTTTATAGTAAAAGGTATGTAATTAATACAAAATAAGTGCTTAAGTCCCGTGCTTATATGTTTTAACGGCAAGACCTCGTCTTAAAAAAGCTTTCTAATAACGCTTATTTAGTTAACTATAGTGGTTTTTTAGTGGAATGAAAGTATCTTGATTCATCTATATTCAAGCTAGTTCGATTTTTCTACTCCGTACCATAGGTACACGGAGCATAAAAGGTTAGTGCAAAAGTATGTAACAGCCAGAAGGAAGCATTTCCGACCCTATAAAGTATATATATTCTTGATCAGCATCAACAGCCGAGTCCATATAGCCATGTCCGTCTGTTTGTCTTAGATGGTAAGAGATAGAAGCTCGACGAGTATGGGACGAAAACTTCTTATACTTGCAGGCAGATCAAGTTTACTTTAAATTTTTGCTACGCCCCCTTCCATCATATCTCCGTCAGTTTTATAGATAAAAGGTTCGAACCTTTTGTATATATTTGGAAATCAAGATGATTTATCGATCCGCCAAAAGGGTTGGTAAAGATCGGATGAACGGTTGACGAGTTATAAGGAAAACAAACAATTATGGGCTGCATCGGACAGAGTATGGCGGGCTTGACCGACTTTCTTTCTTGATTTTTCTTAATGTAAGACCTTGTGATCGCGAAATATCCAGTATGAACTGCTAATACCTGCTAGCCTACTTGAAAAACAAAAAAGTTTTGCACACTAAAACTACATTTCCGACCGATTGCTCCTATGAAAGCTTAATGCTATAGTCATTTGATTTTGATAAATCTTTGTAGAATTGTGTGAAAGCACAAAAGATAAATGCAAGCCAACATTTAAGGACGTTTCTTTTGAAAACAAAAACTTTTTCTTAACTTTTCAATAGCAGCTCACTACGTAGTTGTCCGATTTTGTCCAAACTTTGTGGAACAATTAAGAAGCATAGAAACTAATATATACAAAGTTTAAAGACGTTTCCATAAAAGAAAAAAAGGGTTTCTCACTAAAACTAGTTTTTCGACCGTTCCTATGGAAGCAAAATGCTAGTGTAGTCCGATTTTAATACAAATTATACATGTGTAGATATAAAAAAAAAACTATTCTAGCGCAAAACTTCGCTTTAAGCTCACGCTCACGTGGCCATTTCGCCCACAGTGCAGCGGGTTATTTATTAGGGTCTAGAAAGTTGGACTGATTGGAGTTTCTCTGTGTCCCTCTGTTATATATGGCCTTACAAATCACAGAACATAAGTCCGAGCCCAAACGATTGGCATTTCTGCACAAAAATCATAGCATACTTACAGGACCGTACTACCTTAAGGACTCGTCTTTGGGTAACAATCGCGTAAACCTTTACGTAAAGAGAATTGTTGCTATAGTAAATTGAACCGAAAATATCTTTTAGAAATGCGCTAACCGACAAAATTGTTTACAGTTTTTCTTACTATTTTCACAGTAATTTTACCAGCAAAATAGTACATTGACAGTTTTCTGGAAAATGTACCGAAAAAAACTACTGTAATGTAGTAGGAATACTATTTTAGCTGTCAAGTTACCATACAAATAGTATGATAACATTTTTTACTTTAAAAGTACCAAAAAAAGTAATGTAACTATTTTAGTTACCTTACTATGTGACTGTTTTAGAGACCTTTTTGAAATTCAATAAGAGAACTTTTTTAGCAGCCTCCAGGTCAATAAGTTATGTTTGTTCATAACTTTTATAACAAGACACACATCTTCTGCAAGTCGGCAGAGGCCATTCCATGCCAACAATGCTTAGACTGTTTGGGAATTCCAAGGCAGGAGCAAAAAACAACACGTACGGCAGCAACGCCAAATTGACAGAACGCTTTGTAAGTGTGTTAACCCAAATCTTTACTATTTTTACTTTTTTTTTTGACAGTAATAATACCGAAAAATTCATAAGATGACTGTTTTTACAGTACTGTAACTGAAATACTTGAAAAGGAAGACATGGTCACGTCAGATCAAGTCACGTTAGAGTTACCATTTCTATGGTAAATCTGCTGAAATAACTGTAACTTTTTACAGTAACAAAATATGTGTAAAAACCAGGGATGCAAACCACACGAAAATAAGTACTGGTTCGGTTCAGTGGTTCACACAGTTTCTGTACCGCCGGTTCGGTTCATTACATGGTTTTGTCATCCTTAAAGGCTTTATCTCTCCTAAGGATCAATTTGGTCTATCAGTGGTCCCTTTGGTAGAGAGTCGAACAAAAATTATCTTAGGAAAACGAAGTTAATAAGTAGGTATCATTGGCTAGAGGAAAGCGATTCACGTTTTAAAACTCATCAGAGAGCTGAACCGAACCGAACCGTTTTTCTTTTTGGTTTTCGGTTCGGTTCAGCATTTCTGAAAGGAAGCCGGTTCGGCTTGCGGTTCGGTTCACCAGCTGGAAAAAGCGGTTCGGTTCGGTTCAAAACCGGTTTGCATCCCTGGAAAAAACAAAAAAGAAAGTCGGTCAAGCCCGACTATAACATACTCTGTACCAATTTGGGAAACGGTGCCCATCACCGATTCTGCCCATAAACCATCTGCCGTTTGCCTAAGTAATGATGTTTTTGCTACCCTTACAAATGATATCTAAAAATGTAATTGCAATTCGTTTTAAGGCCGTTAAAAGCAACTTTAAAAATGAAAACCATCTTCAAAATTTCCACCTTCCTGCTCCCTTGAAGCACACACAAAGAAAGAAAGCAAAACCCATCAGGCAGCAAATTAACAGACATGCAAGTAAACTTTAAGCTGAAATCGAAAAATTTTTGCACACTAATTTATGCCAACAGAAAAGTAAGAGGTAAAGTAAGCCACCCATTTATCCATCCAACACCCACTTGTACTGTTAGCTTTTCCAGGTGCGCGCCTGGGCTAGCTCTCTCGCTCTATCCGCTTGCCATAGAGCGCAACAGAGAGAGAGAGAGAGAGAAAGCGTGAGAGTGGGTGGGAGAGAAAGAGCGAGAGGGTGCCTAGGCCGCATTTTAAGCATTAGTTTGAACAACATAAACACACCACGAAAGGTTCGAGGAACAGCCAAGAGCAGGAGCAGGAGGAGGACTTTCAACTATTTCCACTTTACACAGAGCAAGACAAAATCATGAATGGCGGCTGAGATACTTTTGTGTGAGTGTGCGTGTGTGTGTGTTTGCGCTGTAGGTCTTCACTTACTGACTGCCAGTTGGCGGTGGTTGGTCCGCACACCGATACGCACACTCACACACACACAGTAGATACATTTAGCTCGGTCGCAGTCGCTGCGCTGCGCTGCTTTGCTCCTCTCTGCTGGAAATCAACGCAGCAGTTGCGTCGCTTTGACTCGAGTTGTATGTTATTTCAGTTACACAGATTCAGTATCAGACGTGTTACTATACCGAACGGTTCTCCATGCTCCGCTCCGCACAAACTTCGGTGTGATTTCAATTGAGAGATAGTGAAAATATACACAACTTGTTTAAGCAAATATTATTAGAACAAATACTGCAAAAACAACAACAGCAAAGAAAAAGATAAAAAGTGAAGTGAACCCAGAAGGCCCCAGAGCCTTCTTTTGGAGAACGAACCAAACTTAGGCAATATGCATACCCTGTTCAGTGATCAGAACTCCTTCTCCCGCCATTATGCCCAAACGGCCGCCGGTTACAGTTCCGCCTCGGCGGTAGCGGCGGCTAGTTCCGCTTCTGCTGCCGCAGCCGCCCACTATGCCTACGATCAGTACTCCCGCTATCCCTACTCGGCCAGTGCTTACGGTTTGGGTGCACCACATCAGAACAAGGAGATCGTGAAGCCGCCGTACTCCTACATTGCTCTCATTGCCATGGCCATACAGAATGCCTCCGATAAGAAGGTCACCCTGAATGGCATCTATCAGTATATCATGGAGCGCTTTCCCTACTACCGGGACAACAAACAGGGCTGGCAGAATTCCATACGCCACAATTTGAGCCTCAACGAGTGTTTCGTCAAGGTGGCCAGGGATGATAAGAAGCCCGGAAAGGGTTCTTACTGGACGCTGGATCCAGACTCGTATAACATGTTTGACAATGGTTCCTTCCTAAGAAGACGACGTCGCTTCAAGAAAAAGGATGTGATGCGGGAAAAGGAGGAGGCCATCAAGCGTCAGGCCATGATGAATGAAAAGTTGGCCGAAATGAAGCCACTGAAACTGATGACAAATGGAATTTTGGAGGCCAAGCATATGGCAGCACATGCGGCGCATTTCAAGAAGGAACCCCTCATGGATTTGGGTTGTCTGAGTGGCAAAGATGTGTCCCATGCAGCCATGCTGAACTCCTGTCACGATAGCTTAGCCCAAATGAATCATTTAACCGGTGGAGTGGAACATGCTGGCTTCACGGTGGACTCTCTGATGAATGTCTACAATCCGCGTATCCATCATAGCGCCTATCCGTATCACTTGAATGATGATAACCTGGCCACGGTGGCCGCCAGTAGTCAAATGCATCATGCACATCATGCGGCGGCGGCTCATCATGTGCAACAGTTGCGTCATGTTACCCATGTCTCACATCCCCTGACACCAGGCGGCGGGGGAGGTGGCAGTGCCAATAATAGTGGCATACAATCGTCGGGACACTCACCCACCACTATTTCCACACCGCATGGACCCGCGCATGGTGGTTGGTATACCCCGGAGACACCACCCTCTGAGCCGCTTACCAATGGTGGTGGTCACTCTGGCACGCCCACTCATCCCAGCAACTCCAGCAGCAATAACAACAACAACAACAACTCGAGTGTCAACCACAATCACCATAATGGCTCCTCGGTTCATCTCACCAGCAGTCCCACCACAGCTTTGGGTTTTCGTGATATGATTTTCGAGCAAAATCAATCCTGTCAATTGGATACGGGCAGTCCCACCGGCAGCATACAATCCGCCAGTCCGCCGGCCTCCTCGGCCAGTGTGGCGGCCGCCTCGGCGGCAGCGGCCGCAGCCATCAGCATCAGTAGCCATCACCATCATCACCATCATCATGCGTTGAGCGGGAATCTGGGACAATTGGGTCAGCTAAGCAATCTCAGTCATTACCGGCCGCATGTGGGCCACTATCAGGAGTATGGCATTAAGTATGGGGTCTAAGCACTGCCATCCGGAGCCGTACACCCACCACCCACCCGCACCAAAGTCTAGCTGTGCTCTCTTGTATATTTGTTGTGTAAATATATTGTCAAGCATGATCCACAGCTCTCTCTCTCTGTCTCTCTCCTCCTCTCTCTCTCTCACACTCTAGAAAGTATCTCAAGCGAATTTATTAATGATTGTTTTTATTTTCTGTATACGATTTGATAACTATAATTAATCATAATTACGTTTAATGAATTGTTATGATTTTAGTCCTAAGACATTGTGATGAGTTTTTTGCTACACAGAATTACAATTTAACATTAGCGCATTTTTCGAAGCAAAACAAAACCATATTACAATTGATATATCGCTTAGTAATTATTACATTTAACTAGCCTAGACTACGTAAGCAATAATAAATTATGAACCTAATTGTAATAATTATATCACACGAAAAACAAATTAGCATACAGCCACAAGAAAGTGTATTAAAAAATATGTTAAAATATCTGAAAAAGAAAAGACAAGTTGGTGAGTTTTATTATTCGCATTGAGTATTGCAATTCCATCTGCTGGAGAAACAGACTTTTCATCTGAAACTGGATATATACACTCCCAATTCCTAGATAAATAATTATTCAAGTGGTTTCCCATTGCCGGCGAAGCTCAATGAATTGAGTGATGATGATTCATCAATGGCGTGCAGTGTGCAAGAGTGTCTTATGAAGTTGTCTAACCAAGGGATGTAAAATCATTCTTATTGCCCAAATTCTGGTTATTAGGGTTAACCGAAGAAATGTTCATAAAAATGTTAACTTGATTTAGCTTTCATTCTTTGACATTCTATTGACTTTTTACTAAGTAGTTAACTATAAACTCTTATTGATGACCTTGCTAGTTTTTAGCAGTCAGCTGCACCATAAATTTGGAATACATGGACAATATTTCTGATTACAAGTTTAACATCTTTGATTATGTAATAAGAATTGAAAGAGATTATCAGATACACTCTTACTAAAACCTAAACCTAAACCATATTTTTAAGCAAATGAGCCGAAGTCTGGTTTGCTTTGGTTGAGCATGGACAGCGCTGGACAGCATGGTATAGCATGGACAGTGTTACTTCAGAAATATATATTGGCCAAATTGTATTATTAACTGACAAACAGCTGGCAGTCAACCATTTTACCGCGATAACCATTCCTAGGAATTCAACAAATATTTTTCGTTTCCCAATTGAGGCAGCTAGTGGAGTTTTATAAAATGTTAAGCTACACGGTAAAAAAAGATAAAAAAAAATATCCATTTGTACTGGATATTTCTTTAATATCCTTTTATCATCCAACGGAGCTGAAAAATCATCCAAGGGATGATCACTTTTCATATCCTTTGGATGATTTTTCAGTTCCATTTGATGATAAAAGGATATTAAAGACATATCCAGTCCAAATGGATACGGGAAATCATCCAATGAATATTTCAGCATATCCTTTTTTTCTCTGTGTCCAATTCACAATTCTCTTTTTAAGCTATTTCATAGCAGCCCATAGTTGACCACTCATTTATGAAATAAACCGTTGGATGTGAAAGTTAAAAAAACAATTGGTGCAAAATTTAAATGAGGTGATCAAAAAAAATGGCAAAATGAAGTAACGAAAACAGTTTATTTTACGATAGCAGTCAATACTTTTAATTGTTAATTGATACACCCATAAAAAAGTAGTCATCAAAATGACACTATTTAGTCATCAATTTGAAACTATTGAGTATCAAATTCTCTTTAATACTTTAAGTATCAAGTTGATATTTTCCAAAGTATTAAAATGATATTTCGAAAATATCAAATCCATACTAACTTGTATCAGGCTGACACTATTTTGTAATAATTTTTCAGTATCATTTTGATACTAACTATTATCATTTTGATTGTCAAACTTTTGGTATCGTTTTGATACTAGTATTTCTCAATTTAACTTTTATCAAGTTTAGGTACCAATTCAGTTATCAGCAAACTGCCAATAAAACTAAATCATAAACATTTAAGAACTGATTTATTTTATTCTGTATTCTTACAAAATGTATTTTGCAAGTAAGGGAAACATTGTTCGCTAATATTTCAACACGGATGTTATTTAAATACAGAAGTCACAGTAAGGAAGTGCTTCAGTCCTTATCGACATAACAGTCCGCCCTTCTGATTTGGTGCTGCCCAAATTATGATTGCATGATCATCCCAGTTCGATAACTTTCTTTAGTAATGGTTCTGAAACCGAAGCGTATGTGAACCACGCCTCAACTGGAGCTGACGTTGATTCTCGCATCTTGGATAGCGCAGAAACATGGTGGAGTATGTCCTCTATATTTTGCAAAATTTTTCCAATTTTTTGTATAATGCAAGGCTGCAAGTCTCTAAAATTCTGCGATCATGAGGTTCAAGCCCTTCTTGAAGTGCTAGGCTTAGTTCGAGGACCGGTTCATTGACTCATCGAACCTAAGTTTTTGGTTTGAACCTTGGTTCATAACAGAAGATTTCTTTGAAAAAATTTTGGCTTCAATTTCTTTAGATATTGGGAAATTGGTTAAAACTGAAACCAGCGCAGAGTGGTCGAAATGGCCAATTTAGCGGCGTTTAAGTCAAATTTTGAAATGTGCCAATGCGCCAGTTTTGTTTAATTTTCGATAGTCAATTGCGTCCTGAATTTATCGATAATATTGGCTCTCTGTTAACTTGCTTATTGGATCAGCTGTGAGCTGCTTAACAAAACATATGTTTTCACAGTTGCTGAGCTTAATTTTTGCGCCACTTTTTATCGTTCGCAACGATCTTCGTTTATTCAATTAAGGTGCGGTTTTTTGCAGTCTGCGGTTAGTATATGGAGCAGATCTTGTGTTGTCCAAAAGTGTCCAAGCTAATTTATCGTTTTTTAGAGAGTTTTGTCTATTGCGAACATAAAACAGTTGTCATTTGCAAGTTTTCGAAGTTCTTTCTAAAATGGACTGTATACTGCACGACTAATCTATCGGAATTTAATAAATATCTTGCCTGTTGATGCTGATGAAGAATATATATTTTTTATGGGGTCGGAGATGCTTCCTTCTGCCTGTTACATTCATTTGCACGACTTTAGTATACCCTTTTTACTCTACGAGTAACGGGTATAAAAATAAAGGAAAGTTAACTTAGGCTCGGCTTGTATTAAAAGACTTCGTGCAGAGTTTGATGAAGATAGCTTTCAAACTGACGGAGAAGCTAGCATAGAAACAGACAGACAGACGGACAGAAGGATAGACGGACAAGGCTAAATCAACTCAGCTCGCCATGCTAATCAAGAATATATATACTTTATGTGGTCGGATATGCTTCCTTCTATGCGTTACAAACGTCCGCACAATTTGAGCAACTGAAACCGATTGATCAATGCTAAGTGAAATCAATTCGACACAAAATTTCGACGAGATCTAGTAACCACAGATTGTATTGTTACTTACATAGAAATTAATTTAATTTAAACGCGAAACATTAGCGCTTACACGAAAATCGAGTCGAAAACCGGAACAGGCCCGTTAGATTAGAACTAAGACCTAAGGTTCCACAGGTTAAGGAAGCGGAGTTACCCTTGGGTTGAAGTCACCCGATCGAACCTTTAGTAGAATTTGAGAGGTTTGCAATCTTGGTTTGGATGTTGCTTAAGAAATTTCCAAAAGCATTCTCACACTCTTTTATTTTTGTATGTGCTTGATACCCATTGTAATTAAGTCCGCTGAAGTCAAATGATCCAGATCAGGAGAATAAACATACCCAATTTAGTTGGCTGGTTGAGTCTGCTTAGTCTCGCGGTTTCTCAAATATTCTAATATTGTTGACAATATTTTATTATACTATTTGCTGAAGACTTCTATTAACTCTACATCTACAACCATTGAATTGGTTGCCGCATAAAAAGGCAAATCTTTCCCGGCTATTTAGCAAAAAAAATTTGCTCAGCTTTCACCAAAAATCTTTTTCTCTCCAACAACAATAAGACACAAATTATAAATCTTTAGTTAAAATAACTGAAAAGTACCATAAACTAAGGCGATTCCTTGTCAAACAGCCGCCAGCTTCCCTTTCCTAAATGCCAAACAATTACAGCAAATTGGTAGAAAGTAAAAAAACTGCGCCAAACCTAATGATGAGTTTGAGCTTATTAGCCGTTACCCAATCCACCGCTCAAATATTGCTGCCGCCGATGATGTTGTTGAGAAAAAACTTGGAGATTGTCATGGTCTTGTCTTTGCCAGGTCCATTGTATAGCTGTCATATTTGACTGCGACGCCATTGTCACCTTCAGAAATTGAGTTGCCTGGCGCCACAGTGGCATTGAGATAGCGCTAGACGATCATTGATGTGGGCTAAAGTCTGTTCAAATTCAAAGCTCAGGTGTGTGGCTTGAGCTCTCGGCCAAGGGCTATTTGGGTGCTTTACTCGCATTGTTTTCAATGGCCGACATGGCTTAAGTGCAGAAAAGATAAAAAAAATGAAAATAAAAACCTTTTTGGGTGGCAATATCAATGGCGCTCAAGTGCGAATGAAAAGTGTGCCAAAGATTGGATAGGCCTAAAAGTGAGCATAATTTTCAAGAGCTACACTAAAAAACAAAATATTATGCATAGTAGGTTAAGAGATGAGCGGGAGAAGAAGCTGCTTCGTTGGGGTAAGTTTCGATAAACAAGTATAGTAAGCTAATCAGTGTTTAAATTGCTTCAGTCGAAGCAGCAAAAGTCGCAAAATTTTTGCCTTTTCCAGCTTCAACTTTTTCAACTGTTCAATATGAAGTGTAGCACCAACAGTCGTCGCATAACGCTTTTTCGTCATTTTGCTTGTCGCTGCTTGCGCTTAGCAGAGCAAGTCGGAGCTGCTGCTTCAGGTCAGCGGCGCCAGTCGGAGCAGCAGCAAGTGTCCTGCTTTTGCAAGCGTCGACAGCAGCCCCGTCGCTCGTCACTGTTTATGATTATTTTTCTGCAAAATTTGCAAATGTAAAAGTTGTTGACTCAACAAAAGTGCCAGCATTTTGAAATCAAAGACCCGCACTTTTGGTTTTCAAAGTCTAACATTTTGTTTTTTTCGTTTAAATTGACTGTAACTTTGATTATAAGATTCAATTTTTCAAATCAAAAACAAAAATAGGTAAATTTAACAATTTTTATTCAAAGACGAAAATTGTTGATTTTACAATTTTTTTAGCTATCGTAGTACCGAAACGGTATGAAACAGTCTTTGTACCAAAGAGTTGTTTATATTGTCGTTTGGAATAATTTTCCAAAATAAAGGTTTGCCGAGCTCCCAGTAGTTTTGCCGTTTCTGGCAACCAAAACATGCCATTTTTCAATATTTTTGGAGTTTGAAGCACTAAATACAATTTCTTTGGGTCAGTCTGTTCAGTACTTTTTTGCTCTTGTTTATATCTATAGGCTTGTGAGTGACATAAAGACAAAATTCCAAACGGTTTTTTGATATATGGACTTCATAAAAATGGTCCTTTAGGGTATCAAAAAAGTACCTTTACGATGTGATGGGGCCAAGTCCTTTGGGGAATTTTTTTAGCTTCGGTATGTTCTTCAAAAATAGCGGGGAGAGATGGCATTGCCAATTTATGAGTTGCACTGTGTTTGTTCCGCCATCAGGCAGAAATGACTCAGCGGACTTGGATGAAATTTTGCGCACAGATAGTTTGATAGCCTAAAAGCACGTCATTTAACTTTCTTTTAATGGTCAAAGAAACACGAAATTTTAAAAATTTTGAATTTTCCATATGAGTATAGGAGGCGTAAGTCCAACCTTAAAAAGAGCAAGACAGATGAGTTAAGAAACTTCTTCGCAAGCGGAGCTCAGAAGAACGCAACAGTTAAGCCATCAAGCGGAACAGACGAGCAATCGACGCCAGCAATTTGCTGAAAACATTGCATCCTAGCGTGCGTTTGAGACTCAAAAACAATCGCAATCGCGGCGCGATAAACAAGTTGAGGTTGAGATCTGCAGAAACGCCGGAGTAGGTGAGCAACCGACGCTTGCAATTTGCTATAGACATCGCTTCCCAGAGGGCTGTTGAAACAGCGGTGAAATTAGAAGCTTGGTTATTTGAAATACTTGGGTGTTTTTAAGCGAGCTGCAATTTGCCAATTTTTCAAAAGAGCTTAGATTGCTATGAAGATTTGATAAATGGCAATTGAACCCACTTAAATAGAAGGTGTAGACCAAACTATCAAAACATGATTATCATGAAGACGTGTAAGAGGACCAAGCTTCGAAAATTCTCATAAAAGTTTTGAATTTGATAAAGATTTAACACGAGACAACTAAAATCGGGTAAGTAGGAGGGTTTCAAGAGTTTAGACATTCGGTAGGTACGAGTGGTAAAGATCGAACTTTAACTTTGAAATGGGCTTAGGAAAATGAAGATTTGATAGATGGCAAATGTAAAGGAAGCTTCGCCTCTTTGTTTTGAGTTTAAAATGCTGAAGAGGTCGTAGCAAATCAAGGCGGTTACCTGCTAGTTATTATTTCAATACAGATACAGTTTGTAAGTTCAGCATTACCTAGTCTAGCTGGCTTTAGTTCTTATAAAACACTGAGGCATAGACAAAGCATAAAAATACTCACCATATCTTCCTTTTGGATTTTTCCTTTTATACGAGTTGTATTTGTAGGGGAACAAACGGCGCCGCCTAACCGCCTAAGACAACCAATAAAACGATTTTCCTGATATAAGTCCGCATACTTACAAATATTATTGTCTTCAGGAACCAAATATTATTGTCTTCGCACCGTTTTCATTTGCGATTTTTAGTTTGGATCATTATTTCCAAAAGGACCTCGGTTTACGATACGAGATTGTCTTCTCTAATTGTAGATAAGCCTGTTTTTTTCCGCTGGTAAACTTTCGTTTGAGATTGTACATACAGCAACTTCTTCGATATCGAAAAGCACACTAATAGTCAGGAGTATTTACTCAAATTCCTAAAAACACTGCGATTAGTTGTTAAGTGTTTGTAGAGCGACGAATCTAGGAGATCCCACCCGACAATCGACCTCGAGAACGGATCCGTTTTCGACATTTTCTAGAAATTTTCTCTTACTAAACTATCTAGAACGTGTTCCGATTTCGGCCCGAAAAAGTATTACCTGGCGCTCAGTTTGTGGCAGCAAATCGTATTTTCTCGATACACTTTTTCGGATCAGTTCCGACACTTTCTCGATAGCGAAAACGGGTCAAAAACGGATCGAAAACTGAATCTTTTCCGTTTGAAATCCGCATCTCTAAGGAAAAACGAATTTCGCATTTAAGAGAAACTATCGTCATAACTGATGTCCGTTTGAAACCCGAATCTCTTACAAAAAGCGGACTTCGATTTTTAGAGAAACTTACGTAATTCTCGTAGGTCCGGAAACATATGAGAAACTGTCGTGTGGGAACTGTACTGGAATAAATTCATGACTGTATTCAGATAATGGAAATTTCTGTACAATTTACTGTGGAAAAGGGTGGGTAAGCTACTTTAGTGAAAGCTTAAGTAGCATAGCTTAAGACACCTACTGGCGTAGCTTCAAAAAGTTTCACAGACTTTTTACTCGTAACCTTAGACCAGTTGTTCCTAGTTTTATTTCTAGTTCTAGTTTTGTCATCTATATTAATTGTGTGTTAAATAGTGTCCCAAGAGCTACGCCCCACTCTAAACTCTTATTGCCACTCAATTTTGTGTAAGCAAATTCAGCATATTCCGGCGAAATTGCCCCTTTTTCGGCTGTTGTTGCTGCGTGGACAAAGCAGCGCGTTCGTTCATATCATGGGTCCATTCGGTGTCAAAAGCAACAAAATTAAATGCGAAAACAGAAAAATGTTGGAAATGAAAAATATGTGAATGTTTGCTTGCAGCAGCCGTTGCAGATTGCGCGGGTGGTCCACACACAAACTCACACACACGCACAAGCGGAGGACAAGAAAAACAAAATGCCATGGCGACAAAATGTTGCAGTGTTTTCTTAGCGATAAGGACGCAGGCACTGGTCGCAGGACAACAAAATGCCAAATGTCCAATAATCAAATCATGACAATGGGGATGGGGATGGGACGGACCCTAAAGGGTAAGGGAGGCACAAATATTGACAGCTGTCCATGCTCCAGCACCCGATTTACATAAATATTATTGCAAGCCTAATTAAATGCAAGTATTAGCCCGGCAACAGCGGCCAAAGGATATGCCAGGACTGACTATCTAATGAGCTCCTTTTTAGTAATTAACGCTGCTTATTTTTCGCGCTTTTCCCCCCCGGTGGGTTGGCTCAACTCCTCTCGGCTTGGATATTTATTTACCTGGCCAGTTGTTGTGTTGATGACCTGTTATCATTGCGCCGTTATAACAATAAATTCTACTGCCAACCGCTCAACAACGATGACAACAAAACGATGGAGCTGCTGTTGTTGTTGTTCTCGTTGCTCTTGTAGCACGGTTTGCTGTTGTTTTGGCAGCTGTCGTTGCAATTAACCAGGCTATAATAGACAATGGCTCTAAAGTAAATTTCATATACATATAAACGACATTCATTTGTGATTCGTTCGCCTCGTGTGTGGGAAAAAGTTGTGCTTAAATTAAGAGTTTAACTTGAAATTAAATGTAAATGGCTTGCGTGGGAAAATGACTTAAAATAGTTAGTAAAGTGGGAAATAGAAATAACACAAAGTTTGAAAGTTACATGAAATATTGGATTAATAAATTATTCTCAAATCTATAAATACACAGTAAACATAAATATATAGAGCAATGGGGTCCTGTAGAAATTATACTTTATTTAAGAAATTTGTGTAATTGGTTGAAAAAATAAGGAAATGTTAAGTTATCGGCAAAATCATTCACCAAAACCGGTGCTCGCAAAAAGAGGACCATTTTAACCGGCAGTCAAAAAATAGACCTAATTCTAGGACATCATGAGAAAGGGAACTGAGCTTGCAAAAGGAACTAGTTACCAACTCAGCCCAGATACTAGCAACAGGCCAGACCACCCGTTACCCTTTTGTCAAACAGTGCCAGTGACTTCTTTATATTTAACGGACTGCGTCCTGATGAGCTGATCATTAGGATGGAATATGCCCTCTCATCCGACCACCACCCCCTTGTAGTTGAATTGGAAGGATCTCCTCAAAAAAGAGTCACAAAATGGCGGTTATTCTCACCTGGCACTGACCTGGCACTTTTTAGGAAGGATCTGGAGAGAACCTCAACCAAGAGATTACTCTTCCTGAGGATATAGAGGATGCCCAAAGAAACTTCGTAAATAAAGTGCACGCGGCGGCCCTCAAAGCGCGTCCAAAGGATACCCTACATGATCGCCGACATCACTCTAGCCGTCCGCCTGCCCTCGATACTTTAATGCCCATCAAAATAAGACTGAGGAGGCACTTTACTCGCACAAGAGACCCTAATGTGGATAGGATATACACAAGAGAGGCGAATAGGGTCAAGAAGCTGCTCGTGAGGTTCAGACAGGATTCCACAGACCGTTTCCTAGAAGGCGTTACTTCTGATGCTTGCACAAATTACGCGCTCTGGTCTCTCACCAGAAGGTACAAGAAGCAGGCTACAGCCAAGCTTCCAATCCGCAAAGTGGACGGTTCTTGGAGAAACCACCAAGCGAAAAATTTAGAGGACAGATTTAAGCCATTCGAAACCACTTCGGCCAGCCAACGGTCATATCCTTGACACCCCAGGACAGCTAACGCCCCCAGTTCCACCAATCGCACTGGGGGAGGTTCAGGGCCAAATCAAATAAAAATAAAAAGGAGGCGAGAATGCTCTTGACAAAAAGGTCATCAGTAAAAGCGGTGCTCTTCCTGGTTCTAGTTTTCAACGGGGCATTGCGAATGGGTTACTTTCCGAAAGCGTGGAAAAAGGCTCATATCGTTATGATTCATAAAGCTGGGAAAAGCCGGTCGGAGGTCGATTCATACCGTTCAATCACTCTCCTATCCACAGTATTAACGAGAGCGTAAGTAGAAGTTGGCTCTGCCCGACTTCGATATACCCGTTACTCAGGGTCTTTCCTTCCTAATAGCCATTCCTTAGGTTAATTAACAGACTATTAACATTAATTTGACCATTTCAACATTATGTTAGCAAAGAGCGCTAAAAAGTGTGCAACGTTTTTTATAACCTTTATAACTCTGCCATTTATAATCCGATCTTTATTGGGTGAAATCACATTAGATTTTACAATCTCTCTTAGCTTTGTCGATATACTCATATCGTTAGCAAAACTTTTAAATATGGCAACTGAGACACTAGCGTCTGCTTCTTGTATGCTCTGCCTTCCTCATCCAAGGCAATATGTGTGAGTTTTCAGATACAAAATCTATAATATGGGAGACAACTGCCTCCTGTCTTCGCCATTGGACATTACCGATCTGCATTTCATATACTACATTTTTTATTGTTGCGATTTGAAATCCTCATTAAATTGTTTGTAAGCCGGGAAAAGTGTGACCGCACCTTTAAAAATACCAATAACGCCTTTTTTGGCGTTCTTGGTATTTTTTTTGGCTATTTTAGCACACTATTTAGTTTTTACGATCCACTTTCGCAATAAATGGCTTTTTTGTTTGGCGTTCTCCGTACCTAGCTTAAGGAGGAAGCGGACAAAGGAACATTTGATTTTCTTCATTTGTTAGCTTCATTCTCATGTTAGCATTGCTATGACTGCTTGAGAATTCCAAGCAGGATTAGATGTAAAAATCGACACAAAAAATTAAACAACAAATTGATAGAACCCTTTGCTTATGTGTGTGAGCACTACTGTATTGGTGAGAGAGATTTTCTTGCTCTCGGCTTAATTTTTACTCTGTACCAAAGGTACACAGGCAGAAGGAAAAATCTATATATATATAATATATTCTCTTGATCAGCATCAACAGCCGAGTCGATCAAGCCATGTCCGTCTCTCCGTTCGCTTGCTGCTGCTGCGTGGCTGACCTGATGCAGCAGCTCCGACTTGATCTGCTGATAGCAAGCAGCAAAAAGCAAAACGCAAAGGAAACGTTAACTGACAACTTCTGGCGCTTTTTGCTTTTTGTCAGAAATCAGTTTGTGTGCTTGCTTCGACAGCGACTTCTGATTTTTCTCAGAAGCAAAGGCAAAAGCAACAATTCATATTGAACAGTTGAACAAAGTTCAAGCTGGAAAAAGTAAAAATTTTGAGACTTTTGCCGCTTCGACTGAAGCAATTTAAACACTGGTTACAGGATAACACCTTTAAATCATCGAACCAAGGCCGACTGAGAATAAGTATCAAAGCTGCGGAGTGCGCTACCTTATTACTTATTGTATGTGTTACTTATTGTATCTGTTTAATTTGTACCTGTCATTTTGGAAAGCATACAGCACAAGAAAAATGTTGCGTGCTCTGAGCAAAACACATATCAGATCAGATCAACCACGCGTCTTCTGCTATATAAAATTCAAAAGCTGTAATGTAATGTAAAAACAAAAGACAATTTCATTTTGAAAAAATCAAACAATCTATTTCTTTTCAATTTTCTTCTTATTCATTGATTATTTGCTTAATTTTCTCAAAAGTTTCTATTATCAATTACACCACCCCTCCAACTGCACTCCATTCAGTATGTTTCATCGATTAGTTGAAAAGTTTTTCTACAACATTTCGAGTTTCCCAAAACATAATTACCAGACAATTCCACAAACTCATTGGAAAGCTTATATTTGATTTATGGCACTTCCATGGAAATTGTCGACAAAATGTCTGGCCCAGCAGAAGACGCGGCAGTGGGCAACGGGTTGAGTGGGGGCAAGGAAAGAGTGTGGAATGCCAACGAGTTGTTGGGAAGAAGTCGTTTCCGTGATTTACGCGCTAACGAAATTCGAAAATAAACAATGGGTTTTAGTAGTATTTTTTCTGTACGGTGGTGGTGCGTGTTTTGCCAGAGATGTGGATTTCGATTTGGGATTTTGATTATTTAACTTGGGGCCCAAAGACGTCGATGTCGGTCTGGCACTTTGATAGTGC
The DNA here is from genome assembly GCA_018904265.1 of Lordiphosa collinella. Taxonomy (NCBI): domain Eukaryota; kingdom Metazoa; phylum Arthropoda; class Insecta; order Diptera; family Drosophilidae; genus Lordiphosa; species Lordiphosa collinella. The sequence goes on from JAEIFV010001266.1 coordinate 53,578, forward strand.
TGAATTTGCGCAAAACTATTCGCAATTCCACATTATTAGTCCCCTACCCCCTCCAACCCGATGCCCAACTACTATTTATTTGCTTATGTCGCGTCGTCAACTGGTTGGCAACTTCTTTGTCGGCAGCATCAAATGCCCCAAAACTGAGGGCTGACTGACGCATAAACATCAAATCAAACCCCTGATGATCATCCTGTATGAAATGTGACATCAAAGCCGAAAAAATACTGCCTGATAAGCCAAATAAACTTAGCATAATCAAGAAATTTCGATAGGATAAGATAACTTCATTCCAGAAGGGAGCGGTGGTGTAATCGACCATTGAGCGCCATCTGTAGGCAACCTAATGATCAAAGCGTTTCAAGCGCAACAGTCAATCAAAAAAGAAAACGCTATTTTTGTTATGCTGTTGCAGATTTCCTCCTGTCTTAGCTCCCTCGTTCTCGTGTGGCTAATTTACTCAAATGTCGACGCCTGGCGCTGATTTTTCCCTCCTCTAATTTTTGTTGTTTTTGCATAAATCGATCATAAATTTAATTTGAAAATTGCTGGCCTTTGCCTGGGCGGTGCTGTGACTCCAAAGCGTATTTTTGCGTATTTATAACTCAATAAAACTTCAAAAGTGTTCGAAAACATTCGCTCTCAAAGTTTGTTTAAGGCCATAAAAATGCAGTCGCTACTCTTGTTGTAGTTGTTGTTATTGTTGTTGGGTATTAGTAGACATCGCTGGGCACTAAAAACTCGGCCATAGCTTTATGGCCTCTATGTATACATACGTACGTACGTATATTTGTATGTATATAGAGCGGAAGTTGATTCTAGAGACAATGTTAAGAACAAAGTATAAGAAATGGATCTCCTTGCTTGCTGCTCGTGTTAATCTGAGACCAAAAAGTTCAGCGGATCTTAATCAGTAAAGACTTTTGACGTTATAGTTACTGCTAACTGACAGAGGAAAGAATAGAGAATTCTCACTGAAATTTAAAAAATATTTGAGTTCACTTATTTCATACTGTTGATTGTGTAGTTTTGCAATTGCGGATAAAGCTAATCAGGCGAAAATTGAATCTCAACGCAAAAAAAAAAACAAAAATAATATAGTCGATCGGATGAAGAACCAAAGAGTTTTAAGCAACAGTTTTCCACCCATTTTCAGACTTTGGAGGTGGATTTTCCAAAATTGAAAGGTTACCTATTCCATATTTTTTTATGTGTAGCTGAATTCGGAGCTAATCGCTCAGAAAGTAAACTTTCGCGCAAACAAACTTAAGAACCAATATTCCATCCAAGAAGTTGTATATCCCGGAAGATTAGAATTGCAGTCATTGACTTATTGTCATACAGTTTTTTGAAAAAAAGTTTGAACCTGATCGAATGAAAAACCAAAGAGCTTCCTTCAACAGTTTTCCACAAATTTCCCGACTTTGATGCAAGATTTGAAAAATTTAAAACTGCAAAGTTTTGTATCTGGGCATTTCCACGATTTTGAGCGTGACCATCGTACATTGTAAAATTTAAAAAAAAATGTCAAAATAAAACTAATTTTTATCTTGCCAATAGGCTTAACTTATAACTTGGGGTGTGTGACAGAAAGTCACATGGCACCCCTGAACAGCTGAATAGGGTGACTTTAAACTTTATTGACGACGGATTTCAGGCTAAGGAACTTGTGGTCTAACTGGACATTAGGCAGGCTTTTGATAGAGTGTGGCAGGACGGACTGTTCTGTAAGGTAAAGAACATCCTACTCAGCTTTACTCGCTTGTGAGAAGCTTTCTTACGGTCAGGACCTTCTCACTCAACTTGGAAGGAGCTGTTTCCAGCGTGAGGGAAATACACGCTGGTATGCCACAAGGAAGAGTCCTTGGAGTGTAGCTTTTCTACATTTCTCATTTTTACAAGCATAATGTAGCATCTCTACACGCCAACCAAATTTTTTATTTCTCTTACCTTGTCTGGGATTTGAACTCACAACTAACTTAACTTCAAGTTTCAAGTGTTTTTAAAGTTCGGCACAGACGAAGTTAGCTTTGCTTTCTCGATTTATTTTTTTTTTAACTAATCACATATTAATAGTCTCTACACTGAGTATATTTAAGAGGAACGCATGGAATTTGTTGATGAAGTGAAATGGAAATTTACACTGGTAAAGAAAAAATAAATTGGCATGAAATTTATTTAATGTTTGGTCAACAATTACTACGTTTATGCTTAAATGAAAAATCATGATTTTTGCCCATGGAAGTATGCTATACTCATGATGAAATTAGTATAAGGTGGTCCCGTCCGTAAAATCTCTCCCTTATTGTATGTTGACAAATGATTGTGAGCCTACTAATTTCATGAGAGTGAGTGAAACGGTAACATTTTCTGTGTTTAACCCTTAGACTGGCAGTGGGGTACATTTTTAGCCTACTGTAACAACCTTTGCCCTATGTCGAATGATTTTCGGTTCAGACGCCGGTTCACGCTCCGGCTCTGGTACTGCATCTGTCATGAGACTTTTTCTTTTCGACACCTGGCCTGTGTTGGTTAAAGGCTTCCAGTCGGCAGCTTTAAAGTGTGTATGGCAGAATTTTCCATTTGGACCAAAACTACATCCTAAGGAATCTTCCCACAATTTAAATTTTTTCCATCTTTGGAACATGAATAAAATTTACTCCCTCAGTTTTAATACTCGCACGGCAATAAATGCGAAAGGTCATTTTTTTTTCTCCTCACGTAAGGGTTAAGGCAACAAACAAAATTACCGAAAAAATTTCGTCCGATACGAGCCTACTCTGTTAACAGCCTGCCAAGTACTGACAATAAGGGACTAATCGAGAGAGCTGCTCTCATGACGGGACCACCTTATACTTATTGCATCATGGCTGTACTTATATAGATTATTCATTAAGGAAATTATTTATCTTATATTATCTTTTTTAAATAAATAATTGTTAATGGAAATAAAGTTGGCATACTTTTAAGCGCAAAAAATAATGGTTTTTTGCAAACATAAACGTAGTAAATAGCAGCTGTGAGAAACATACGGGGGTTATTGAAAGACCGTCATGCTTGGTCTTCTTCCCAAAGTAAGACTCTTCGGGTATTTGGGGACAACTTTCGCCTACTCTACTGTTCCTGTCTCTTCTAACATGATAAATTTACAATCACTTCTTGGTTACCAAATCTTATGTGATTTGGTATGTAGGCTTTGGTATTACCGATGCAGACGCTGCTCGAAATTTCTGAATCAAAGACAATTGGGTCTTTTGTGAAGACGGTGGGAAGATCTGCATCATGTCGGGATGTTTTTTCGCATGTCATCGACAAATTTCTCATGCCAGCTTCCATGCAAGGCGATTTCAAATGCTTTTCATGCCGACTTAATATTAAAAACGAAACTAAATTTTAAAGTGCATGACAAGTTTCTCTTACATTACTTTTTTTTATGAGGAACGAGTGGGATAGAAACATTTTGCTTCAAGATGTTAGATTTTGCTCAGTGGAAATAGTCTATTAAGAACATTACCTAACAGATGTAAGATGTAGATGTTACCAGTGTAAATTTCCTTTTCACATCATCATCAATTTCCATGCGATTCTCTAAAATGTAGTCAGTGTGCAGAGACTATATAATCCTTTTTTAAATCCTTAACGTTTATTTAAAAAACCTACATGTCTCGTGTGGAAAACAGTTTTCTAAATGAAAGATATATCTTTTCATTACTGATTTTGAGCAACATTTTTCGTTTAGAATATCCATGGAAATGAGTTTGGAGCTAATCGCTTGGGAACGAACCTTTCACCCTTACAATCATGACCATCCATTTTCCTACCAGAGTAATAAACATGCGGAAGATAGACTTCTGATTTGAGGACTTCAGAATATTACCTTCATGAACCGCAAAACCAAACTCAAAGGCTAGGTAGTTAGTTAACAAGGAATAAATTCGACTCGCACATGAACTGTAGAAATTGCTTTTGCTAGAACTAAAAGAAGATTCGCTCTTTCGTTTTCGTTTTTAAATTCGGATTTTCAATGTGATAGTTTATCTTTGTTACTCAAAATTTTTGGATAAATCTTATTTTGATTAGTTATATCAAAAGCTAGTCAAGCACTTCTGCACTCTTTTGGGAAACTATGTTGGTTTTCCTCTGGCACCAAATTCAAAAATCAGCTTTTAACTGATAAAAAGTATTAAGTGTTTAGCCTTTTTTTTAACAACCAAGATCAGTTTTCTTACTTCTACATATGTCCAAGTCTCTGTATATTGAAACAGTCTCATCTAAGCGATTTTCCATGAATTAAATACTCCACCTCCCACACCCACTCACTCCCCGGCAAACCGAAAGCATGAATGAACAGAAACCATTCAACGAACTGGAAAAAAAGGTATTTCGTAACCGATCCTCAGCCAGCACTCCTCCTCCCACTCCCACTTGCTGCCACTTCTCACGCAGCGCACACGAGCTGTAAGGAAAAGTGTATTGTTTAAACAATTAACAATAACATAAATGCATGCATAATTACTAAACGAGATATCGTGTGTAATTTCAAGAGCTTTCAACGGAAGCTTGCACCGCACGACAGCCGCCAGAGCGTCGTCTCTGGATCTCATTTGGCGGCACGGGCGGTGGGTCAACCATTTTTGGGCACATTGTCAAAGTGCAACAAATTTGTGGTGCAAATCCTCTGCGTGGTAGTTTTCTACTGGCGCCAAGGTGTTTATCGTCGCCAGCAAACTAAACAATCCGGCACAGTGGCAAGAAGTAGGAGGATCAATTCGGAGTAGGAGGTGTTGGCCGGGGTGAGTTCATTGCGCCACAGGCGCACTGCAGATTTATCGCCCACGGAGGTGGTAAAATGCAACTGAAGCACAAGGGGCTATAAAACAGACACCCAAACTAGGCTAGGCATAGCGCCAGCTCATGCTGTGTGACCCGCTAGCCACAGACTAATCCCTCACACATGGCAGAGCGTAGTTGGAGGAGGGAAAGAAGCAAACTCTTTTTCCCTAAATCCAAGCATGTGTGCCTGCTTACGCTTGACCGGCCTTTCCTTATCTCCCACCCTTCCATCAAGGGCATTTCTTGTTTAGGGAAGTTGCCAATTAGCCCCAAAATGCAACTCATTAAGAAACAAATTGGCCAAATAAATCCATCGCTCGCAGAATGCAGTTTACCAAGCAACAACCATATGGTGGGAGTCCCGAGGAGGTGCTAATTTATGGTTACGACAGCTAGAAAATGATAAACAACTGGAGGGAGAGAGAGCCTCATCAAAACCACCTAGAGATTCGCCAGAAGATTGCACACTCATTCAGCCAAAATGTATTTATTGCCTTGTTTATGTAACCCAAATTATAAAAACAGAAGCCATAGGCCGCCATATCATAGATCATCTGCCTGGGAGAGAAAACTGGCCACTCTGGGGCATTCTTGGCAGTTCCAGATCGATTGTTATTAATTTGTTTGCAAACATATTTCATGGGAGAAGAAGTATCTTACAGATACACATGCAGCCACATACACATTTAGCGTCTGCTGCACTCATGCTGCGCGTCGAAAAGTCTACGATTTCCGTTCGTCGTATAAATCAATTGAGAACAGCTAGAACAATTTTTTCTACATTTTTATTTCTTTGGTTTCGGGTATTTATTTGTGCATAATAAGTTTTTTTTTTGGTTTTTTGACTGCGGGGGAGGAGGAGACAAGACGCCAGCCTGCGTAGATATCAAAATACCGTAACAAATCGTCAGCTCGTCATTTTTCAGTCAGTTTTTTTCATCGATTTATTAGGGGGATAAACAGTGGGTGCCATAAGTATTCAAGCTAAGAAATCTAGTTTGTCTCTTTTTACAGAAACTGCTCGCACCAATCATTAAGACAGTTATAGCAGTCTCTTGACTGTTTGGCGTTTGCCCCGCACACGAGGTTCATCCAGTCGCAAAACATCTCCTTGTTCATCTTCAAAACCAGAAATTGACCAAGCACAGTGCAGGCCAAATCAAAGCCCGCTTCGGTCAAGCGTTCACCCAGTATTACACCAACACCAGCCAACTCCGTAACATCCTTGCCGCGCATGGGCTCGTGTACAAAGTTACGATGCTTTTGGGAAGTGCCCGACATAATAGTAAACTTTATTTTTTTTCTAAGCGTAGGAAATTTTATAGTTGAGTCGTCTGATACTTCACTTGAAATGAATTAGAATTCAAGGTCTACTCCGACTTTTGATAAATTTACTTAAAAGGACTGTCATTTTATATTCTGAAAATCTAGAGTATACGAGAAAGCAAAGCTAATTTCGTCTGTGACGAAGTTTTAAGACATTTGAAACAGAAAATTCCTATGGCAATTACAAGAAGTTACCATCCGATCCGCGCGGTTTCGACATATGTGCAGTGTGCAGCTAAGAGAAGACTTTGTGCAAATTTTCAGCTCCATAGCTTCAAAACTGAGGGACAAGACGGACGGACAAAGCTCAATCGACTTAGCTCGTCATGCTGATCAAGAATATATATACTATATGTATTTGGAGATGATTCCTTCTACATACGTTCCAAACTTCTGGGCCAAATTATTATACACTTTTCAAGTGTATAACAAGAAAGAAAGTCGGTCAAGCCCGACTATAACATACTCTGTACCTGTGAAGAGCTGCCCATTACCGTTGCTACCGGTGCTGCCCATAATTGTTTGTTTTCCTTATAACTCGACAACTGTGCAACTTTTAGCGCTCACTGTGCCCCATCCGAATGCCCCATCCAGCTTATCCACCATATAGACAGTGGGGCGCGCATGTGGCTGCTTATTTATGTACATGGTTTTTCTTCTATTGTTGCTGTTGTTGTTGTTGTTGTTATTGTGGGTGCGTGTGTTGTTTGAGAAACAATTCATTAATGAATTTTAAAATGTTGCTAATCGATCGTTTACGCTATAATTAATGTCAGCCAACCGCAATTGGAATGTGTTATGTGAAATTCCAGCCAAAGGGGGAGAGAAACAGGCTCTTTCTGCACAAGATTCATGGGTTGAGTGAAATGAGTAAGTGCAGTAGAGACAAAGGTTAAATGGAAATTCCCCAAATAATACAAAGTAAAGGCCTTCTTTTAGATTCGATTTTTGTTGTTGTTGTTGCTCTCATGGGATGCGAAACACTTGGTGCCGCGCTGTCTGCACAAACCGCTCTGGCAATTATTACCCCAACAACCACAATAATTGTAACAACAAACACACACACATACTGCATATATTTATGCGTTTTTAGAAGGCCACCACCAGATGCAAAATGCATGTAACACAAAAACCAAACCGCTCCCTATTCGATATCTTTTTTTTTTTCTTCTTGGCCTCCTGTTCGTTGTTTTTCCACGCCTTGGCTGAAAAGTGTTGAGAAAATTAATAAAACAAATGCCAAAGTCAAGCTAGAGAAAATACACGACCAAACAAGACACGAGACGAGGCAAGTTGTGTGGAGAATTGTTGTAATTTTTAACCAGTTTACTGAGCAAATATTTTATCAACATATTTTCAGAGACAACACGCAAATGTTTGTCTTGAAAATATTTAAATATTTACATTGTGAAAACAACTACAGCGACGACGGCGACGAAGGCGAAGACGTCGCCTGGTCTAAGAAGCTGCTGGGTGGAGCGAGTTTCGGTAGAGCATGTGGAGTATGATTAGGTGGAATGGGGAAAGTGGATACTTTTGTCGACCCGACGGCTGTCTGGGCGTGACTTTTATTTGCAAAATTTATCTCAAAGATACAATTTATTTTAATTGACATTTGAAATGTCAACAAAAAATTGTTATTTTAGAGCTATCCACTGAGCTTTCTGTCAAGTGCAAAGACAATGCGCTGTAAGAAGAGGCTTACTATTAAAGCAAGAGGTAGAGGGGACTAGTAAACATTAGACAACATTACGGAAAAGACAGACGAACTACTTCAAACATTTACAGAAATACGTAAGAGCCAAACGTAATAGCAGGAAGACGACGAAAGCTGCCACCAATTGACGAAATAGTATAACAGCGAAAGTGCTAGGCCAAGCAGGATGTGGAGAACGAGCCTAAGGCGGGACTTAAGCAATGGGGGGAAACTTCATGAAGGTTTCAAATAAGCTTTCGTTTGTAGGAAAAGATGAAGTGGTACAAACCTCTTTAAAGATGTAAAAACTAGTAACAAGCAAGACATTGAAGTCTATCATAAAAATTTGAAAAACGTAAAATTTTTTTAATCTTATAAACCTAAACAAAAAAAAAAAAAAAAAATATGGAAAAACTACACGAAAATGTGGTTTTTATTTCACGGCCCAGCCACTACGTTTGTGTAGCTTTTCTGCATGCCAGGTTAAGCTTTCCCATTTCTAAATGCGGCGTGTACCTTTTCTACATGAACGTTTAGGATTTTCAAAAAAGTTTCAACTATACTATTTACACAAGGGAATGTGTGGAGGAGGGTAGTGTGGGGAGGAATGGGAGGAAGGGTCACAAAGAGGGTAGGGTCTTCCTTCCGAAAAACTTAAAATTTTTTTTTTTTTTTTTTAGTTACACACCAATTGCCGGCAGCTTAGCCCATACGACTATAAAAGCACTCGCGCGGCAATGCCGCAAATCACAGTTATAAAGAGAAGCGACAAGCGACGACGAGCTAAACGTTTCGTGTAGATTTTCTAAATGTAGCGTTTAGCATTTGAAATCCTTAACGTTTGTTTAGAAAACCTACACAGCACTTGTGGAAAACAGTTTTCTAGACGAAAAATGTAACTTTTCTGAACTGATTTTGAGCAACATTTTCGCTTAGAATTTCTACACGCGCGTGTAGGTTTTTAATATCTAAACGTTAATGTAGAAAACCTACATTTCCGTGTGGAATTCAGAAAGCTTAATGAAAAATGTTGAAATGCTTTGAAAAAACTTTGATTTTCTTTTGTCGTGTAGCCTTTGCATTTGTCCACGCCGCATTTAACTTCTCTGCATACCTCGTTTACTTTTTTATTTCTACGTCGGTGTTTCACTTTTCGTGGATTTTGCATGGTAAACTGCGTTTCGTTTAGGACTGTCGTTTCTACACGTGGCGTGTAGCTAATGTTGTTTTCTCTGTGTATTTTTTGGCAATCGCAAAAGTCAATTACTTATCAATGTTTAATGTCTCTGTGCACGATGTCCTCACAGCGATTATGTTTTGTCCTAGTGAACGAAAAATCACGAACACATAGAAGCCCGCCTTGGGCGGGTTATGGACGGTTCTCTTTTTCTTAAATTAAAAGAAAAATAGCTATATTTTTGGATAAACATTTTTTTCGAATTTAACTATTCTTTACGCCTCGGTCTCAGGGGGTTATTGGCCAACATTGGTCCTCGATTGAATAAAGAACTCGCGGTTCACCCTTTTTTTAAAAACCATCTTGGAACTGCGATACCCGGAATTAACAACAGCATGGATAAGTATTATACCCAACTAAGATCAGTGTTACCCAAGGAAGTCAGCATTGCTAAGATCTGTACTACCAAAGTAAGACAGCAATACTAGGAGTTGTCGTAACCAATTAAGAAAGCAATTCTAAGTAAGAAATACAATGTTCTGTCTTACCCAAAACTAAGATCAGTCTAGCCCAAGTAAGTCAGCAATACTAAGATCTGTCTTACCCAAGTAAGACAGCAATACTAAGATCTGTCTTACCCAAGTAAGACAGCAATACAAGGATCTGACGTACCCAATTAAGACAGCAATACTAAGTAAGTAAGAAATACTAAGTTCTGTCTTACCCAAGTAAAACCCATACTAAGATCTGTCGTACCCAATAAAACTAAATCTGCTACTAAGATCTGTCTTACCCAGTAAGACAGCAATAATCAGTCTAACCAATAAGACAGCAATACTAAGATCTGTCTTACCCAAGTAAGAAACCAATAAGAAAGCAATACTAAGATCTGTCTTACACAAGTAAGTCAGCCATATTAAGCTCTATCTTAACCAAGTAAGACAACAATACAGGCTCAGCAATATCTTAGCAATAGCTCAGCAATGGCTCAGCAATAGATCAGCAATAGCTCAGCGATAGCTCAGCAATAGCTCAGCAGTAGCTCAGCAATATCTCTGCAATATCTCAGCAGTAGCTCAGAAATGGCAATAGCTCAGCAATGCAAGCTAGCCAGAATCTCAGCAATCTCAGCAATAGCTCAGAGTAGCAGCACCCGCCCTGGGACACAGCCAACACCAAACGCCCTGAACATACCTCAGCCCTAAGGTATACAGTATCTCAGCCCTGGGGTATACATCAGCACTGAGGTATAACGTACCTCAGCACTAGGGTATACCTCAGCCCTGGGGTATACCTCAGCCTTGGGGCATACCTTAGCCCTGGGGTATGCTGCACCTCAGCCCTGAGGAATACCTTACCTCAGACCTGAGTTATACCGCCGTCCGAAATTAACAAAAATGTGTATATGAGTGTACATTGAATGCATTTAACTGATGTATGAATCTGCGATAAATATTCTAAATCGGCCTTGTTCGTCTGACTGCCCATTTCGCGAACAGATCTCAGAAATCGTGAGAGCTGCAGGTATCAAATTTTGAACATAGGCTTATTTTAAAACTATTTATATCTGCTAATTTCTCCAAAAAAATTTTTTGTGCATGAATTCCAATGTAATTGTTTAATAATATTTATCAATCAAAATTTATAATAAGAATTCTATTGTCAAAATGTTAATTGTTAAGTTTGGTCCAGCGACGACTGTTTTAAAATCCAAGATTGTGTTTTTCGACTAATGCTAGTAATTTAAGAAACTCTTTACTTAAGAGTTTGGAAGAAGTTTAATAAATGCAAAATACAAAGAACTAATAGGAAGACAAGTAAGAAAGTCGATCTAGCCCGATTATAATTAAACTTTATACCTTGACTCGGCTGTTGATTCTGATCAAGAATATATATACTTTATGGAGTCGGAGATGCTTTCTTCTGGCTGTTGCATACTTTTGCACAAACTTATTATACTTTGTGCACCTCTGGTACAGAGTATAATTATTTTAATTTTGACAGACTGTCTAACTATTTCTATCTTTATTCTATATCATACAAAAATTATAATATTATTCCCCAAAAATAGCCATTAGTCCATGGCACTTTGATGAACGTTTGTGTCTGTCAGTTGGCCTTTTCAACGTTTCCTCTGAAGTATTCATCAGATATTTGCCACTTGAGATACTTTTAGCTATCAACAGTATTATTAAAAACGTATCTGTCAGATACTTGCACTCATTTGTGGCAATTAATTATGCACAAATTGAGCTGATAAGTCATCAAAACAACGAAAAATCAACAGAGAAAACAGAGGAAGAGAGGGAGCTGGAGAGAGTAACTGTATCTTAGAGATTAACAAAATTAGATGAACGCAGCTGGAAAACGTGTCGTCAATGGCGCGCGGCTAAGCAAACAAAAGGCAGGCCTAAAAAAAGAGATGTGCAACAGCGACAGTCATAGGCCCAGGCCCCCGCAACCTCAACCACATGTCAACAGTTCGTTTGAAAGATTTTGCAGTCAATTTAACAAAAAATTATTACCAGGCGCGTGCGTGTGGGGGATGGTGGATGGGAAATACTCTACTGTCTCAATGAAGCATATTAATTGATAAACCATTTTAACAAGGTATGCCCAGTGGTACACAGTATAACCCCTCAATGGCCAATGCAGTGAGCAATTTCCTGCTGCCTACACTCTACCAAGACAATTTGTCCTAAATAAACATTTCCATCTCTTGAGCAGACTCGGAAAGTGGCGGGCTGCTGCTGGTTGGCAACGAGAGTAAATTGTCTGCAGCCTGAACATATATATATATATATATATGAACCACCGTTTAAATGCAGACGTTGTCCCTTCTCTCACTTCCGCAGCCGCTTCCACTTCCCCCTTGCTCTCGCACTGTGCCAGTCAAGCATCGTCGCTTATTCGCCCCGTCGCTATATGCTAAATAAACATTTGGGCACGTCATGGCTTATTGAATTGTCACTTATGCCCGAATTCGAATTTTGGAGTTTGAGTTTGAGTTTTTGTTGCCATCGCTGCTGACTCCCTCTCCCTCACCCTCAGTCAATTGGCATTCATAATGGCGACTGTCCTGCCTCTGCCTCTGTCTAGAGTCGTTTGCCACCAAAGTGGCTTCCATTTAATTAGTTTCCACTCCCTGGAAATTCAATTTCAACAGTTTTTGGCCACCATTAAAATGCACTCATATTAAGGAAACGGAGTATCGTATAATCAATAATCGATTTATGGTGTTTACTTTAAGCGGAAGGGAGCGAATGGACAATGGATATGGCAGCCTAGCTGGGAAACTTACTGCTGAATATCCACTCACTTGGTTTGTATTATGAGAATTTGGTCTCGTCTTATTAACTCATAGAAAGAAGGATGTGTGTCCGAAATCGTCAAATACATAATTCGTATGCCTGATATAGGAACGATCGGTTTAAAAAGTGGTTCTTGGGAGAAAAAGTCAAAATAAGCAACGTAAGGAATCACAAGAAGCAGAGTTCGTTAGGCTAGTTGTGGCGATTTACACAAACAAACTACATTAGGTATCGCTTTTTTTACTAACAAGAGATAAATAAGCGATAAGGAGGAATCGCTTTTTTCATCGAATCAGGAAATGGGCGATATGTGCCTCAAAAATCGCCTTAAATGCACGCATGCGATACTTAATTGGTCTAGCTTTTTCATTATCTAATCTATAAATTGGCGATACATTTAACAATCACTAAGTAGACTCGAACTTCAGCCGCCTCTTTCATATTGAGAGTGCACGGAATTAAAACTTAAGAATTACAAGTGTGGAAATCTATGCCATATGCAAACAAAATATTGTTGAATACTTTTAAGTTCAAATCCCAGAGTAAAAAAAAATAGGTGAAGTTAACTTCGGCTCGGCCGAAGTTTTGTATACCCTTGCAGTTTGTTTTTCTAAATAAGACTACTTTTCAGACCTTAATTTTCTATGGGAGCTATACCATATAGATGTCCGATTTCGACCAAAACTTAGTGCAATCATGCAAAAGCATAACAAACTGTTAATTAAAAAATTTGGAGGCGATCCCAATTAAAACAAAAAAGTTTTCTCATTAGAAATTCAATTTTGACCGATCATTCATACTGCAGCTATACGGTATAGTCATCCGATTTTGACAAAACTTTGTAGAATTGTGTAAAAGTACATAAAATAAATATATGCCAACGTAAGGGACGTTTCCATTAAAAAAAAAGTTTTTCTCACAAGAACAAGTTTTCGACCGATCGTTCCTATGGCAGCTATATGCTATAGTCATCCGATTTTGACCAAACTTTGTAGAATTTGTAGAAATACATGCCAATTTTGAGTACATTTCTTTTGAAAGCAAAAAAGTTTTTAAACTAAGACTACTTTTCAGACTCTACTTTTCTATGACAGCTATACTATATAGATGTCCGATTTCGACCAAATTAGGTGGAATCATGGAAAAGCATAGTAAACTAAACCATGGAGGCGTTTCAATTGAAAACAAAAAGTTTTTCTCACTAAAACTAGTTATTCGACCGATCGTTTCTATGAAAGCTATATGCTATAGTGATCCGTTACTATGCGTTACAAACATCCGGACAATTTTATAATACCCTCTGCAAGGGTATAATAAAAATTAAAATTTAAGTTTATATAATTCGTTTATTTGAAGAAACGTATTCTTTTCTCCTGGAAGTAACGGTTTCTTAACTCCAGGAAGAGACGCTTTTTTATCCCTCAGAAGAGACTTTTTTTGCTGGGAAATTTATTGGGAAACTCTCTACTGCTCTGACAAGGGCGCGCTTCAAAGACTCAATATTTGGGTGTCGAATAGAGCAAACCATAGCCTCGAGAACGGATCAGCAACCGACGAAATTTGAGCATAAATATTTGTAAAAGAGTAATACAAGATTTTTTGCTCAGGACTTAGCATTACGTTATACATTGTGTCTAAAAATGTGCATTTTCTATTTTCCGATCGATCGATTTCTCTGAAGAGAACGAATTAAAATCACCCAAAACTAGATTTTCGGCTTGAAGTTAAGTGTTTGTCAACCCAGCTGGTTCTATGTAATATGCGTAATATGAGCCCCGCACCTTTCGATGTAGAAAAATGATGTCTTCTACCAGAAGATGATGAAGATGTCTTCTGCCAGACGTTTTACGGCTTCTTAGAAAAGTGACAAGAAAATTTGACATCGTGTCTTATGATTCACAAATCACGATGCGCTCTGCATAGGTAAAAAAAAACCGAAACCGTAGCGTTACTAACGTTTCGGTTGTGTTCCGGTTCTATCGATTTGGTATTCGGTTCTCAAAATAAAATTTGTATGGGATACGGTTTTGGTTCCGGTACGTGATTTGAAACGGTTTATTTCGGTTAAAGGTTCCGGTGCCGGTACTTCTTCTTCTAGTTCCGATTCCTTGTGGGACATAGGGCATCAATCACTCCTCTCCTCCAGCGAACTCTGTTGTTGGCCGTCGCTTTCAGTTCTCCCCAACTTTTCCCGATGCTTTGCGCCTCTCTACCGACAGTCCTCCACCAAGTTTCTTTGGGTCTGCCACTTGACCGCCCGACTCCGTCCAACGGGTTCCATTCCATTGCCTTCCTTGCGATGCTGTTCTCGCTTTTTCGCAATGTATGTCCTATCCAGCTCCATTTCATCCTGCGTATTATGATGTCGACACTCTCCATATTCGCTCCTTTAAGTAGCTCAGAGTTCCGTATTCTGTCAGGCCACAATATGCAGTAGATGCGTCGCAGGCAACGGTTTACAAAAGTTTGGAGTCTCGCCACTATGGAAGTTGTAATTTTCCAAGTAGAAGAACCGTATAAGAGCACTGGCATTACGTTGGACTTGAAGAGCCTGATTTTGAGCCAGTGTGGATAGGTAGAGCAACGCCAAACAGCTGACAGCATCCCATAGGCACCTTTAGCCTTTTGAAGGCGCACATCCACATCGAGCTCCGTCCGTAGCTGAATTGCTCAACTTGCTCAATTAGCTCTTCGTCCAAAACCAGAGCCTGGGATTGTCCGGAACGGATGCTGAGCGCTTTTGTCTTCTCCATATTGATTTTGAGGCCTGCCGATTTAGCTGAGGTGTCAAGGTGGGCTAGTGTATTAGCCAGGTCGCTTAGCCTATTTGACAGGAGGCATATATCGGTATCGGAGGCATATATAGCTAATTCCTGCTTAAAAGTCTTGAAGTTAATGACGCCGCTAAGTATTTTCCCAACAAATTAAACTTTAAAGTAGATGTTAAGTATTTAATCGGTGGCCATGTTTAGAAAAGTTTTGCAAATGTAATAAGGATTCTGCACTTTGAGATCGATTGATATGAAACAACATAAGCTATGTTTCAGTAATCGTCTCACAAAGATCTTTACCTTCCACTCACCGTAGAGTATCAAATCAACAGTCCATAATATCTGAAGCTTACGAAATTATTGACTGAACCTTCATTCGAGATTTGGGGGTTCGCAGAGCTTAAGTCGTCTTTTTATAATTTTTAATAAAACTCCATTGTACTTCCTTGGCCATTTCGGGTCTAAAATATTGAACAGATAACAACAAAGTCCCTAGGATTCAGAATGTTTATTATTTTGCTAAGCCGAGTCGAAAATAATAAAAAACATAATACATATTTGGCTTGACACAGCCCAAAGTGCTCAATCTCTTGGATTGTGTGCTTCTAATTTTCGCACAAGAGAAAGTGACCTACTGTTTAACGCCGAATCCGAACGGCAGTTTGTAAAGCTTTTTCATGGCTAGTTGCTTCAGAGATGTCGCCAACAGCTAGTGAAGGTGACCGGGTGTGTAAGTTTTCCAAGAAAAAACTTTTCATTAAATGTCCCGAGGCGGGATCTAACCCACGACCTCTAGCCGCTGAGCCACACCCGGCCCGAAAATGTTTCAGTTTTAGTAATTTTCTCACACGTTTTGGTTCGGTTCAACTTCGGCTTGTAGACCTGAGTACAAATATAAGAAAGGTTGCTGTTGAGGCTCGAAGAAGGTTCAAGTTGTTTACCCAAATCGTAGATATTGTAAATACGATTCAAAGTCCTAATCTTTCACCAGTCCAAAAGAAAGTGTTGAGAAAAATACGAGTAAGTGCAGGATTGTGTAAAAAGTAATGTGTATTTTTCATTGCCTACTTTGAGATACCTCAAATAGAAAGTCTAGCTTTTTCTACAATCTAATTACTACATAAACTTTTATGATTCAATAAATTGATATCGATTAAAAAACTGGCAATCAAAGTAAAACCAACATTTCCTCTTCATAAAAGCTAATTAGCCACATCTAACCAAATATCTATTTATTCTAGTAATTCCATTGGCTATTTAATTGAATTATTACAAATCTTTGCACCATAAAAATGTTAGAACAATAACCAAAACAAAACAATCAAACCAGAAAACAAAAATTGGCAATCAAATTGAAATGTGTTCAGGCTTCATTAAAAAAGTATCAAATGCATCTGTTTCGCTGTGCGTGCTCAATTTATCCGCCGGATACATTTCAAATAAATAACAACAATAACAACAACAGCAATAGGCAAACGCAAACAATAATAACCAAATTGAAACAAATTACAATTACAATTCCCGTTTTGCATTTTGATGACTTCCGCTTTTAATAACAAAATAAATCGGCATAATCTAAAGCATAATATTTGCACAATTAAAATTTCCAAATAAATTGTTAGCCAAAAATCAAAGCCATTTTACATCACACATATGAAAACAATAAAATAAATTAGCACAAATGTTACGCGAATAGAAAAACGATTATTGGGGCCCATAAATGAGCTGGGGGGAGGGGAGGAAATCATTGGCAAAAATAAACAACAAAATTAGCAAAATTATGCAAAACAGATGAATGAAGATCCCACCGAACTCAGGCCCCCAGATCAGGTTGTGGTGGCATGTAAAAAATCAGAAATCGCCAGCAAAAACAAAATACAAGGCGGGAGGGTTGGAGGTGCGCTGGGGTGGCTGGGGTCAGCCATTTTCGATTTACCAACTTTTTCATAATCTTGTGCACCTTTTTTGCACTCTCGTGCTCACCGATTCTCTGCTTTTTTCACACCTTGGCGAAAAGTATCTAAAGTTTATAAATATTTATGTATCTAACTGGGGCGTGCCGCATAAGCGAAACAAGTTTTCTGCATTCAAATTGAGCGCCAAAAGTTTTGTGACCAGGCCACGCCCACAAAAGAGCGTTAGCTGTGACTGCGCAGCAGATACAAAAGTATCTCACAGATACACACGCACACCAAGAGAGAGTTTTCGCTTTGGCTCGCTTAGAGCATTTATGAAAATAACGTCAGCTGCTACTGCGACTGAGGCAGAGGCAGAGAGCAACGTCGCCGAGTGGTGGCATCGACAACAATTGGCAATTCCACATTTCAACTCAGAAACTGCCGCTCGTAGCTACAGCTACAGCTATTGTTGTTGTTGCCCTGTTGCTGCTGCTGCTGCT
>JAEIFV010001267.1:0-71054 GCA_018904265.1 Lordiphosa collinella
TTACATTACAAAAAAAATGCAACAAATTGATGGTGCTGTTTTCGTGAAATCGCGAAGAAGCTGGTTGACTTAAAGTTGGACACATTTTCTAAAGGGTTGAATTCCGCATTACTACACCACTTTTTATCAGATGATTTCGAAGCTATTGAAACTTTGCTTCAGATTTATCAGTTTTTGGAAAAAAGCTAAACTTTGTGGGCGATTTTCACAAAGAAAAAATTGAAGTAATTCAAACTTTTTAACATAAGAAAGAGCAAAATTAAATAACTTTTGGTCAAGTTTTCATTCTAAAATATTGAATATTCAACCATTTGGAGCTAGTTTCCGCAGATAGATTAATCTGACTTCAAAAACACAAATTGTGTCTGTGTAGGTTAGTATAGCTTGTGATTCAAGTTAATTAGTTGAGAGCAAAGATAATCATTCTTCGGAAGACAGGAACTCTCCTGTGGTTATGGGGGCTTATGTAGCTTACTGCACCTCAAGTCGACTCACACCTCCACGTGGTAACCCCTGGTAACAGAGCGATGCATCCGCAAAGCTGCTGGCTAACGTGAGCGGCGATCCTACCCTGGGACAAATAGGGGGCGGGACCTCGGGCTTGGCACCCGTTTCCAGTCTATTACATCCGCCAATGAAAACTAATACAATGCCTCGGATATTTTAATATTAGACTTATCTGTGCGCACGCTCCGACAGAAGACAAGAACGAATCGGAAAAGGACGATTTCTATGAGCGTCTACAAGACCTATGTGAGCGCTGTCCCGATCACGACATCAAGATCGTGCTAGGCGACTTTAATGTAAAAATCGGGAGAGAAGAAGTTTTTCTCCCGACTATCGGCCGACTTAGCCTGCACAAAAAAACCTCCGAAAATGGAGAGAGGCTAATAGACTTCGCTTCGGTCCGGTACATGGTCATTAGTAGCACCAGATTTGAACACCGCAACGACCACAAGACGACCTGGAAGTCCCCTGATCATAAATCAACACGAAACCAGATTGATCACGTTGTGGCACTCATCGAGTGTTCTAGACTTCGAGCGCTCCGAGGAGCCAATATTCACATGGCAAGCAAAGTACGCACACGGCTCAGTGTCGCACATGCCGCACAGTCTAACACACGCCGAAAGCTGAACGTTGAGAAACTGCAATCACAACGGACATCTGAAGCCTACTCAGCAAAACTCACCCAGCTGCTCAGGGAAAAACCACCTGGCCCTTCTGGTGTAGGCGAACAGTGGAAGCATATTTCACACTCTATGAGTACGGCTGCCAAGGAGATTCTCGGATTTGCCGAAAACTCCCGAAAACAGTCATGGTACGACGACGACTGCCGCCGCGCTACTGCAGAGAAAAACGCTGCCTACAGGAGAACTCTGCAGTCTGGAGCAACGCGGGCTGTTAAGGAGCGATGCCGGGAGAAAAGGAGAGAGGAGAAGCGCCTTTTCAGAAGGAAGGAAAATGAGCAGGAAAAGCGCATGAGGGAGGAAGTCGAAGTGCTGTTCGAAAGGAGTGAGACTGGAAAATTCTACCAAAAGAGTCCCACTATTCAAGGACGAGCACGAAAATCTGGTTAGAAATCCAGAAGTGGCACTAGACAAATGGAGAAACTATTTCTCTAACCATCACCTACTAAATGCGAACACAATGCCGCCTCTGGGGAAGTAGCGACACCACCAATCGATAACATATAGATAGACCCGCCGTACCATAATGAAGTCTTGTTAGCCATAAAAAGGCTAAAAAATAACAAATCTGCTGGCGCTGATGAGCTGCCCGCTGAATTGTTCCAGGCTGGCGGTGAGGAGTTTATAAGGTGCATGCACCAACTCCTATGCAGAATATGGTACGAAGAAAACATGACCGAAGATTGGAACCTAAGTGTACTCTGTCCAATATTTAAAAAAGGAGACCCTGCGGTTTGCGCCAATTATCGCGGGATCAGTCTCCTTTCCATTGCATATAAGGTTCCATCATGCAATCCATGTGAAAGTCTAAAGCCGAGAATGAGTGAACTGATTGAACCTTATCAGTGTGGCTTTAGACCTGGCCAATCCACCACGGACCAAGAGAGAAAGATCGACACCCACCACCTTTTTGTTGACTATAAAGCCGCCTTTGACACGCCGATAAGGTCAAAGACCTCTAAAGGTTGGCGACGAATTTCGCATCCGAATGAATCACGAACTGTACGAGCTCTATGTGGACACTAAGCTTATCCAGCGCATAAAACAAAAGCGGCTGCGCTGGATAGGACATGTTACCCGTATGGATGATAAAGCTTCAGCAAAACGGGTGTACAGTCGGCATGAGAACGAGTTAGGAGGCAATCCCAGGTCGGGTCGACCGAAGCGGAGATGGCGCGACCAGGTGCAGGAAGATATTGCGGAGCTGGGTGTGTCCTCCTGGTGGAATCTCGCTCGGGACAGAGGCGAGAGGCGGGCATTAGTGGCAGCGGCCGAGACCGTAAAACGGTTGTGATGATTTTATTACCATCAAATGGCCAAGAAGAAGAAGTTTCCTTTTTTAATTTAAGGGGAGATATAGATTTCCGAATAATCAAGAAGTTGTTAACAGCACAGCATGCTGAAGTCACTACGCGAACTCTTTTACGACTCAAGGCAATCACGCTGACAGAATGCCAAAAGTTTTTAACTCGTCAAGCCCTTGGGAAGTCTTTTTTACTGTAAACGTCCTTAAAATTGGCATTTATTTATTTGGTATGCTACAAAGTTTTGTCAAAGTCGGATAACTATAGCATATAGCTTTAGTTTGATCGGTCGAAAAAGAAGTTGTGAGAAAAACTTTTTTGTGTCAATGCAAACGTCATCAAACTTGCCTTCCCAGGATTCCACAAACTTTATTCAAAATCGGACATCTATATAGTATAGCTCCCATAGAAAAGTAATGTAAGAAAAGTCTTAGTAAGAAAAACTTTTTTGTTTTCAATGGAAATGTCCTTTAAAATTTTATATTTATATTATATGCTTTCACACAATTCTACAAAGTTTTGTCAAAATCGGATGCTAGGTCGAAAAGAGGTCTAGTGAGAAAAAGTTTTTTGTTTTCAATGGTAGCGTCTTTAAACTGGGCAGATAAAAAATATTATCTGCTTGAGCACAATTTTGAAGACTGATGAAATTCGGATGAATATATCGAATAGCTGTCATATAAACAAATAAGAAAGTCGCTCTAGCCCGACTAAAATATACTCTGTACCTCCCAAAGTTTGTGTTTAGGTGTGTGAAGTGTAGCCTGTCATAAACGTTTGGGTTCCTTATAACTTGCCTATCGTTCATCCGATGTTTACCAATCCTTTGGCGGATCGAAAAATAATGCTGATTTCTAAATATTTCCAGAAGATACGAACCTTCTGTCTATAAAGCTCTCAAAAACATGACGATTTTTCTAAACTGTGGGGGCGGGAGGGGGCGTGGCAAAAATTAAAAATAAACTTCATCTGCCTGCAAGTATAAGAAACATATGTCCCATACATTTCAAACCTTTATCTCTTACCATCCCTGAGATCTGTTTGTTCATAAGGACAGACGGAAGGAAGGAAATACATACGGACATGGCTATATCTATATATATAAAACAAAGTGGTGTTAGTTACACCACTTATAACTTAAGAACGGATGAACGGATTTTCATGATCTTTGATTTGTTGGATTTGTACCGGCCCCGCCTAACAGAATCTCTCATAAAACGTATTAAAATAAATGGTCCAAAAATCGGTATATAGCTGGTGCGTTCACAAAAAATCGCAAAATATGCAAAACAGGCAGACAGACGGACACGGCTAAATTAACTCGGCTGTGGATGCTGATCGGTCGGAGGTGCTCCCTATATGCACAAACTTAATCTATATAGCGGTCACAAAAAATCGCAAAATATGCAAAATAGGCAGACAGACAGACAGATGGCTAAATCGACTCGTCTGTTGATGCTGATCAAGAATATATATACTTTATAGTCGGAAGTGCTCTCTTCTGGCTTTTACATATACTTGCACAAACTTAATAATAATAATAATAATAATTATTAATAATAATAATTCTTTATTCAATGAATGTTTACAAACTCAAATATTATTTAATGTAAGATGAAACAGTCATATTTTGAACAACTTAAATGTTACATACATATGAGTATAAAAATAAAACTAAAGTAACCGACTTGGTTGCACGAACCGTCTTAATATAAACTTAATATAATTACCATGATACAATGGCGCTAGCTTTATAGCCATGAAAAGCTTCTCAAACTGCCGTTCGGATTCGGCGTTCAACTGTAGGTCCCTTTCTCTTGTGCGAAAATTAGAAGCGCACAAGCCAATAGATTGAGAGAGGCTCGGCTTTGGCCCTTTGGGGCTGTGTCAAGCCATTTTACATGAATAAAAGGTAGAGCAAATTTTTGGGGCTGTGTCAAGCCATTTTACATGAATAAAAGGTACAGCAAATTTTTGCTCCACATAATGCGCAAAGGAGGCGCTCTCGCATAACTTTGTGAGTGTGTGTCGTCATTTGACAGATGAGTCTTAGGTTGGGTTTTTAATTTAATTTAAAAACGCCTTGGATGTGTCTGTCCTTCCACCGCACAATTTGCAACTAAAGGTTGGCTCGGTAGTCATCATGCTTCGAAATCTAAGCCAACCAAAACTATGCAATGGAACGCGTTTGGTGATAAGAAAATTTATGACCAATGTGATTCACGCGGCGATAATCAAAGGAAAATTTAAAGATGAAGATGTTCGATGATCCCAACCGATGTGCCCTTTGGGCTTAAACGAATTAAATTTCCGATTCGCCTTGCTTTCGCCATGACGATTAACAAATCACAAGGCCAGTCCTTAATTCTGGAAAATTCATGTTTTTCTCATGGCGTGGCTTGTTCACGAGTCGGTAGTGGGTTTACATGAATAAAAGGTAGAGCAAATTTTTGGGGCTGTGTCAAGCCATTTTACATGAATAAAAGGTACAGCAAATTTTTGCTCCACATAATGCGCAAAGGAGGCGCTCTCGCATAACTTATTACAAAACTATAAATGTTGTATATCACAGATTCTTCAATGAATAGTATTAACATACATTATTGCATCACCAAATCAATTATTTTTTCAAAGTATTGAATTTAATAAATTTTGTACTCATTTATTTAGGTTACCTCACTACAGTTATTAATTGTTAGGCGGTACAAAGTTCGCCGGGCCATCTAGTATAATATATACTTTAAAGGGTTGGAGATACTTCCTTCTGGCTGTTACATACTTTTCCACAAACTTAATATACTCTGTGTACCTTTGGTACATAAAATTCACTATTACTATTAATTGTTTATTAACTTAATTAGTTTAACACAAATTGTTGGTTGCGAGCTGGACCAAGGCAGCCAGCGCGAAGTTCGATACACACACTACTCGAATGAATCTCCTGGAGATGAGATGAATAAGCTTCATGATGGTGTGACTATAGCCTCCAAATTAATCGATAGTCGGCGTAACTCACTAGGCCGAGCCGCCATAGTACTCCTCCTCTAGTGATCGTGTGGAAGCGAATAGAAAAAATGGGAGAAGCTGCAGAATCCGTAGTAATGAGCGTGTGCACCGAGTACAGATTTGCGTAGTTGCGTGGTTGCGTCGAGTGGGCGTCGATGAGCAAGTTCGTTTAATCCGGAATGATTTTGCCTCTGGTCGACGACTTCGTGTTGCCTCGGTTGAGGACTTTGTTGCCTCGCGTTGAGGGATTTGCTGCCTCGTGTTGGGGGCTTTGCTTCCTCGCGATGAGGGCTTTGCTGACTCGCGTTGAGGGTTTTGCTGCCTCGCCTTGAGGGCTTGGCAGATGCACATGCGTATGTGTTAGCGTGCGCTGAGTTTTTTGAGCGCCTCGAGCGAGCTGACCCGAGCAGCCAGCGCGAAGATCGGCACGTACACTATTCGAGTAAATCTCCTGGAGATGAGAGATGAATAAGCTTAATCGATAGTCGTCGTGACTAGTATGGGCCGAGCAGCCACATGGTTATAGGGATTAAGGTTGTGCTTAATCGACTATAATATTTATTGTTTCACTTAACTTAATTTGTTTAACAAGATATCTTAATTGCGGGCTGGCCCGAGACTTCCAGCCAGCGCCAAGTTCAATACCAACTGACTCCTACTGGAGATGAGAGATGATGAGCTTCGTGATAGTGTGGTAATCGATTGTCGCTCGTGACTAGTGGTGGCAGAGTCGCCACATTGTTACAAACGAGGCGCCATCTATTGGTCAGCCTTGGACATCACTTAGCTAGCATTGTTCAAACTGTATAAAATCATTTTATACGTACTGCAAGGTTATACGAGGTGTGTTCAAAAAATATCGCGAATTTTGTGTTTTTTTCAAAAACTATTTATTTATTCATGAATATCTATTTTGTCCCCTTCAAAGTAATCCCCATGAGATATTATACACTTGTGCCAACGGTTTTTCCAATCCTCGAAGCACTTCAAAAAATCATTTTTTTTTATCTTGTTCAGCTCCTCCTTCGATGCCGTCTCTATCTTGTCAAGCGTAGCGTAACGTCGTCCTTTCATGGGCCTCTTCAGTTTAGGGAACAAGAAAAAGTCACAGGGGGCCAGATCTGTGGAATACGGTGGCTGCGGCATCATTAGTGTGTTGTTTTTGGCCAAAAAGTCGCGCACAAGAAACGATGTGTGAGCAGGGGCGCTATTGCGTTACCACAAATCCGGGCGTTTCTGGCGGATTGCTTCGCGCAAATTGCGCATAACTAGCAGGTAATATTCCTTATTGACCGTTCTTCCCTGTGGCAAGAACTCATGATGCACCACGCCCCTGCAATCGAAGAAAACTGTCAGCAAAACTTTCACATTCGGCCGAACTTGGCGCGCTTTTTTCGGTCTTGGTTCGTGCGCCAGCTTCCATTGAGATGATTGAGCTTTGGTTTCCATGTCATAACCATAAACCCACGATTCGTCACCAGTTATGACCCTCTGAAGCAAATTTGGGTCGTCGCGGACAGAGTTTAACATCTCATTAGCAATGTTCATGCGATGCTGTTTTTGGTCTCAATTAAGGTAAAAATCGAAGACGATCCAAAACACGTGCAAGCGAAGCAGCTGTCAACAATTAAGTGAACATTCAAAATGGCCGAACTTGTCGGCATAAGTGAGAGACATGAGTAGCAACATAACGCCACAAAAAAATCGAAATTCGAACATACGTAACCCGCGAAAATTCAAAAGTCGCGATACTTTTTGAACACACCTCGTATAAACTTCGGCCGAGTCGAAATAATTTTCTTCTTTTTTTTTCAATCATTTGGAATTGGTTAGGTTCTTCTTTTGAGTAAGCTTCCATTAAATACAAAAAAGTTTTTTTTTCACCAAGTCAATTTTTCTGTCCGATCGTTTTTATAGCAGCTATTCCATCCGAGTAGGACAGACCCCTTTCTGTAAGCATCAGCCCCTTTGGGTTTGTTCTGGTCCTGATTATAGCTTATGGCGGCATCCGATTTGCATGTTTCTGTAAGGTCAATTCATAGACAAATGGTTCACGTTCTTTTCTTTCATATAATCAAATAAATTTGATGCCATTTAAATACTTCCAAAAATTTTAGTAGATCATTTTGCTCTGTACCAAAGGTACACAGAGCATATTAAGTTTGGGCAAAAGAATATAACAGCTAAAAGGAAGCATTTCCGACCCTATAAAGTCTATATATATATTCTTGATCAGCATCAACAGCCGAGTCGATATAGCCATTTCCTTCTGTCCGCCTTTCTGTCTGCCTATCTGTCTACACTAGCAAACAGATTTCAGAGTTAGAGGCAAAATACACACTGAGCATTCACTTTTGTTGGTACAGAGTATATTACAGTCGGGCTTGGCCGACTTTCTTTCTAGTTTTTTTAAAGTAATTGTTTGAACCAAATCATTTGCCAAACAGCAGATTTCGCGATCCCGATACGTGATGTGTTAGACTGGATTTACATGGAGAAGTTTTTAAAAAAGCTTTCGTTTATAGGACAGAGGTTTAGTAGTGTCGCTTGCCTTTCTAGACCTCTGTCCTGCAAGAAAGAGCTTTTTGAAAACTTCATGCATATTGGGTCCTACAACTATGGTTGTCAAAATTTTATTTATTTTTTTATTTTTATTTTATTTTATTGATATTTCGATATTTTTGTTTGACGATAAGGGTTATTTCGATATGATATTTTTTGTGCCGATTTATGATATTATCGATATTTTTAGAAACGATCGTTCGTTGGATTTGTTTTGTTAAAATAAAATGATTTTTAGACGGCAACAACATCCAACCAACTTAAGAACAATATAAGAACTTATCATTTAGATGCTGCAATACGCGGAAGCTGCCCGTCCGTCCGTTCGTCTGTTGCTATGCTATCTCCTCCGTCAGTTTGAAAGCTATCTTCACCAAACTTTGCACGAAGTCTTTTGGTACATATACGCGGCACATTTGTCGGAAACGGCCGGATCGGATGTCTATAGCATATAGCTGTCATAGGAACGAAGGGTCGAAAAACTAGTTTTAGTGTGAAAAAATTTTTTTGTTTCAATGGAAACGCCTCCGAACTTCGTATTTCTTAGTTTGCTATGATTTTCCGTGATTCACTAAGTTTGGTCGAAATCGGACATCTATATCGTATAGCTGTCAGAGAAAAGAAGATTCTGAAAAGTAGTCTTAAGCTGCCTTTACACTTGTCATATAACTCTAAACAGATTCTCTGACGATAGTGTAATAGCAAAGCAAATATCTCTAAATATTTATCCTTCTTTGATGAAATAGGACACGTTCTTCTATTTGATGTGACAACCGACTATTTAGAGATATATTATAAGTGTAAAGATAGCTTTAGTTAGAAAAACTTTTTGTTTTCAAATTTTTGAAAATTATTTAAACATATTGAGTTGGTCTACTTTTTTTAACAGTTGAATAAAATATTAACTAAAAGTTATTTTCAGATTTTTAGTGCGATTTGCTATTAAAGGGTATTTTTTGGTTTTTTATACTCTGTACCAGAGGTACACAGAGTATATTAAGTTTGTGCAAAAGTATGTAACAGCCAGAAGGAAGCATTTCCGACCCTCTAAAGTATATATATTCTTGATCAGCATCAACAGGCGATTCGATCTAGCCATGGCCGTCTGTCCGTATGAACAAACAGATCTCAGAGATGGTAAGAGATACAGGTTCGACGTGTATGGGACAAAAACTTCTTATACTTGCAGGCAGATCAAGTTTATTTTAAATTTTTGCCACGCCCCCTCCCGCAACCGCAATTTAGAAAAACGTCATATCTCCCGTAGTTTTCTAGATAAAAGATTCGACATATGAAATCAAGATTATTTATCGATCCGCCAAAGGAATGGTAAAGATGGGATGAACGGTTGGCGAGTTATAAGGAAAACAAAAAACTATGGGCAGCACCGGTCGCAACGGTGATGGGCAGCACTTCACAGGTACAGATTATGTTATAGTCGGACTTTCTTTCTTGTTTAACTTTATTTTATTTTGGCAAAGCGTACAGCACGCAGAGGAAGAGCAAGTGGAGGATTGCTATTCGGCTTAAGAAAGGAGCTTATCCAGTCAAATCAAAAAAATATATGGCTAATCAACAAATGGGAGACTTTACTGCAATAGAAGTCAACTCACAGCATGATAAACTCTATGTATTACCGCGGTATATTATCTGTAGTAATTGGCAAGTAGTTTTTGATAAATTGTACAAAACTCTTCAAGACACAAACCCGCGAAATGTTATGGTTGTTGGAGATTTAAACGCTCGAGAGGGGGTGGAGAATAATGTTTCGTACCTCATGCAACTATCCAGAAATCGTCAAAGGATGCAAATGTAAAGCAATTCCTGGAAATGTGTGATGATCACGATCTTACAATACTCAATGGACGAATGCCCAGCGACACTGAGGGAAACTTCACATTTGTCAGGGGTCAAGCAGCATCGACGTTGGACTATTGTATAATTGGAGAAGATTGGCACCAGCACGCAAACGTACTCGAAGTTTTGTCCGATATGTATTCGGATCACATGTCCTTAAAAATCAGCGTCAGTACACAAGGACTCCACAAACGGGACGAAAATCAATTGCTACCAAAATTAAGGTGGAACGAAAGGTATGCAAAGAGATATCGTACAAAACTGTGAGGGCAATTACAAGACAGAGACCCCGCACCGATGAGTGTTTTGAGCAGCTAATATCAGATCGTTTAGAAAGAATGATGCAGAAGGAACCAGATTGAAGTATCAGTCAGCAAAAGCATCGTGCAAGCTACTATATAAAGAAAAGCAGCGAAACATTAATAATATTAAAGATTCAAAAGCATTCTGGACATTTGTAAGACGAATAAACGGTAAATCTGTGAGTGCTCTGATTAAAGCCGATGCAACAAGTCTGGCAGAGCAGACTGCTGAGCCGCAGTTTTGCTTTTCCCCTGATACATAACGCGGACATGGATCACACCATAACAGTTACAGAAGTGGAAATAGCAATCAAACGCAGTAAAATTGGGAAAGCGGCAGGTATAGACAGAGTCCCGGCCGAGTTCTTAAAAAATGTCAGTGACCAGCTTATTGAAATCCTCACAGCAGCTTACAATAAAATAGCTAACGATGAGAATGTCCCCGAAAGCTTCCGGAAAAAACCATATTCCCGATCTTCAAAAAAGGCGATCCCTTAAGCGTGTCCAACTACAGAGGCATTTCCTTTTTAAATGCGATTATGAACGTTTTTAGTTCTGTACTACTGGAGCGGCTAACAAAATGGGTAGAAGAGCGCAACATGTTAAGTGAATATCAAGCAGAATTTAGAAAGGGATGCTCCACCATAGATAGCATCTTCAGACTAGTTGCCATTGCAAGGGAGTATCTCGGAAACAAACAAAAAATGTACATGTGCTTTGTAGATTTCAAGGCAGAGTTTGCCACTATAGATAGACGTAGTCTTTTCTATAAACTAAGCTGCTTAGGTGTGTCGACTAAGATGTTACATCTAATACAGAGCCTCTACAGCGGTAATGAAGCGGCGGTGTGGGATGGCACCAAGTTGTCGGAATGGTTTGCATGTAACTTAGGAGTGCAGCAAGGATGCTTATTGAGCCCCTAGCTTTTTGCTATGTATATAGACATTTCGAAAATACTTCCGGGTGGCGCACATTTTGCAAAAGAGCAAAGTTCTTAAATACGACGACGATATGGTGATAATGGCAGAGTCCCCAGCATCCTCCAAAACATGATAAGCGAATTATTTAAGTTCTGCAAGACTTGGCACCTGGAGATAAACACAGTAAAGACGAACGTAATGGTGATACGAAGCGGTCGAGGAAGACTGGCAAGAAGCGAGAAGTGGAGCCTTAATAAAGAACCCCTAGAGACCGTAAGAGAGTTTAAGTACCTGGGAGTAACCCTCACACAAAGCATGAACTTTGCCAAACATGTGAAATATAAATTGAAAGACGCGAAAAAGGCAATAAACGCTACGTGGACTTATCTCTTGGGAAAAGACAACGTAGATCATAGTGTCAAGTACAAAATCTTCCTCGCAACGGCAAGATCAATAATGTGCTATGCCTCGCAGATTTGGCGGTATACCAAATTTGAAGATGTCGGAAGCTACTGCGATTTTACATCAAAAAAATGTTTTGTCTTCCAAGGTATACACCAACATACGCTCTACATCTAGAAACTGGCCTATCAACGATGCACATATATACCTTACAGTCGCATTTTGACTACGTCAGCAAATCGGTGCAAATGACTGGGAACCGCCTACCAAATATGTTGACAAAACACCTGCTCGAAGGGAAATCTACATTTTTGAACGTCTAGGAAACCATGGCAGCAGCTCATGATATTGTGTTTGACAACGAAAATCCAGAAACTTGGAAGTCAACGCAAACCCTCATCTTGCAGGCAATTGATTCAAGGAATTTCGAAGATTTTGGACGAAAAGCGTCACTTTCGAACACAAGACAGATATTCAGGTGCCTGGCTAAGTCTCTTAATGAAAACAATTACTTTCGCTGCTAACCTTAAGTAGACGCCCGTATAGCAATATCACGAACATAATGTGACCTCTTTGCAACATTTTCGCGCAGGAGGATCAAATCCTTTTTTTCGGAGTTTATCCTATACTCCGAGAATTCCAGGTGACAGATTGGGGAACACTCCACTTAATCACAGAAGAATGTAATGAAATTTTAAACGGCAAAAACTGGCAAACACTAATAAGCTTCCTGAGGCAATCATTGCGCTACCGGAAAAATATCGTAAATGAGGACTTCTAGCGTTACCTGGAAGCCGCGAGTGTCTAACACTTGTAATTTGCTGAACGTATGGAATCAAGAGAGAGCTACTACTACTACTGCTTATTAGTATTTGTAACACCAAACCACTTTTCCACACTACAAGGTGAACGACCTGGTATCTAGGGAGCCAGGTGTTTTAGCCGAAATAGTACTGGATAAGTGTAAGGTGATCGACTGACGGTTTAAAACCAAGTCGATGTAAGCAAGATAACTTTTTTCTTGTTTTATATGTTCTAGCTGAATGCCCGACGTCGCCCGGGTTCTTATGATTCTTAAGAGAGCGATTATATTCAATCTAGTGCAGGCTGCATGTCGGTATCAACATTTTGGACCGTGCGATCTTTTTCTCTATATATGGTACACGTCTTCATGATAATCTAAAATCATTTTTTTTTCAATTTGTGGCTTTTTTGAATATTTGATTAATACTTCCTGTTTACCCGTCTACAATTTCGGTCTATCAAATCTTCACCATAATCCAGGCTCAAAACAAACATTTGCAAATTACGCAATATTTTGGACCGTGTCTACAGCTTCCATTTACCAACGCCGGCATTGTAATATAAACACTAAGCGCTTTCATAAATACTCATGTTATTTTTGCAAATTTCGCGATTCGCCGGCAAGCGTTGCCCAAAATTTTATGGCAATCGGATGAACGGTATAGTTTTTGAAATTTCGTGGTTTTATGACCATTTCCGGCCCATTTCTTCAATTTAGACACCTTCGAGGGCAAGCGTACAACCATTCCTCAAAGCTTCACATTTTGAAAATTTCGCGGTTCTTGGACCATTTTCCGCCCATTTCTTTTACTTGGAAACCTTTCCGGGCAATCGTCGAACCACTGTTCAAAGATTTACCGCAACAGCAAATTTTTTAATTTTCTCGGTTTTTTGACAATTTTCTGCAAATTTCTTCAACTTAGAAACCCTTCCGAGCAAGCGTCAATTCATTCCCCAAAGTTTGATTGCAATCGGATGAACGGTATTATTTTGCAAATTTCGCGATTTTTGGACCTTAGAAACCTTAGCGGCCAAGCGTCTAACCATTGACCAAAATTTCATCGCAATCGGATGAATGGTATATTTTTTTAATTATCGCGGTTTTTTGACTATTTCCCGCCCATTTCTTCAAATCAGAATTCTACACGCGCAAGCGTCCAAACATTCTCCAAAGTTTTATAACAAACGAACATTTTGCAAATTTCGCGGTTTCTTCTACTTGAAAACCTTCCCGGGCAAGCTTCGATTAATTTCCCAAAGTTTTAGCGAAAACTTAAATTTTGCAATTTTCGCGGTTTTTGGACCGTTTTCCGCCAATTTTTTCAACTTAGAAACCATCCCGGGCAAGCGTTCAACCATTCCTAAATTTTCATTGCAATTGGATGAACGGTATAATTTTGCAAATTTCGCGGTTTTTGGACCATTTCACAGACATGAGACATAGCCTATGACACTTTCCTGATCGACATGAACATACTGTGAAAAATTCGTGAAGATCGGTTCAGCGGTTTAGACGCCCATAAGGGACAAACATACTTTCACTTTTATATAGATGTATAGATTATATCAGGCAATCTAAACTGAAAACAAACGAGAAAGCAAAGCTAACTTCGTCTGTGCCGAAGTTTAAATACACTTGAAACTTTTGTGACCACTTTTTTTTTTTATTTTAAGCTTGTTTTTTATTTATTGAATCTTCTCTTAATGAGACTAACAATAATTTTTCAGATCTTAATCTAGAAACTATTTTATAAACCATCCTCTGTTGGAGATAGTTTTTGTTCTGCGGCCCTTCAAGTCAGTCGCTGGGTTGGTAGGTCAATTCTCTGGAGACGAGAATGCGTTGTTAACATGGAAAGAGATTTTGCAAGTTGGTTTGGGTGGGTAAGAAGCTTCTCAGAATATTTTTGTTTAAGTTGCTCTATTTCAGTTTCGACCAATGGAATGCTGAGGTTGCGAATGTACCATGGCGATCCAGTGATGGCTCTAAGAATTCTTGATTGTGACAGGCATTTCCTCATAATTGCCAGACAGGCTTTATGATGCTTTTGTACCGTAGGACTTTATATTCCACTTTTAGAGGGGAACAGGAGTTAATTAGCTAGTGAAGGCTGTTGGCCTTTAGCATGATTTGACGTTTTTTCGACTATGTGTTTGCGCCATGTGAGCCTTCTATCAAGGTGCAAACCTAGGTATACAACATCGTTTGATTGCGGGATCTGGGTTGCATATAAGGATAGCTGGGGACAGGTGCTTCTGTTGAGTGTGAACGTCAAATGTTCACAGTTTTGCTCGTTGATTTTTATGCGCCAGTTGGCCAGCCACTCTTCCACTTTAGCTAGGTGGATTGCCAAGAGACTTGTTGCGATAATTGGATATCGTGATCTGCTTAATATGGCCGTATCATCCGCAAGAGTACTTATTGTAAGTCGAGGGTCTGTTGGTATGTCGGCAGTGTACATTACATATAGGAGAGGACCGAGTACTCTACCCTGCGGCACTCCGGCTCCTATGGTGAACTCTTCCGCTGTGTACTCATTTTGACGAACTATAAATACTCCGTTACTGATGTAACTTTCTACGACTTTGTGAGTATTTGGGGAAAGCATTGTTCTTATCTTGAATATAAGACAGACCTGTCTAGCCTTGGCCCCTGGGGCCCGAAGTCAATCGTGCTTTTCACTCAGACTCTGCCGAAGTCAAGACTGAAAGAGTCGGCGAGCACACAAAATGAAGTCTGTCGACTCTCGACACTCATGCAAAACGTGCGTCACTTCAATTTCTGACCACACTGGGAGGAATTTATAATTAAATATGGAAGACGCACATTCATTTTTATTTTTAGAAAGATTTTTAAATGAAATGGAATGCTGCAAAACAAAAAAGTAATGCGTTGAAGCGTCATTACGAGAGCTGCCATTCCGAGCACCGAATAAAATTTTTACCAAAATTGGGATTTTTTTAAGAAACGCGTGAGTCTGTTATACCATTACTTGGGTTGGATTTTCAAGCTAGAATCATTTAATTGTAATGTTACAGGGAAGTCGATTTTTGAATCATTTTCACGGCACGTTTTGTCCATTAACGTAAAGGAAAAACTTTCCTCTATTTCCACTGATGGGGCTGCAGTTGTGGTTGGCAGAAAGGAGGATTTTATTGGATATTTGACCAGAAGTAGCACTGAAATACCAAATTTCCATTGTGAAATTCATCAACAAGCCCTCTACGCAAAAATGTTAGAACTCGTCGAAGCCATAAAAAAAGGCTATAAAAATTATTTGCCGAATAAAAGGAGGCCACAGCTCATTAACAGATTTTCATTTGGAATCAATAATGTTATTAAAGTCCTATCCAGAGCATATATACGTAGATAAAGTTATGAAGTACCACAATTTAAGGGGCACACCTAGTGTGAAATTTCAAAAAAATCGATTTTTTTTTCATATTTCGGTAGATAACACCTTTAAAAATAAATAGTTTTTGAGTTATAGCAATTTAAAGAGCAGCCGCTCGGCAGCTAGAGAGACGATCATTTTATCTTTAAACGCGTTTTTCTCGAAACAGCATTTTCCGAATTTGCTGCAGTGATTACTCAAAAACAAATGATCCGAGCACTATCGAATTTTTTTTACATGTTCTATATATAGTTCTCCGTACAATGACCTATCGATTTTTGATCTGATCAAAAAATCGAATTTTGGCAGGCCAAAAACGACCAAAATTTTGGGTAAAATTCGACTATTTTTTTTTAAACGCCGCCATATTGTCAATCAGTCAATTTAAAAAATTTGCTGTGATACGTTTTTGATTTAAAATATAAAAAAAATATATGCTTGTGAGCCCGTAGTAAGTCGCCACCCGGCCCGCCGACTCACCTTGTCTGGGACTCGAACTCAGGACCGCGGCACTCTACACGAATGACTGACATCTTAACGCTCACCGATACAATCGGGTCGCGCGTGACACTGGCGCAATGACAGTGAACAATGAAATTAACACGCCCGGGTGGTCGAATGTCAAGACATTTGCCTTGCAACGGCGAGGTGATGGGTTCGAATCCCACTCAAGGCATTAAATTAAAACCTTTTTTTCTTGTCTATACTTTTTCAATATTTTTACAATGCGCTTTGGTCCTAAAATGGATATTTTTTCGTAATTACGCAAAATTCTCATATGCTGGCTCGCATGTGAGCTCGCTTGCGAGTGCTCTGCGATAACAAAACTGAACTCTCATTCCTTGCTTACATGCGAGCTCGTTTGTGAGTATTCTGCGATAGTCTAGCAAAATGCTCGCATGCTGGTTTGCTAGGAACTTCCATCTACGTTTCCATTTAAAATATTTAGTGTTTCCTGGTAGGTTAATGTAGTTTTGTGAAAATACCTAATTCTAAATTCGTTTAGTACTGCTCATAGTCCTAGGAAATGGTAAATTGATTCGTCCTCTATCATGTTGCACAAGTTGCAAAGCCTTGATGTTGTTTGTTGAGTGCCTCTCAAGTTCAGCAAATCGCCTCTCGCTTTTAAAATCCATGTTATGTGTCTTTTAGTATTTCTTTCATTACAGTATAATGGTCTTTTCGAATAATCGAGAAATTTGTATATTCTACTATCGCTAGCTCTTACCTTTTCAGTGTAGTTGGTTATTTGTTTTTGGCGAAGCTTTTCCAGAAGATTTCCGCATGTACTTCTCCAGTTTTCTCGTGTTGCGTTGTTTCGTAAGTCGCCGCCGTAGTGTTCGAGATGTCTTTGCATGTCCTTTTTCCATGTAATGTTTTTTTCATATATTTTGTTTGACAGAATATGGGGGAGTCTGCTACTTTTATATTCGAACAACGTTTTGCCAACATATTTAAGGTGAAGGGAATAGGTGTACAAATGGCCATCTTCCATGCCAGTTTCCAGAGCGAGTACGTAGTTCGGTGTGCAGTCAGGCAGTTTTAGTATTCTTTTGCAGAAGTATCTGTTTAGCGTATCCACATCATCGAAGCATGTATTACCCAAAGTTTGCACACCATAAAACTGTACTCCTCTGCAGGCTGCATTAAATAAATGCCACTTCGATTTAAGGCTTATTACATTATTCATCCATGTTGCATTGATAGTAGCTTTGGTCTCTTTCAGGCCTGTTCCGGATTCCGAACGTTTTCAAAAATTAAAAACGAAAACGAACGTTTTACCATTGGCTGTTCCCAATTCCGAACGATTTGGTTACGTTTTGTCTTTTCGAACTCGGTTTCGAAAACAGCCGGCTGGCTGGCCTGCGCAGGTGTTTGTGTATATCGTCAGCAGCCAGAGTTGTCATCATCTCTATAATTTAAATTTATAAAGCTCTTTTTTACTCTTTAAATCCATTTATTTTTACTTAAACCAGTATTTAAATATTACATATGTATATGTCATATCATACAAGGTGGGCCAAAAGAAGTCACTTCGGCAAGAACTTCGGGCTGCAGATTCTCGCACTTGTGTCGAATGTTGTCCTTGAGGGCTTCCAAGGTCTTGGGCTTGGTTACGTAAACACGGGATTTAAAAAAATCCCACAATAAAAGTTTGGAACGGTTAAATCGGGCGATCTTGCAGGCCAGTGCGAATCGCCAAAACGAGAGATGAGGCTACCCGGGAACGCCGCCTTCAAAATGTCGGTGGTGGCTCGCGCAGTGTGTGCCGTTGCTCCGTCCTGTTGGAACCACATGTCCTCCAGTCCAGTCCAATTGCGGCAGAAAAAACCCGGTTAACATGGCCCTATAACGCGCACCGTCCACTGTTGTCGTTTGACCAGCGACGTTCTCGAAAAAAAGGGCCCGATGACTCCTCCAGCGTGAACAGCGCACCATGCAGTCACTTTGAGCGGGTGTAATGGCTCCTCGTGCATCACTCGTGGATTTTCGGTGCCCCAAAAGCGATTGTTTTGCTTGTTCACGTACCCGCTGAGGTGGAAATCAGCCTCATCGCTCATTATGATTTTGGTCGAAAAATGGTCCATTTCGTCCTCGAGATTGAGGATGGCTTGGGCGTAGGTTACACGCGTTTGGCGGTCGACAGGCAGCAGCTGATGCACGGACTGGACTTTGTACGGGAACATGCGCAGGTCTTTGACCAAAATTCGCCTTAGGGACGACCGGCTGATGGCGAATTGCGAGGTACGGCGTCTAGTCGATGTTTCCGGCGACAGCTCGACATCCTCGGCAACAGCGGCAACACCACAGACGAATTGTTACGCAAAAAAATAGACACGATTATTCCGCGTTCTTGGGGAGTATATCGATCCATGGCTTGTTCACTTGTATTCTACATCTGTCTAGTACACAAATGTCAAAACAGATCTGACTTTGGCGGCTATTTGTAAAAATAAGAGCATCTTCGAATAGGGTGACTTCTTTTGGTTAAACAAGGCTAAGTGAAATAATAAAAGTGCTGTCCGATTGAATAAATTCATATGCAGCAGACGTAGCAGCCGCCGACTGAAGGTCGAAATCGACTAAAAAAAAAAGTGGAATTCAGAACAGCTCGGTTTGGTCGCGGCCGCTCGGTTTTGTTTTTCATGCAATATTTTATAGATGTTTATAAAAAAAATTCTATTAAATTATACTTCAACATTAAACTGTTTAAGAATGGATGTTAAACGATCTTAAAAATGTTCAACTAATTTTGCATTTTTAACATAAGTTTCAGTCATTTGACATTTAAAGAAAAATTATAGTAGCATTTTCACATTTTGTATTATTTTACGAAGTTTACATGTAAGAACTCATAATTATACATTATATAAAATACTGTTTTTTCGACTTTAATTTTTACTTTTCTATGTCCAAGTCTTATTTATATTACTTAACATTCCTGTGGTCGCAGTAAAATAATACTTCTTAGTGGATTTCGCCACTCTTACTTTCACAACTTTTGAAGTGTCATTCAATTCTGGAACCTTTGTGGAGGACTCTGACCACCACTTTAGAATGTTTTCATTGTTTTGGAAAAAAAAAATTTAATGAAATCCAGCTGCTTATTCATTAACTTCGTCATCGATTTCAGATTAGCTTGTATTAAAACATTCATCATTAAATAGTGATTGATCAGCAACCGAAGAAATTTTAGCATAAATATTTTTTAAAAGAGTAATGCAAGACAGCTCGCTGAAAAGAGACGAGTGGCGGACATTGATAGCAGCGGCCAAGACCGTTAAACGGTTGTTATTGAAAATATCACACCAAATAAGAATATTGCAAGGTCTAGTACTAAGAACGTTCGAATTTTCCTTTAGCTGTCAAATTCCACATAAAAAAAAATACTTAAGGAAGTTTTCCTTGCCTGATTTTGTTGTTTGGTACTCAGGAAGGAAGCAAAGCAATACACAAAAGTATTTTGAGAATTGCCACCTGTGCTGGCTACATTGTACAGGGTGGCGCAAAAGTAACGAAGAAGTTCAAAAGTTGAATAACTTTTTTGAATATTTTTTAAATTTTTTTTGATCAGATTATAAAATATACAGTATTTGAATTTGTTTACCTTTATATGGAAAATAATGTCACTTAAATGATCCCCGCTTTCAGCGACGCAAAGATGGGATCGTTTTAGAGCATATTTCATAAAATTTTTTTATTTAAATGGCTTTGTTAATAAGTAGAACTGTGGGGTCTGAAAATCCAAGAGACATTCATTAACGGCAATAGCAACCCATTAGGTGTACAGTATGGTGTGGCATTACATCTGAAAATATCATTGGGGTTTACTTCTTCGAAAATAAAGATGCAAGTGCTGTAACCGTAAATGGATAGCGGTATCGGCTTATGATGGAACATTTTTAACGTCCTGCTTTTGAAAACAGACCTGAGGAGTGGTTTCAGCAGGATTGAGCCACAACCCGAGACACAATGGAACTTTTAAGTCAAATTTTTGGAAAGCTAAAAACTTTCAGAAATTTGGTTGGCTGACAACTTGCTTGATTTGTCAGCATCCGACTATTTCCTTGGGGTTATTTGAGGGAGCGAGTATATGTAAGCAAGCTCTAGACAATCCTTGAACTCAAGGACATCATTGTTGCAGAAATTCAAGAGCTACAGCCACAAATTATAAAAGATAGTATGGAAAATGCTCTAAAACGAGCCCATCTTTGCGAAGTTGAAAGCGGGGATCATTTAAGTGATCCCCATTATTTTTTATATTATTATTCATATATAGTGTAAACAAATTTCCATACTGTATATTTTATAATCTGATCAAAAAAATTAACAAAAAAAAATATTCTAAAAAGTTATTCAACTTTTGAACCCCTTCTTTACTACAACAACTAGTTTTGCTAGAATAAGTGGTGCGAAATTTTTTAAAAATGCAAAAAACAAATACAAAACGTTGCAAGAATGCTTCATCGATAGCTTTTGTGGATTGTGTCAAACATCTGATATTTCTTCAAGAAATATTGTGCGGTCATTTTTTTCTTGTGTCAGCTATAATATTATGGAGAGAAAAACCAAGAACTTTACAACTCAATAGGGTGTGTAACATGGTACAAGAAAATGGAACCAGGTAGGGAATTGTTTGTCTCACCTCCAGTGAATTCAATTAAACTTGTATGTGTGCGCCAAAAGTACGTGGCAATCGTTCGACTCGCTGACAGCATTGACAGCTACGCAAAAGAGCAAGAGCTGTTCTTACTTGATTCCATATATTAAAATTTAGTTACGCGATTTACAAAGTGGGTGATAGCTGAGTGGTTCGGCTTTTCGCCTTTCATATTTGATTTGCCGGTTCGAATCCCTGTTGAGAATAGTTTTTTATTTTTTTCACTTCACAGGGCAACGTCAAAATCAAATGTTCCAAAGACGAAGATAATAGCCGAGTTCACAAATGAAACTAAAGAGCAAAGGGTCTTAAATTCTTTACACAATCGAGAGCAGAAAATATTGTTGGGTCAGCACCAGAATTCGAACACACAAGTTTTTAGAGCACAACACCACCGGAGAACCTGACGTTAGTAGTAAAAACGTTAACCTTAATCGGCCATGTATTTTACAATCCACAAAAAGAATATGTAGTAAATTTCTTGAAGCAAAATTCAAACGTTCTCAGTACTAGGCTTAAAGACTTTTCGAGGTTTATTTATTTTTTTGAATTCTTATACTTTATTATAAACATTTTGTCATACATAACTTGAAACTTAATAAATTAAAAATTTGAGCATAATCACATTTATTTATAGAACATAAACCTTTTTATTTGTAATTGAAGAAATAGTAGATTGAAAAAGAGAGACTGCCAGGCAAACGCCTGGATAGATTAAAAACAGGCAATGCTATAACAAGCGAAGTCAAGAACATGTGGTCGGAGTTGATCTTTCACAAGCATATTTTAAAAGAAGACTGAAAGAACAAAAATGTTTATATTAAGACTTCATTAATTGAAGTAAATGAAAAACCACTTTCTTTTCCATATTGTTGTTCAAAAACAAGCTTTTTCTTTTTCTTACTATTAGCCCGGCTACAGAGAAAAAACGATGTAACTGATATTGCCACAATGCATAGAAAGCGATGCACAATGCATATTCTCTTCTGATTGTTCGTGCAAGTGGCAAAAAAAAAAAAATTAACTAAAATCAAAGCAAAAAATTAACTTCTTCTTATAATCAAAAAATGAACTATAGTTAGAAAAAAAACTATAGTTAAGCCGGGTATCCAGCAACGCAAAACCAAAAAATTCCTGCCAAAGTTCATATAAAAAAAATTGTGCCAGGAATTTTCTGTTTACGATTTCGTTTGTTTAGTATCCTGCAACTTGACCAAAATCCACACTTTGTATAGATAGCGGCGTATCGATAGCGGCGTTTCTAAGGCGTATGTGGAACCCAAAACAGCTATTGCACAACTCAGGAATATATTGTTGACAATTATTTTGGATGTGATGAACGCATAGATGGAGGCGAATGGGGGGTGGAGAACAAAGCCAACGCCACATAATGTTCATATAATATAAATATAATACAAGATTTAATTTAATTAAATTAATAATAGCGGTTTCTGTTTTGTAATAGTATCATTCTCCCTTATTGCTACACATGCAGCAGATTCGTTTGGCCAAGTTACTGACCCGGCTGGTGAGCTCTTGTTCTTATCTTGCATTTAAATATAACAGACTCCATTTAATTGGCTACCAACCATTGAGTCTTATTTCTTTTCGGGCCACACTGCAACGGCCCAATAATTTAGACCGAATTGTGAGAGCAATGTGGCTGATGTCGAGTTGTGATGCCATCACAACCGATCGCTCAATCAATAATAAACCACTAGACACGTCGTACTGAAATTAAATCTACAATGATAGACCGAAGTTGGTTTAACGTTATTTTGTTAAGATTTAAATTAAATTCAAACTTGGCCAAAATTTTTTACTTAGGTTCCACAAAATCAAAATAAATAGCAAATTCCTGGCAGGAATTTTCCGCAGTGCTGGATACAGGCCTTTAACAAACTAAACTATAGTTCAAAAAATTAGCTATAGTTCAAAAAATTAACTATAGTTCAATTAATGAACTATAGTTCATTTTAAAGACATAGTTCATTAGTTCATTTTAAAGACTAGTTCATTTGAACTAGGTCAAAAAATTCGGCACAACTCTAATACTTAAAGCTTAATAAAAATTACCCACAAAATTACTTGCAGGCAGATAAACTTTATTTTCAATTTTTGTCACGCCCCCTCCCGCCCCCGCAAATTGGGGATAGCGGTATATCCCCCACAGTTTTATTGATAGAAGGTTCGAACCTTCTGGACATATTTAGTAATCAGGATTATTTATCGATCCGCCAAAGGAATGGTTAAGATCGGATGAACGATAGTCGAGTCATAAGAAAAACAATCAATTATGGGCAGCACCGGTCGCAACGGTGATGGGCAGCACTTCACAGGTACAGAGTATGTTATAGTCGGGCTTCACCGACTTTATTTCTTGTTTTAAGAACTAAATTCATGATGGCATAATGGGCTATTGCATGTCCCTAAGAGATGGTACTCGTCAGCCAAAAAACCGCGATTACTCGATTTTAGGGGAAAATGCGACTTTCCGAAAAATCTGAAAAAATCTCAAAAATTCTTTACTCTATAAGCTTTCAGAAAGTGCCGGTGCACCTGTGAAAATAAGAAAAAATTCTGTTGGGACCCCCTAATGAACACCTAGATCTCGGAGACTAGAAGAGCTAGAGCCACTAAATTTTGTATGTAGACTCCTATTGTCTATACAAGAGGTCGGCACGGCCCTATCCGGCGGGAAAGGATTTTTCTCAGTCGGCGTCGGTGCCGCTCATGCACAGTATAAACGTTCGTGTGACTTCGGCTACGCTCTCACGAAATTAAAGCACAGCGCTAGTGCTGCCGCATTGTCATGTTGTTGCTAAATCTAGCCGTTTTTAGCGTTAAATAGCTGTTTTTTTAGTTATAGCTAGTTATAATGCATATAAGAAAAATGTTAGCTTTTTTTTTTGGTCATATCTTGTTACTTATGAAAGAGAACTTTCCCAGCAACGCAATGCAGAGGGACAGAAAGTCAAATCACTTGCTCGACAGCAGTCAACGATGCAAGACTGCGATGCGGAGCAAAGCAAACGTACACAAATGCAAATGCACACACACACAAATGCAGATCAAGTTTATTTCAAATTTTGGCCACGCCTCTCCCGCCCCCACAATTAAAAATGTTGAATAAGTCCTACAATTTTGAAGATATCAAGCTCATATTGTGTCTCTGAAAGTTTCATAAAGATCGGATGCGTTGTTAGTAATTTTAGTGCTCTGTTAACTAACATACGGGAAGGCTATACAACATTAATTTCCCTGAGTGACGGCAAAGAGAATTAAATACCCAGAGTGGAATTCGCTCTCACTGTTAACTTAACAGAAAAAAAACCATGCGGCTATCGAGGTGTTGCGAGTTTTCGGAGTCCTCAAAGACAAACAGCTGATTTGAAAAGAAATGAGAAAAACAAAACACAAAAATTGTAATGGCTGCCAGTAAAAATGCGTGGTTGCCAAATTGCTTGTTTTGCTTTGCTTGATTTGTCTACGCATTCATTGATGGTTGTGTGTGCTCATCCAAATACCTGGCCTCAAATTTGTTTGTTATAATATGAATGGAATTTTTTTTTTTGTCGCGTGCATGTAAATCAGGGAAAAAAGTATATGTGCATAGATGTGTTTAAGAAATTTGTTATGTTAAAGGAATAAATTGAGTTTTAATTTATTTTAAGCTTATAGTTCTTATGAAAAGAATACAAAATATGCCAATAACAATTCCAATTGCTTTATGCTTTTAAATATATAAAATAAATAAAAATCAAATTAAATAAGTATACGTGCACTTTGCATTAGTCTGCATTTTTTGCCTATGTTAGTTAGCTTTGTAGGAATTTTATACTTTTGTTTATTATTTACTAGCGAATGTGCTTTCCATTTGCCTTTATAACCTTCTTAAGTTGATCCAAGAAATCTACCAATTTTTGAAGATTCTTGTTCCCATTTTGCAATCAAATCGTGTTTAAGTTGCATGAGTGTCTAAGACAGTCGACCATTCTTAGAAATTGGGGTTTAAGCCCGGGCTAATCGCTGACCACTGCAAAACTGGAATGTTTCAGGAAGATCGAGAAACCTTTGTATTGATCTCGGCATTTGGTTTAATTAAAATACAGCACGTACGAGTCCTGTGCCGTCTAAATTAAGCTGTTTCTCTTCGGAAAAACACACATTGTAGAAATCTGTTAACCAAAATTTGTATATTTCAACAAATGCAGAGCGATCCTTCAGGTGACAGGCACTTTGAAAGTCTATGAAACGTAACTGTTTTCATCAAGACTTGATGAACACTTCATATAGTTGAATTAACGTCTAAATAACTCTTTGTCTCGTTACAAGTTTGTTTTCTATTTTTACCACGCCACCTCCCGCCCACGTAATTTAGAAAAAACGTCATATCTTCGTCAGTTTTATAGATACATAGATAGTTCGAACCTCCTGGGCATATTTTGAAATCAAGATTATTTATCGATCCGTCAAAGGAATGGTAAAGATCTGATGAGCGGTTGTCAAGTTATAAGGAAAACAAATAATTATAGGCAGCACTGGTCGTAACGGTGATGGGCAGCACTTCACAGGTGCAGAGTATGTTATAGTCGGGCTTGACCGACTTTCTTGTTTTAAACAATATTTTATTTTATATTTTTTAGACCGCAAAAATTAAAAACTGGCTATTTCCATTTTAGGATTTGCATTTCTTATTACCTTGGACCTTTCCGAAAGCCTCTTATCATATTTTGTTGTCATATTTTGTCCTATGCTGAACAAAAAAAATTTTGTAATGTTCTTATAATTTTTTATACTTATTCATGTTCGATCTTAATCTTAATGAAAAGACCATGGTGTACCAAACATTTGCCAAATCTGACTAGTTTTTGAAGTTCCCCATATGGAATTTTTTCGAAAACTCCACTCTTCTCTCTCTTGAGTTGCTCTTCGAAAAACATTGTCAGGAATGAAATTGGATCACCCAAAAACCTATAAAGCGATATCCCATTTCATTTTTTTTATGTTTTATCCCCCTCCCACTCCATAGGTCGGTCCCCTCCCCACCGATTGAAAATAAGCTGTCAGAAATTCAATGAAAGCACCCAAAATCCAATAAAACGCCACCCTATTTAATTTTTGGACTAATTTTCAGCAACACAGCCTAGAACCATGAGCTTCTTATTTGAAATTTTGTGTTAACTTTTTTTATCGTCGACGACTGTATCGCTAGTGCAACAAACCAAGCGGCAATGCGCTTCAGCAACCATTTGAAAGCAAAAGAGCGGCGTTGACGATTTTCTTTCTTTCAGTGTCAAGCGACACAAGCGCACAAGCAAATTACAAAATCAAATATCTACCGCTGATGTACACATGCATTCACAGGCAAGATGCGCGAGTGGAAATGTTCAAATCAGCGATGTCCAAAATTTGAAAAGGCAGCCACGCGTGGTTGGCAAGCCAAATTCTGCCGGCGTCGCAGCGTCACATGTATAGAGAGAGGGAGAATATGTGTATTCTATAAATAGAACGCTCGGCAGCATTTGCTCTTGCTATTCAGCATTCAATGAGGAAAGACCATAAAGCGCATGATTTTTACACTACACTGAAAAAAATGTTTGATCTCAATTGGGAAAATGAATTATTTTTCATTGAGAATATGGATGGTAACGCTCAATGTTTATTGTGCCATTACGTTGCATGACGCTTTACCTTTGATTTTATTAAAAGGCACTACCAACTTTGCCACGGGGGTTATTATGAAATAAAGGGGAGGGAGAGAGATTTAAGAATTTTAGAGATGCAGGCAAGACATTTTTTAATGTTTATAGCTGACAAGGAAGAATTCATCCAACCTGACAACAATAAAATTGATAAAACTTTGCTAAACTTAGCATCTTATACATTTGCTTTAGGTCTGGCCAGACAATGTCTCCCATTTAGTGATACAATACAAATATGCTGCGCATCGATTTAATTTGTTTTATGTTTGAATCGCACGCATTTTATTTTTTCAGTGTAAAGCAGTAAAACGTCACCTTGGCTTCGTGTTTCGCTGCTTTGCACACAAGCAAACGCTTTCATTGTGTGAGTTTGGACACCACTGGTTCAAATAAAATGGAAATAGTCTTCATATTGTTAGTTACCAAATCAGTTTACCGATTGGGATTTAGTTAAAAATAAAATGGGATAGAGATTGGGAAATATTTTTTTTCCTTATAATAAAAACCAATTACAACTTAAAATTTCATTCATATTCTGATTTATATGAGCAATGTTTTTCATGTGTACGCAAACGTACAACCAGGCGCACAGCAAATGTGCAAAGACAATGCCCGAAGCGCTCGAGTCCGAAATGCCAATGCTTTCGTCTCCGAAAACTGTTAACGCCTCGATAGCCGCATGGTTTTTTTTGGACTAAATTTAAGAGAGCGAATTCCACTCTGGATATTTAATTCTCTTTGGTGACGGGTATA
Source organism: Lordiphosa collinella (assembly GCA_018904265.1). NCBI lineage: Eukaryota > Metazoa > Arthropoda > Insecta > Diptera > Drosophilidae > Lordiphosa > Lordiphosa collinella. Next base: position 27,362 of record JAEIFV010001267.1, read on the forward strand.
TCAAAGTCCTGCAGGACTGACTAACTTACGCTCTCGTTCGTTGTAGCTTTGACAGTACAAGTTTATATTATGTTTGAATTAAACTATGTAAATTATATCATAGTTTTTTACTTTACAATTATCCATTTTTAAGAAAAATTAAAAAATTAACACACGATTAATAGCAGGTGGGAGCGAATGAAAACAAAATGGAATTAAATATTAACAGAATCTTGTCGAGCAATCTATTTTCTTCATCCTACGTTCGTTTATAAATGGAAAAATTGGAAAATTACTCTTTTGGCCGCCTTAATCGTTCAAATACCTTAATAGTTAATCTTAAAATAACATATTAGTACGATGTTGCTCCTCCTTTATCCTGAATTACTGTTAATAAGTAAAGTTACAATTTGGCCGGCTTAATCGTTCAAATACCTAAATAGTTAGTCTTAGAATAACATATTAGTACGATGTTGCTGCTCCTTTAGGCTGAATTACTGTCATCTTTGACGGCATAGAATCAACTAGGGTCTAAGGGATATCTTCATCTAAAGCGATATACCACACGTTTTCTAAGGCCAGAAAAAGCCTGTTTTTGCTCTTTATTACATGGGGTTAGTACTTAATGGGGTTAAGGTTCTGCGAGTTTCCCTGCCAAGTCAGGTGTAATATTCCGAAGTCCTGGAACACTTTATCGAGCTGTAATAAAACTATGCCATTGATTAATGGTTTGTTTGTAACGAGAGACGAAATTGAGAGCTCAAGGACTGAAACAATTGTTCTCTACGACTTCCTCATATTTCGCTGCATTCATAGTTCCGAATAGAAAGTGTAGAATACCAAGAATATGGTACGAAAAGCACCGCAGATTATCTGGCTTTGTGGTAACTAGACGGTTTTAACGATGCAGTTTTCTTTGTAATGTTCTCCATCGAAGCGGCGCTCATCAGCACCTAGCAGATTAATTTTTTTTTCGCCTGACCAAGTTACATTTCCTCATTACCTAATTCTGCAACTTTAATATTATTGAGCCCAATATAGACTCGTTTTTATTTTCATTTTTGTCGTTAAAAATGGATTCCCCCTACAATATAAGTTATCATATAAGCAACAGTAAATTGTAAAATTTAGCTAGGTAACTAAATAAATAAATAAACATTAAAAAAAAAAAGGTTACAAATGATTTTTTTTTGCAGGACGTCTTCGGTAGAACCCAGCTTCCCGCAATCTTCTCCTTACTGTTTCTGCACTTGTTATTACACCATGCTGTTTTTGAAGCTATGCACACTTGTTTCGCTTGTATGGAAGAATGGCCAAAAATACTTCTAGTGGAGGTAGAGGGCTAAAACTTTCCCCAAGGCTCTTAAAAAATGTGGTATGGATATTGGACATAATTGGACATTCACCCCTCCCTCCTCGACCCATGCACCCCACTATCAAGAATTACCAATCAAAAAACCAGTAAGTCAGTCAAGCGACTATAACATATATAATATGTACCTCCTAAAGTTTGTGTTAGGGTGTGAAGTTACCGTCTATCGATAAAACTGAGGGAGATATAACGCTTTTTCCGATTTGCAGGGAGGGATGGGGCGTGGACAAAAATTAAAAATAAACTTGATCTGCCTGCAAGTATAAGAAACATATGTCCCATACATGCCAAGCCTCTATCTCTTACCATCTCTGAGATCTGTTTGTTCCAGAGCTAGCAAATAACAATTGACCATTTTTCGTTGTCCAAAATTAACAGTTATTTACGGACCAAAGAATCAGTGATGAGCCGTTCTTTGGAACATTTCGTTCTTTGCTCAACGAACAAGAAATGGTTTTGATTCCCTTTTGCTCTGTTCATTCTCTGAACGAATTGACGCGAGCGAAAATTGTAAGTCACTTGCGATTGAGTGTGTATATGTGAGAGTGAGTTGTCTGTTTGGGCTTGTGGCTCGCACAAGCCACACACAAAAAAAAAAACAAATACAGAAAAAAAGACCCTTTGAGGCGAGCAGTTCTTTTTTTCGACCATCTGCTGACTCTTAATGTGAGAGCGCTCAGTCAGAGTAAAACAAGAACAGCTCAACTGAGAACAGTCAACTGAAAACAAAACCAAGAGAAACGAAGTGTTTTGCTTAGAGCGAGAGCAAGCGTGCATGGGTTTTTTTCGGTCTTATTATTGAGCAGACCGCAAAGGAAAAAACGATCAATTGTTATTTACAAGCTCTGGTTTGCTCGTACAAGCGGACATACACTCATGGACAATATAATAGGTGTTAAGTTTTTTTTATATCGATTTAAATCGATATAAACATAATATTTATTAAATATTATTATTTAATAAGGAAGCTAAACATTTTTAAATATGGTCACTCTGTTTTGGTAAGAATCTGGCGAATTCCCGGCATTAATTAGCTTTCTGGAAAAAATTGTGGATTGTATTATTGGTTGGACTGCAAACTCGGATAGTCAATAAAATAGGTGTATGAAGCAAAACATTAACCTGTAGTTTATAAATACAATTATTTGGTTGCAGAAGGTTGGGTATTAGGAAAATATAGCTAAATGAGAACTTAATAACCATTAACATTGTATTAGATGGGCCGTGGGCGTCACTGCAGTGCGGAGGAGAGAAGGCTAATTCGACGACTCCGAGATGAAGGAAAAACGAATAAATCCATTGCCATGTTAATGAAACGTTCTCAAAACTTCGTAACCAATGCCTTAAAATCGAAAAAAATAAAATAGGTGAAACTCGGGGTGCACCTAGAAAATCAACATCTAAGACCGACGATCGCATGGTTTAGTTGGTTAAACGCGACACGTTCAAGTCTTCCAGGACGATTGCCAATGATCGGCGACGTTCGGCGACGAATGGCAATAGCAAACCTAACAGGTAGGATTGTTCGCAGGGTTCCCTTGCTTCGGTCGGCAAATTTACAGATGAGGAACAAATTTGCATTAGTTCGAAGAACCTGGTGCGGACCGGAGGGTGAGGAAAAATGGCGTTATATCCTCTGGAGTGACGAAACCAAAATATATTTATTTGGAAATGATGCCAAAAGGAATGTTAGTCGTCCGAAGGGCAAAGAATTTGATCCCAAGTACACATATTTAACTGAGAAATATCGAGGTGGTAGCCTAATGGTATGAGGCTATTTTTCATGGAATAATGTTGGTCCGATTCAACGTATTGACGGAATAATGGTCAGATTCGCATACAAAGATCTATTGGAGACGGTGATGCTACCATATGCCGAGGATAATATGCCACTTTTATGGAAGCTCCAGCAGGATAATTGGTTCCGAGAGCAAAATGTGGATGTTCTTGAGTGGCCAACTCAATCCCCGGACCTCAATCCCATCGAGAATCTCTGGGGTAAACTCAAAAGAGAGGACGGAAAGACTTTTTGCCAAAATAAAAATCAACTTTGGGATATTGTCCAAAGACCATGGTACAACATTCCAATTGGAACTTGTCGCAAGTTAATATCCTCCATGCTAAGACGAATGGAGAAAGTCTTGCAAAATAATGGCGGAAATACCGGTTATTAGCTGCCAGATACTTAGTTTAATATAAAACTAGACCAAAAATAGTGAAACATTGATTTAATTTCATTTATCTCCGTACACCTATTATTGTGTCCAGCCAAAATTGGCGGATTCAAGGAAATATATAATTTAGTTGTATATTGTGAAACTGTTTTTACTTTTTGTTTAAAGACAATTAATAGGTATATGTTTTGAAAAACCTTTGATTTGTTGAGATTAGAGAAGATATGAATTAGAAATAAAAAGTAAAAAAAGAAAAAAAAAAACACCTATTATTTTGTCCATAAGTGAGCATACGGACAGACGGACATGGCAGTATCGACTCGGCTGTTAATGCTGATTAAAATTTTTCTGACCCAAATTCTAGCTCTCATAGCCCAAGATCATTCGATTTGATGTAAAACTAAAATATATAAAGGTTTACGCAGATTGATTAATGTTTAGAGATCGCTCACGAGCCCTAAAGCAGACATCTTTTGAAAAAATTTAAAAAATACGGTTTATCGATAATCAATCGATAACTATTCGACAGATTTTTTCTTTCATGTCGATTTTCGTGCTCACCGGGCCAAAATACTTTAGGAAAAATAGGTTGGGGCAACTCGACTTCCATTTTGTCAATCAGTAACTGCGTACCTTTTGTAGAGATTATTAAAGAGGTTAATGTCTTTTATTAGCTATAAAACCATTAATTTAAGTCGTGCAAAAATGAGTGACCCCATTTTGGAAAGGTAATATTACAAATAATATGATAATTTTAAAACAACTGGTAATAAGAAAAATGCTTTTTTTACAACTTTAGGGCTCGTGAGCGACCTATAAACATTCATCATTCTGGGTGAAACTTTTAGTTTAACATCAAATCGAATGATTTTGGGCTATGAGAGCTAAAAAAACACTTTTCCAAAAGACGACCACCTTAATATACTTAATTAGTCGGAGAAGATTCTTTCTGGCTGTTACATACGTTTGTACAATCTTAATATGCTCTGTGCACCTTTGTAACAAAGTATTAAAACGTACACAACGGAAAAACGTGTTCAGAAAAAGGATTTTTTCATCTCAAAATAAAAACAATGTTCTCTCAAATTTTTGAGAACAGATGTTCCGAAAGTTCTTGAAATGAGCACAATTCAGCTCACCTCTGCCACCGCACCGAAAAGTATAACTTGCTATTAAGACGTGCTTTTATCAGCCCTGGACAATAGCCTAACCGTCTAAAACGGCCGCCGTCGATACTCAGGTCTTGGGCTCTAATCCCAGTAGGTCTCGGAAAATTTTGTATTTCTTTAATAAAAATTAATCAAAGCAGCTTGGGTGTTGTTCAAGCGAAGCTATGTCTCTGCGCCGACCTGGACGGTGTTGGTTGGGTCTGGACGGTGCTGGATCTGGACGCGCGAACTTCGACGGTTTGGATCTGGACGGTGGACTTGGACCTTGGACGGTGGACCTGGACGGTGGTGGACGTGGACGGTGGTGGATCTGGACGGGCGGACCTATACGGTGTGGATCTGAACGGCAGACCTGGACCCCAAATTTTTTTGAGTGTAAAATGTTCTCAAAAACGGAACATCAACTCACATCAAGATTTTGCGTACTCAAAAAGTTTTCGAGGAAAGTCCGTTCATGATTAGTTTTTGTTTTCTCGGCTTTTTTCCTCTGTGTAGCTGTAAGCAAGAGTCACGTTTTTCCCGAAGCTTAAAGAACAACGTGTGGCGCAAGGTGGCAGCCAAATTTAACTGTTTTAGAATCTAAGTTGATTATTTTTGCGTTTCATAATGCGGGGAAAGCAAAATGGTGTTGGCTGTTGCAATTTATAGAATGCGAAATACACACTGGAGAGTTTTTGTCGCGCTCCGGCTTAAATCATTTTAAAAGTTCTTAATTCGGTTGTTTAAGTTAACAATTCCGACCCGCGATAAAAGACGTTAATGGACATTCATAAGCACTCATGCTTATGTTGTCCAAAAATATCCAATAGTTAATATTTAACTGAATTAAAATTGATCAATTTCAACGTGTAATAATTCAACAAATGCTACTGGCAAAAATACCAACAACATCATAAGTCAAAGTGAACTCAATGCCCAAATGCTACATCTGCAAAACGATCGACGACTCTCCATACAACGCAACAACGCTTACATTGCAATAGTTTCCACCCACGCCACCACCACTAGCAATGGGACCGTATCCACCCCTTATCTTAAGCCACCAATGACTAGCTTTTTGTCAAGTTCAACGACAAGTACGGTAACGCTAACCACAAGCTCAACAACAAATACAACAACAACAACAAGTATTCAGAAACCAACGTTCCCCACCAACCTACTTTCGAAAATTTCAACTCAGCACGACCTCCCGCAAATACATACACAAGGAAGTGCCACACCTACTAACCGTTCGTATTTGCAGACTGGCATCGATCGGTATGTACAAATAAGTAAACGTAAATTAAGTCCGCAAAACCCAAATAAACAAAATAGCGGACAAAGATCCCCTCACTGGGAATAGGTTCCAAATTCTTGGCCAACATGCAGAGTGTGAAGAAAAGGCTCCAAATGCCCCTAAACCAAAGCCTCCACCCATTTATATAAGGGATAGCAACTGTGCGGCCCTAGTTACAAAGCTTTTATCGCTAATTGGCAACAACATCTTTTATGTGACATCCGTCAACAAAAGCAATATACGTGAACGAAAGCTCCAAGTTAACACCGAAGAAATTTATCGCGCTGTCAAAAAATGCTTAAGAGTTGAAAATAAAAGCTACTTCACCTACCAACTAAAAAGTAGCAAAGGCCTACAAGTAGTAATCAAATGCATTGAATCAAGTGTACCTGCAACGGAAGTCGTTTCTGCCTTGGAGGAAAAGGGATTCAAGGTCAAGTCCGTTATAAATTTAATAAACAGGGACAAAAAACCACAGCCACTATTCAAAGTTGAACTAAGCCCTGAAGACACAGCTCCTAAAAATAATGTAGTGTACCCAATTTACAAACTACCCTTCTTATTGCACCGCAGAATAACTGTAGAGGTGCCGCACAAACGCACAAATCGCAATGTACAAAACAATTCCTAGATTTCTTTAATACACTTTGTCAACGCATCTTGGCTGCGGGTGACTATAATTCGAAACATCCCCACTGGGGCTCCAGACTGACCAATCCCAAAGGGAAGCAACTCTACAGCGTACTCGCGCGCGCATCAAACAAACTCGACTATGTATCTCCGGGAAGGCCTACATACTGGTCGGCAGATCCAAAGAAATTACCCGATCTTGTAGACTTTGCTATAACAAGAAAAGTGCCACAAAACTTGGTAACTGCAGAAGCCCTTGCAGATTTGTCGTCAGACCATTCTCCAATAATATTCACTCTTCTGGAGTGTCCTCGGATTAGAGAATATCTTTGGAGACTGACATCACACAAGACAGACTGGCTCAAATACAAAAAATATATCAGCAATCACATCAAGCTGAGCCCAACCATAAACCGCGAAGAAGACATTGACAATTCAGTTCAAGCTTTCACCTCTATCATTACTGACTCATTACTGCCACTGCTCATCATTCAAGCCCCCAAACGACAACAACAGCACCTCATCAAGATCGTAGATTGACAAACAGTAACATTGACCGGCTGGTCTCAGAAAAGCGGCGTGCAAGAAGAGAATGGCAAAGCTTTAGATCGCCTGCCGCAAAAAATGGTCTGAGATATGCAGAACGCGTACTTCGCAAAGCACTCGAAGCCGAAGAACAGCTAGTTACGTCAGTAACAGAGTATTTATAGTTCGTCAAAATAAATACACAACGGAAGAGTTCACTATAGGAGCCGGAGTGCCGCAGTGTAGCGTACTCGGTCCTCACCTATATGTACTGTAACACTGCAGATATACCAACAGACCCTTGACTTACAATAAGTTCTTTTGCGGATGATACGGCAATATTAATCAGATCACGATGTCCAATTAACGCAACAAGTCTCTTGGCAAGCCACCTAGCTCAAGTAGAAGAGTGGCTGGCTAACTGGCGTATAAAAATTAACGAGCAAAAGTGTAAACATGTGACGTTCACACTCAACAGCACATGTCCCCAGCTATTCTTAAACTCAACTTTGAACCCGCAATCAAACGATGTTGTATACCTAGGTGTACACCTCGATAGAAGGCTCGCATGGCGCAAACACATAGAGTCGAAAAAACTTCAAATAAAGCTAAAGGCCAACAGCCTTCACTGGCTAATTAACTTCCGTTCCCCTCTAAAGCTGGAATATAAAGTCTTACATTACAAAAGCATAATAAAGCCTGTCTGTACGTATGGCTCGCAGCTATGAGGAAATGCCTGTGCGAGCAGGGTGGACATCCTCCAAAGATCACAATCAAGAATTCTTAGAACCATCACTGGATGGCCCTTTGGTCGAAACTGTAATAGAGCAACTCCGAAGAAATGAACCACCAACCCAGCGCCTGACTTGAAGGGCCGCAGAACACAATCTGTCTCCAATAGGGGATGGTTATTAAAATAGTTCAAAGATTAAGATCTAAAAAATTATTGTTAGTCTCATTAAGAGAAGATGCAATAAATACCAAAAAATCATACAAATAAGTCCGACTGGGGTATCAATAAAAGCTTAGCAGAAAGTCATTTTGATAAACAAGAAAACACAAGTAAAAGGGTTGACAAAAAAAATATTTTACAAAATAAACGCACAAACCAAAAATTATTTAAACTAAAGCCCCGACGGACTGACGACGTAAGTAATTCAGCTTACGCCACCACATATTGCGTCAACGTGGAACGTTTGCCGTGTGACCAGCACTAACAAAAAAAATTACGCCGCTGCATCGCGTTCTCCAGGTTCATGGCATTTTTAAATTAGGTGGTGGAGGGTCATACAGCTCAATCAGGTGTGTTTTGTTTTGATGACAAGTGATTTACGCTGGAGTGGCCGGAGTGGCTCAGCGGTTAGTGTGCGCGACTGCTGAGCATGAGGTCGTGGGTTCGATCCCGCCTCGGAACATCTAATGAAAAAGTTTTTTTCTTTGAATAAAACTTTACACCCGGCCACACCTCTTGCTGTTGGCGCCAGCATTGCAGTAATTAGCCATGAAAAGACTCTCAAAAACTGCTGTTCGGATGCGGCGTTAAACTGTAGGTCCCTTTCTCTTGTGCTAAAATTAAGAAGCGCACAATCCAAGAGATTGAGAGAGGCTCGGCTTTGGCCCCTCGGGGCTGTTGTTATCTTGACAAGCCGATTTTACTTTTACTTTACGCTTGTGCTTCTGCCAGGATAGCAATAGCTCTCCCGCAAAGCATTAAATCCAGTTCGTTAATCAGCAACTGTCACATATTGGGAGAAATATTAATCAATTTATTCAAAGAGCTTGTCTTTCTTCACATATGTTCCAAACTTTCTTTTTGAACAGGCTCGGCCACTTCACTCCAAGCCTTGTTAACAAAATTTAAGTTCGAATGTTTGGGGTGGGATAAATCCCAAATGGCATCCCGGTCTCTCACTGCCATAATCAGCGCAACCTTGTCTTCATGCGAAAATATTTCCAATCGGCTCTTTCGCTTTGATTTTTCTGCCATTGTTTTATTTTAGTTAAGTACAGCTGATCTATGGCATACATGTAGAGTAACAGCGCGTAAAATCTGGTCGCAACTGTATTGCACCAGCTGAGAAACGAAAAATAAAGCCCACAGCCTATTAACATAGAGTCCACGTATGAGATGATAAGCTCTGTAAAGCGCAAAAATGCGTTTTGACTCTAACGGGGGAAAACGTAAAGTGTAAGGAAATCGCTACACCTGCTTCTTCTTCTCTCAATTTTTGTATGTAACTTCTCGTTACGTCGTCAGTCCGTCTGGGCCTTAAAGGTAAAAAAAATTATTACCTCTGTCTTTAATATATATACTGATATTATCTATTATTTCACAGTTTTGCACAGAAAAATAGAACTGATTCATATAAAGCATTTTAGCTGCTAATTGGAATTGGATCGATTGGAATCGAAAAAATTAACTGCTCTATCGATTAGCCAGTTGTTTCGAGAAATGAAACTCATCAAATTTAATATTTTTGATTTTTGGCCTCTGACGGATCCACTGTGCTATGCTCGTATAGCAACAGCACTTTTCTAACTATCCTTTAAGGCTCTCTTCTGGTCTGGTCTGAATTTGACCTGTTTTTTTAAAACTTGTGAAAAAAATCGGGAAAAAGTTTTGAAATTCGGTTTTTTGTATTTGATTGCACGATTCATTAAAAATAATACAAAATCAAAAATGGTCGAGTGCGAGGGCTGTTCAAAAAGTTCTTTGCCTTCAAAGTAGTGTCTTCTTAAAAAAGATGTGTTGATGCTTCGCAGCTTTCCGGAAGACACCATAATCGGAAAGCAAAACGAAAGATGGAGTTGTTTGGAATGAATGCCTTTATGGCCCGAAGCAGAATCATTAAAAATAAATTGAACTGGTCAGAATGGGGGCGATATGAAAATGAGAAATCCATTTTTGACAATTTTTTTTGGCAAATTTAAAAAAATTAAATTGTTCCCAATGATCGAGGTTCCGGACATAACCACGATAATTCTGCGCCCATTAGGCCCTACATCCGAAATCGGTTCTGTAGAACTTGAGAAAAACTGCGAACAGGTTAGAAAAACGTGGTTTCAAGAAAATCGCGTTTAAAGTTTGCAGTCGATAGGAAGTTTGGGTCTCCTTGGGTCACTTAAATGGCTATATCTCCGTAAGTATTCCGATTTTTGAAAATCCTTTTGGGATATTATTTTTAAATATCAAAACTTAAAAAAAAAATGTGAAAACAAAAAATCGAAAGAGAGCCTTAAGCTGATCATCTGAATTACGGCAACTGTTCTTCTGCTAGTTGCTCGTTTGGGACCGTATTCTACTTTTTTTAAAAACACACCACAGTCTAATAAGAGCATCGTAATCTCTTAGGAATTTTTCGGTAAGAGAGACCCTGAGTCACCAATACGGCAATGTGACTTTTTGGTCATTTGTGTCAATTGCTTATATTTTGCACTCATTTCGCACTGTTTTGACGACAGAACCATCTACTACAAGAAAACGCAAGCAACTAACTTATTCTTGTTGTTAACACAATAATACGGGAAATCCCCAATTACGAAGCAGACAAACGCGATGAATGCCGAAGGTTCGTGCATACAATAACGGAGTTACCAGTGATGCGGTTTGCGTGACCACCAGTGTATTTTTAACCAAAGAAATTGTTGCTGAGGTTGCCATTTTTACCATTTATTAATTTTTTCTGTAGGCATTCAACATTGATTTTTTAACTACTATGAAATCATCGCATTAAAATATTCTCAGCTTTAAAATTAATGCTCCCAAATATTTATTGGATTTTTAAAGCGCAGATATTACATAATTAATGAATGGATTCGTGGCAAAGAAGTCACATTCTTCCAAAGCTCATCACTGGTCACTGCTTTTGTTTTAGTCACTGTTTTGTTCACCGCTACCCGTCTTACCTGTTCTTCCTTTTCCAGCTTTGCAATGCACAGCTACCACATTCAAAACGTCTTCCTTAAGCCAAGAATCTACGTCCTGGCAAAACCTTTGTATCAGCTCAATGGTGGGTGGGTTATGGTCCTCGAACGGGTAAACTGCCACTCTCTAAAATGATTTCAATGAATTATACAAGAATACATATGCAATGGATGTCGTTACCCCATGAAATTTATTGATGTCGTAGTTCCGTTCTTGGCATAAATTATAAATTTTGTAATGTTCCCTATGATTTTCCTCCAAAAATTTATACACATCTTCCAAACGATTTCTCCAAAAACCCTCCAATTTGTCTGGCGCTGGATATCCCATTGCAATAATATTTTCGCAAATGTCTGTAACAAAAAGAAAAAAACAAAACAAATTATGGTTAGAAGATTTTTATATGTAGTTTATTATTTAGAAAAATTATAGAAACAAGTAAGAAAACAAGTAAGGGAGCTGTAGTCGAGTGCCCCGACTACAAAATACCCTGTTCCCTTGACTTCATGTGTTTTCACACTCACACATACACACACCCACTCTTACATACGCACACACGCACGCGCAAACGCGGTAACTGACAATGCAAGGCACCTCTCTATCCCACAAGCAAAATTGATTCGTATATAACTTCGGTGTTTTTGTCCGATCTTACTGATCTTTTAAGAATAGATAGATATTGGGCCTTACTTGATATATATAAAGTTTGGAAGGTCTATCTTAAAAATTGTGGCTCTGACAGTTTTTTGCGCTTAAAGGGGGGAGGGGGAGGAATTTTCCAAATCTGAAGCAAACTCGATTTGAACCTATCTACATGCAACAAGGAAGAAGGTCGGTCAGGCCCGACTATATTATACTCTGTACCAGTGGTCGCCGCTCGCATTTGCTCCCTATTATATAAAATCGGTATCCAGGGAACACCACGAGGAGGCCATTGCAATAGCAATGGGTCGATATATGAATAAAGACCTACGAGTCGACTTGAGTTGCTGAAATACTTACGGGTACGTAGATAAAGCAAAACAACGGGTGGCGTTATAAATATGAGACGTACCTTATTATATTAGAATTAAAGAACTAGACTCTTTTTATATTATTTGCAATTAAAACAATCCTCGTCTTAGTAGTCAGATGGGCATCGGGCGATATATATGTCCCGCGACCATCTCTAATTTCTCTCTCTCAATATTGCGTATGTGGGAAAGGGAAGGGGGAAATGAGAGCGTCCCAGTTAGCTGCAAGAATCCAATTTGATCTAATGAGCTAGCCATAGCTGCTAGGTTTTGAATAGCATTTCGTTGTTGGAACTACTCAGACAATATATTTGCAGGTTTAATTCATTGAAAAGGTGGATTTTTTGGCGGGGCGGGGTCATCACGATACCAATATGAATCGTTAAATAAAAATTTGTCCTAAAATATTGTTGGCTATCACTTTGCTGTGTAGTCGTTGCTCATATATACATAGATCTACATACATATGTATGTGTTTTGCTGCTGCAGGAACAGCCCAGATATATTGAATTTTCGTTTGCTCATATCTTTACTACCGTTCATCCGATCTTTACCATTCCTGCAAAAATTAAATACAAACTTGATCTGCCTGCAAGTATAAGAAGCATAAGTCCCATACATGTCAAACCTCTATCTCTTACCATCTCTGCGATCTGTGCGTTCATACGGACAGACAGACGGACTTGGCTATATCGACTCGGCTGTTGATGCTGATCAAGAATATATATACTTTTTATGGGGTCGGAGATGCTTCCTTTTGGCTGTTACATACTTTTGCACAAACTTAATATACTCTATGTACCTTTGGTACAGAGTATAAAAATTTGTGGCTCTAGCTCTTAGATCGACGCGTTCATACGGACAGACAGACGGACGGACAGACGGACAGGGCTAAATCGACTCGGCTGTTGATGCTGATCAAGAATATATATACTTTATAGGGTCGCAAATGCTTCCTTCTACCTGTTACATACTTTTGAACAACTTCATGATCCCCCTGTTCCCATTGAAAATGTTCATTTTCAATGGGAACAGGGTATAAGAAGACCAGACTTTACGCGATAAGGTCTTAAAGCAAAGAAAGTCAATTATTTTTCTAATTTGTCGTAATTGTTTTTGACGATCCTTGTCGCTTTGGCAACAGCTGAACAAACCTTTTCCCAGATAAATAGATTGCCCACCTTCGTGATAACATATACGTATTAGCTGTGGGAATCGATCACTAAGAAATCAAAATTTCAAATTACGGAGAATTGCTACATTGGACTGGGCAGTCGAAGATTGCTGATCAAGTACATATGAGATTTAACTGCTTTGCTATACAATAGCAATTTTTCTATTAATGATCACATAAAAAGTTTAAAGACATTTACATGAAGTCTTCACCACTAAGGGCCGTTTTCTCATGTTCCTGTTTTTGCAAATCTTAGGAGGATTTGGTGAATTTGCACTGCTCATTTTGAGCATGAGCTATGCTAATGCGTAAAATCCACATGGATTTGCAAAAACAGGAACACGAGAAAACGGCCCTAAGAAATATCTTGAATGATCGCACCTAACCCACGCCGTTTTTGTACTCTGGCAAAAAATCGATGTTCCCAAAATTTTCAAAAAAAATCTATTATAACCGATTTTTTCAATTTGTATAAAATATCTACTAGAAGGTACTATCTGCCACATAAACTAGCTAATTACAGGAGCTATAAATCGGACCTCAAAGGAATAGAAATATATATATTTGTAACAATAAAAGCCAAATTAATTTTTCATTTAACGTTTATAACTTAAGTTATATCACTTTATGTAAAACTTATAACGATGAGATTCTTTTCACATTTGACTTGTGTAATTAATTATTATAGAATACAATTACTTCTCCAGCCATTGGTTCCTATTAGTAAATAGGAGCATATCCAGTTTCAGGCTTTACTAAACATACGCTCCGACTCCTTGAATCAAGCTGGGATGCATAAATAATGCTGAGCGCAATTGGCCATTTCTTCGAACTTTTTTCCATTAATCTGAAAAAAAATCAACTTGTAAAAGTCTATCCAGATTGCATTAAGAACATATATTCCAATACTCCAGTGGTCAAACTGACTTGGGAGCGTGAGCCTTTTCAATGAATTTCTCTACTTTTAAAAACGTATCGTCATTGGAAATGTAACTTTTTTTGTCAGCTTGTCTTCCATAAATGACGTTTTGGTGTTGGTGGAACTGTGGAATTATAATATTCTTTTGTATAAAAGGTTTGGCTAGCTCGGCCGCTGAAGCCTTCTAATTTAAGGCGAGGATCGATGATTTGCTGTCCTTTTCTTAAATGTGAATGTCGGCGATTTACACTTGTTATGCATACACTTGATGTGCACTTGTTGGCTTTCAATGATTGGAATCACTAAGGATATGGTCACTGAGCTGCTTCCGAATATTCCGATTAGTTATCCTAAAACCAAATAGAAAATGAATTTCACCCATTTTTGTAAGTTTTTACAATTTTTTTCTTACCTTTAGAATATCCTGTTTCGCCGGTGTCTCTTTTCAAATTAGTGGTGAATCTTTTTCAATTTTAATCAATCCTCAAAAAAATATCGATGTTTCTCACGCAGGCAAAAATCGATACATCGATTCGAGAATCAATTTTTTTCCTAGTACACAGAGTATAAGTTTGTGCATAAGCATGTAACAGTCAGAAGGAAGCATTTCCGACCCTATAAATTATATATATTCTTGATCAGCGTCAACAGCCAAGTCGATATAGCCATGTCCGTCTGTCTGTCTGTCCGTATGAACGCACAGATCTCAGAGATGAAAAGAGATAGAAGTTCGACGAGTATGGGACAAAAATTTCTTATACTTGCAGGTAGATCAAGTTTATTTTCAATTTTTGCCTCGACCCCTCCCATCCCCAGCAATTTAGAAAAAACGTCATATCTCCCACAGTTTCATGGATAGAAGGTTCGTTTTTTTTTTTTTTTTGGACATATTTAGTAATTAGAATTACTTATGGATCCGCCAAAGGATTGGTAAAGATCGAATGAACGGTTGTCGAGTTATAAGGAAAACAAACAATAATGGGCACACCGGTCGCAACGGTGATGAGCAGCACTTCAGAGGTACAGAGTATGATATAGTCGGGCTTGACCGACTTTCTTTTTATTTAAGGACATCGATCAGCTATTACAAGAGGCAACTTTTCACTTTTATCTTAACTATTAGATTAGAAAATGATATTTCATCTTGCTTATTTAATCCCCTAAGCTCCAATGCCATCAAGGAACGCAAAAAGCTGATTTTTTCTATTTTGAATCCTTGTTGAAGATGAAGCTATCTTTCAGAAAGGTAATGATAAAGGGCAGCCATTCGCTTCGAGAGATGTCAAATGGCTGTGTTACAAAAACAATGATTTTGTGAAACTTAAGTACAAAACATTTTTGAGCGAAACAGAACCGTTGGAAGTCTTAAACGTAGTAAACAGAGGAGTGAATTCACTTACCACAAGGGAAGTTAAAATAGTGACTTCAGAGGCACTAATTTCTAAAGAATATAAATGCGAACTATAAAGCATTCTACGCCTCATTCATCCATAATTTCATGATTTTTACAAAAACTTGACAAACGGAGACGTTTCCAATGTCTATCCATATATACAAGCAGTAGTCTTGAGCAAAATTTTTATGATCTGTAAAATAACCTGTTAGAACAACCAAAAAAGACTTTTCTAAATAAAATAAACATATTTTCATAACACTAGCGAATCGCATATTTTTTTTCAATAATTATATTAAATTAAGTATAATCTAAGTATAATCTTACTTTACTTTACTTTACTATAATCTAAGCATAGTAGAAAAAAAACACAACTCGAAAAATGTCCCAAAATTTATCTGATTCGGACATAAAAACAGCACAAGTTGAGATGTGCTACACAATTTTGAAAACACTGATGGAAAAATAGCATTAAAGATGTTTTGGTCTGTAACTCCTAATATACAAATAAAACCTTGATTTTTCAAATTAATTTAAATACTTAATGCAACTATGCTTAACGTCTGAAAGAAATTTTCAGCTTTCGAAAAAAACATTTTTTTCACAGATTCATTTAAAGTTAATAATTGGTCTCCAGTAAAATAGAAAATACACACTTGTGCTGTTACGAGGGCGGTCCCAGAAATAGCCGACCTAACTACTAAAACACAAAAATTTATCATTTTTTTTTTTCAACATAGGATCCTTTTAGGTCGATACCAGCGATGTTCAATAGCTTCAATAGCTCTTCAAAATAGGCATTAACCTCGGACTCCACCTTTTCATTGGTGCCAAATCTTTTTCCTCCGAGCCATTTTTTCAAGTTTGGAAATAAGAAATAATCAAAAGGAGCTAAGTCTGGCGAATAAGGGGCGTGAGGTAGCAATTCAAATTTTAATTCATTAATTTTAGCCATTGCAACGGCAGAGGTGTGAACCGGGGCATTGTCATGATGGAACAGCACCCATCTTGCGCATAACTTTTTCATGTCCAATTTTTCGGTCAATCAGCTAACTCACGAACTTTCAATCACCGGTCACTCAATACACATTTTTTAATTTTGGCCACCATTTCTGAAGTGGTCACCTCATTTGGACGCCCATTCCGATGTTCATCTTCGCAGCTCAAACGACCTCGCTTAAACTCAGCCACCCAATATTTTATTTTTGTAAACGAGGGATCAGAATTACGTAAGGTAGAATCCAGCTCCTTTTTAATATTGGTTGGACTAAGACCTTTTATATGAAAGTATTGTATCACATAACGATGACCAATTTTGTCCATGTTTGCAAATCAATAACAAGCGTTCTCTATTAAAATCGACCAAAAAAAAATTCGTATGCCTTATTGCTAGGGATATTTTCAGAGGGGAAAAATTAAAATAAACTAACGTAAGCCAATCTTACAATTATGCACTATTCATTTCAAGATTTTCAAAAGCAAATTCGCCCAGGCATCATTTTTTCTCACTTTGGTGCTTATTTTGCAGGTTTTTTTTAAAAAAAAAAAAAGGTCCTATAGATTGGATTTAATAATTAAATTTTAATTTTGCTGTCTAAAATCGCTTTAAGGTAATATATACCCTTATATAATGTACTAGCAAATAACCCGGCTTGCTTCGCTACGCCTCCGTCAATTAAGCTGTTTTAACCGATAAGAGTATCAGTTTTTCTTTTCCGACTTGGGGGTGGATTTTATAAATTGGAAAATATTTGACCGTATCTTACATACACTTATGGACAAAATAATGGGTGTGTTTTTTTCTCCTTTTCCCAGAGGGTACGGAAGACGACCCACCCAGACCGTGATAAACCCTCACGATTTTCTTAAATCCCCCCCCCCCCGCACGCCACAACAACGAAGCACCCGAAAAGAAAAAACACGGAAAAAGTTAACTTTTTATTTCTTGTTCAAATCTTCTCTAATCTCAACAAATCAAAGTTTTTTAAAACTTATATTAATTGCCTTTAAACACAAAAGTAAAATCAGTTTCACAAATCCTTTAATATACAACCACTAAGCAAAGAAATATATAGAGGCGTCAAACAGCAGAAAAAGTGCTATCAACCAAACGGCTGAGCCTGGAACCCCAGAGCAGCCGAACGAAATGTCTAGCACCCCGAGAGCGCTCGGCTGTTTCGAGTTCGAAGCATTCGTTCGAAAGCCAGCACAACAAGAAACCGATTGTCAGTCGCAGATCAAATGCGGAACGATGAGCACGGCCGCGCGTCTGCGCGCTGTGCTCTCGTTTCTCTGTATGTGTGTATATGCGCTCGCACGTTTGCATGCGTGTGCTCTTCTTTGTTATGTTTTTGATCCTGGGTTGTCTGCGGCCACAGCAAGTGGCGCCGCGACGGCTCATTTGCTTATGACGTCACGACAATGTGAAAATTAGTTTTATTATCGACCATCACTTTTAAATGCCCTATGACCCAAACAAAAATCAATTACATTAATAGACTTAATATATGTACATACTTGTGTATTTTTATTTATTTCAGTACATTTTGAGATCAAAATTAAATAATTTTTGAATCTTTAATAATATAATTATGATAATTTATTAAAAGTGCGTTTAAACTGTGAACAGCATGCGTGCACATACATACATACATACATACATGCATATGCATACAACAAGTGCGAATTCGTCTTCTGTTGGGGTAGGTTCTCAAAGTTGACCGAATGCTTGTTAGGTGCTTGCATGCATGTGTGTTCATATGTTGTTGTTATCTATGCAAGTGGTTTGCGCGTGCCACTTTCTGATCTATAATTATGATCTATAATGATCAAGAAACAATTCTATTTAATAAAGAAATTTCTCCTAATAAATTTAAAGTAGGGGGAGCAGCTATATTAGCTGAACTTAATAAAAATCACCATAATGTTATAGCAGGCATAAAATTTAATAATCCTTTATTGATTTATAAACTTCGTCTACCTAAACGTTCATAACATACATTAGCTAAACAAAATAAACCTGATGAACACAAACCATGAGCAATTATTAAAACATAAGAACCGCATAACCCTCAATAAGTTATTGTTAATAATCCAGCTAATACAATTCCTATATGAGCAACAGAAGAATAGGCAATTAAAGATTTTAAATCCGTTTGCCGTAAACAAATTAATCTAACTAAAACTCCTCCTACTAAACTAATTCTAACTCAAATAAATCTAAATTTCAAATTTATTAACTGTAAAAAAGAAATTACTCGCAATAACCCATACCCTCCTAATTTTAATATAATACCAGCTAAAATTATTGAGCCAGAAACTGGAGCTTCTACATGAGCTTTAGGTAATCATAAATGAACTAAAAATATAGGTATTTTTACAAGAAAAGCACATAATATACAAAAATAAAGTAAATCATAATTAAATATAAAATTATTTATTAAATAAAAATTTATAGTTCCTATCTGATTTATTAAATAAAAAATACCAATTAATATAGGTAAAGATACTAACAAAGTATAAAATAACAAATAAACACCAGCTTGTAAAAGCTCAGGTTGATAACCTCACCCTAAAATTAAAAATAAAGTAGGAATTAATCTACTTTCAAAAAATAAATAAAATATAAATAATCTTATTCTTGTAAATGTTAAAATTAATAATAATAATAATATAACAACATTTAATAAAAATAAATTCTTATAATTATTATATTTATTAACTCTTTCTCTAGCTAACAATATTAAAGAACAAATTCATAAACTTAATAAAACTAAACCATAAGATAATATATCACAACCTAAAAAATATGAAATTCTAGATCAATAATTAAAAAAATTATTTATTAATAAAAATAAAAATCTAACAAAAAATAACAATACCTGTACCATTCAATACATATTATTAATAAAACAAAGAGGTGTTAAAAATATTAAAAAAAATACTAATTTTAACATTATATAATTCTAAAAGATTGAAAATAATCATTTCCGTGTGTTCGAATTATTGAAACTAAAATAGATAGGCCTAAAGCTCCTTCACATACTCTAAAAGTTAAAAATATTATTCTAAAATAACTTTCATAATTTAATATTTGCAAATAAATAAATAATATAAAAAATAATATTAAAACAATAAATTCTAAACTTAATAATATTGAAAGTAAATGTTTACGATTTGAAACAAAACAAAATAAAGCTATAATAAATAAAATTATAGGTAACTTCAAATAAAATTATAATCATTAGTTTTAATAGTTTAATAAAAAAAATTTGTTCTCTTGAAGTTTTAAAAAGAATTTATCTTATTTTTGATTTACAAGACCAATGTTTTTATTAAACTATTAAAACTAATGATTATAATTTTATATTGAAGTTTACCTATAATTTTATTTATTATAGCTTTATTTTGTTTTGTTTCAAATCGTAAACATTTACTTTCAATATTATTAAGTTTAGAATTTATTGTTTTAATATTATTTTTTATATTATTTATTTATTTGCAAATATTAAATTATGAAAGTTATTTTAGAATAATATTTTTAACTTTTAGAGTATGTGAGGGAGCTTTAGGCCTATCTATTTTAGTTTCAATAATTCGAACACATGGAAATGATTATTTTCAATCTTTTAGAATTATATAATGTTAAAATTAGTATTTTTTTAATATTTTTAATACCTATTTGTTTTATTAATAATATGTATTGAATGGTACAGGTATTGTTATTTTTTGTTAGATTTTTATTTTTATTAATAAATAATTTTTTTAATTATTGATCTAGAATTTCATATTTTTTAGGTTGTGATATATTATCTTATGGTTTAGTTTTATTAAGTTTATGAATTTGTTCTTTAATATTGTTAGCTAGAGAAAGAGTTAATAAATATAATAATTATAAGAATTTATTTTTATTAAATGTTGTTATATTATTATTATTATTAATTTTAACATTTACAAGAATAAGATTATTTATATTTTATTTATTTTTTGAAAGTAGATTAATTCCTACTTTATTTTTAATTTTAGGGTGAGGTTATCAACCTGAGCGTTTACAAGCTGGTGTTTATTTGTTATTTTATACTTTGTTAGTATCTTTACCTATATTAATTGGTATTTTTTATTTAATAAATCAGATAGGAACTATAAATTTTTATTTAATAAATAATTTTATATTTAATTATGATTTACTTTATTTTTGTATATTATGTGCTTTTCTTGTAAAAATACCTATATTTTTAGTTCATTTATGATTACCTAAAGCTCATGTAGAAGCTCCAGTTTCTGGCTCAATAATTTTAGCTGGTATTATATTAAAATTAGGAGGGTATGGGTTATTGCGAGTAATTTCTTTTTTACAGTTAATAAATTTGAAATTTAGATTTATTTGAGTTAGAATTAGTTTAGTAGGAGGAGTTTTAGTTAGATTAATTTGTTTACGGCAAACGGATTTAAAATCTTTAATTGCCTATTCTTCTGTTGCTCATATAGGAATTGTATTAGCTGGATTATTAACAATAACTTATTGAGGGTTATGCGGTTCTTATGTTTTAATAATTGCTCATGGTTTGTGTTCATCAGGTTTATTTTGTTTAGCTAATGTATGTTATGAACGTTTAGGTAGACGAAGTTTATAAATCAATAAAGGATTATTAAATTTTATGCCTGCTATAACATTATGGTGATTTTTATTAAGTTCAGCTAATATAGCTGCTCCCCCTACTTTAAATTTATTAGGAGAAATTTCTTTATTAAATAGAATTGTTTCTTGATCATTATAGATCATAATTATAGATCAGAAAGTGGCACGCGCAAACCACTTGCATAGATAACAACAACATATGAACACACAAGCATGCAAACACCTAACAAGCATTCGGTCAACTTTGAGAACCTACCCCAACAGAAGACGAATTCGCACTTGTGGTATGCATATGCATGTATGTATGTATGTATGTATGTGCACGCATGCTGTTCACAGTTTAAACGCACTTTTAATAAATTATCATAATTATATTATTAAAGATTCAAAAATTATTTAATTTTGATCTCAAAATGTACTGAAATAAATAAAAATACACAAGTATGTACATATATTAAGTCTATTAATGTAATTGATTTTTGTTTGGGTCATAGGGCATTTAAAAGTGATGGTCGATAATAAAACTAATTTTCACATTGTCGTGACGTCATAAGCAAATGAGCCGTCGCGGCGCCACTTGCTGTGGCCGCAGACAACCCAGGATCAAAAACATAACAAAGAAGAGCACACGCATGCAAACGTGCGAGCGCATATACCAGTGATCCCCAGCCATGCCCCGGGGGGCCGAACACATTCGACGATTCAAGCCGAATGCGTGCCGAAGCAAAGCCTCAAAGTGTGTTAGAGAGAGACAGAGAGAGGCAGAGAGCCTCTCTTCTTGGGGAACCCTGGCATATACACACATACAGAGAAACGAGAGCACAGCGCGCAGACGCGCGGCCGTGCTCATCGTTCCGCATTTGATCTGCGACTGACAATCGGTTTCTTGTTGTGCTGGCTTTCGAACGAATGCTTCGAACTCGAAACAGCCGAGCGCTCTCGGGGTGCTAGACATTTCGTTCGGCTGCTCTGGGGTTCCAGGCTCAGCCGTTTGGTTGATAGCACTTTTTCTGCTGTTTGACGCCTCTATATATTTCTTTGCTTAGTGATACAACTAAATTAAATATTTCCTTAAATCCGCCAATTTTGGCTGGACACAATAATAGGTGTACGAAGATAAATGTTTAAATTAAATCAATATTTCACTATTTTTGGGCTTGTTTTATATTAAACTAAGTATCTGGCAGCTAATAACCGGTATTTCCGCCATTATTTTGCAAGACTTTCTCCATTCGTCTTGGCATGGAGGATATTGACTTGCGACAAGTTCCAATTGGAATGTTGTACCATGCTCTTTGGACAAAATCCCAAAGTGGATTTTTATTTTGAAAAAAAGTCTTTCCGACCTCTCTTTTGAGTTCACCCCAGAGATTCTCGATGGGATTGAGGTCCGGGGATTGAGTTGGCCACTCAAGAACATCCACATTTTGCTCTCGGAACCAATTCTTTACTACTCGAGAGGCGTGCTTCGGGTCATTATCCTGCTGGAACTTCCATAAAAGTGGCATATTATCCTCGACATATGGTAGCATCACCGTTGTATACGAATCTGTCCATTATTCCGTCAATACGATGAATCGGACCAACATTATTCCATGAAAAATAGCCTCATACCATTAGGCTACCACCTCGATATTTCTCAGTTAAATATGTGTACTTGGGATCAAATTCTTTGCCCTTCGGACGACTAACATTCCTTTTGGCATCATTTCCAAATAAATATATTTTGGTTTCGTCACTCCAGAGGATATAACGCCATTTTTTCTCACCCTCCGGTCCGCACCAGGTTCTCCAAAATAATGCAAAATTGTTCTTCATCTGTAAATTTGCCGACCGAAGCAAGGGAACCCTGCGAACAATCCTACCTGTTAGGTTTGCTATTGCCAATCGTAGCCGAACGGTTTTAAGGCATTGGTTACGAAGTTTTGAGAACGTTTCATTAACATGGCAATGGATTTATACGTTTTTCCTTCATCTCGGAGTCGTCGAACGAGCCTTCTCTCTTTCGCACTGCAGTGACGCCCACGGCCTATCTAATACAATTTTAATTGTTATTAAGTTCCCATTTTGTTATATTTTCCTAATACCTTACCTTCTGCAAACCAAATAATTGTATTTATAAACTACAGGTTAATGTTTTGCTTCATACACCTATTTTATTGACCATCCGAGTTTGCAGTCTAACCAATAAAACAATCCACAATTTTTCCCAGAAAGATAATTAGTTCCGGGAATTCACCAAATTCGTACCGAAACAGTGTGACAATATTAAAAAAGTATAGCTTCCTTATTAAATGTTATTTTTATATCGATTTAAATCGATATTAAAAAAAAAAACTTCACACCTATTATATTGTCCATGAGTGTACATCAGCTCAAAGCAGAGATTAACTTTTATGCCCCGCCCGCGGTTAAAAATTAAGTCTCTCCTGGCATTTCCTATCCTGGTGGTGGACTTTTAATATTTAAAGCTTACAAACCCAATTTGATATAGATCGGCCCAAAAGAAAAGATTGGCCTTGAACACACATTTTGGGACATTTTCCAACAATTTTTCCTCAAAGTTGAATTGCAATCGGATGAACGCTTTAATTTTTCAAATTTCGTGGTTTGTGCGTCTAACCAATCCCCAAAGTTTCACCGAGATTAATAATTTTGCAAATATTGCGGGTTCTTGACAATTTTCCACCTCCATGGACAGCTCCATAGCCACCACCTTGGACACCTTCATGGCCACCTCCATGGCCACCTCAATGGCCACATCCAGGTCCACGTCCACCAACGACCCTACGGTCGAATTTACCAGCATCGGAAAATCATATTTCAATTTATTTCACTTACTGTCTTTACAAACCGAACTTAAAGTCAATCGGATGAAAAATAGATTTTTGTTTTTCGAATTTTCCGAGAATTTTCCATGTGGGCGGATTTTCCGAAATCAGGAAATCACGTGTCCAATTATTTCGCCTACTTTGCTTCCAACCCGAATTTCAAGTCAATCGGATGAAAAATGAAATTTTCCCCATACAAACTTTTCCGACAATACGGTCGAATTTCCCAGCATCGGAAAAACCCATTTCAATTTATTTCATTTACTGTCTTTACAAACCGAATTTCCAGTCAAGTCAAAAATAAAATTTTCCCTAGCCTTCTAGCTCTTACCGTTTAGGCTGTGCGACGGTCACCAGTCAGTCAGGTTGAACAGTTTTATATACCTGGTCGAAATAAATATTGGGACACTCACGTATCATAGTTATTTTTCACAGTTAATTAAAATTGGTAAGCATTTAAACGACCCAAAATTTTGTTTAATTTGCTTGCATATCAAGAAAGTAACGGTAGGCTAAAAGTTAGAATTTTATATGCTGGGACTTTTTCCTGACCAGTGTTGTGAAATGTGTTTTTTTCTAGTACGAAATTATTATTGGTACACCATCAAGAAAGTTGTGCTAATTGACTGTTTACTTAAGATTTGCCTAAGATAAGGTGAGTATTTGATTCTTACTATCTGTGTACAAGAAAATTTAGTTATTTAAAACTAAAAAAAATGTTAATTTAATACAGTGCGACATGTAAAAGCAGAAATAATGGGGAATGGGATTCTGCGTAATGAAGGCAAAAGCATTCGCGAAATAGCCAATATTGTAAAAATTAGCAAGAATACGGTTCAAAAATTTTTTAAAAACCCGAAAGCATACAATATAACAGTTAAAAGGGGCGGACCTTGCACAGTGTCAGAACGGACCAAACGACAAATAAAGAATTTGGCTGTAAATACAGCGACTAGTTCACGGGATATAAAGGTTAAACTGTCTCTTAAGGTCACCCCCGTCGTATTCAGCAAATATTAAGTTCTGATAATAAAATTAAATATGAAAAAATGGTTCGCAAACCTATGCTTTTACCAAGGCATAAAACAGCTCGACTGCTTTTTGCAGAAAAGTATACATTTTGGACAAGTGAATGGGAAAACGGCATCTTCAGTGACAAAAAAAAAGTTCAACTTGACGGAAAAATGATATACTGGAGAGATATGCGCCGTGTACGCAAGTCCTGCTATGCTCGCAATTTCGGGGGTGGCTTACTGATGGTATGGGCTGCATTTGGAAAAACCGGGAGGTCCCCTGTATGTTTTGTATCGCCTTATGGGCGACGTTTTGATACCGTTTAGCGGAGGAAAA
Source organism: Lordiphosa collinella (assembly GCA_018904265.1). Classification (NCBI taxonomy): domain Eukaryota; kingdom Metazoa; phylum Arthropoda; class Insecta; order Diptera; family Drosophilidae; genus Lordiphosa; species Lordiphosa collinella. Next base: position 52,730 of record JAEIFV010001267.1, read on the forward strand.
GTTGATTTTTCAACAGGATAACGCTGCAATCCACGTATCCAAAGCGTCAAAGCAGTTCTTTGAGGATCGGAAAATTGATCTTTTAGGGTGGCCAGCTTGTAGTCCCGACTTTAACCCGATTGAGAATGTTTGGGGGGTACTCTCGAACAAAGTGTATAGCAATGGACTACAATTTGAAAATTTATCCGAGCTCAAGAAGGCCATTATTAAAGAATGGTCCAAAATCGACTAAAAAACACTACAAAATTTGGTAATGTCAATGCCTAACCGCTTGGCTGAAGTCATTTCAAATTATGGAGGCAATACCAACTGTTTGGTAAAAAAAATATATTTTTTGCTCTAATTATAAAATAAAATAAAAAAAATTTTCTTTCTAGTGTACCAATAATTATTTCTAAGGGAGCAAACAAAAGGATGAATATTTTTTGTGGAAAGGACCAGTAAACTAAATTATGTTCATATGGTTTCACTGCATTTATTCTCTATATTTACGAATAAAATAAAAAAATAAAAAATTATAAGCCATTAACGATTTTGTTTTAAAAAAAGTTGGTTAAAAAAAAGTGTCCCAATATTTATTTCGACCAGGTGTATAGATTATATTATATTTTTTTCGCACAAAGCGTATAGCAAAATCGAATACTACGGACAATTCTAAGAAACTTTCACCAAGAAACCATCGGTCTAAAATAAATTCTTAGCCGCGCAAATCAACTTCAAATGTTTAAGTAAATTTAAAAAAAAAATTCTAGTAAGAAAGTCTGTCAAGCACGACAGTTATAGACTCTATACCCCCCACAATTTGCAAATATCTGGTCAGTTTTATGTAGAAGCCATACAAAGAGGCAAAAAAGCCATAGAGTATCTAATGCGCTGTATTAATCATACACTTACATTTACAGGCAGATCCAGTATGTTGTCAAAGTTCGCCACGCCCCCTCCCTCGCCCTCAAAATCTAAAAAAAAAACTTCATATGTCCCACGGTTTTGTAGATAGATGGTACGTACTTTTTCGCATATTTAGTAATCAGCATAATGTATCGATCCGCCGAAGGAATCATGAAAATCGGATGAACGATGGTCGAGTTATAAGGCTGCAAAGCGATGGGCAGCGCATTAGACACTCTATGGATTTTTTGCCACTTTGTATGGCTTCTACATAAAATTAATCAGAAATATGCAAATTTTTGGGGTACAGAGTCTATAACTGTCGAGCTAGTCGGACTTTCTTACTAGGTTTTTTCAAAATTTACTTAAATATTTGAAGTTGATTTGCGCGGGTTAAGAATTCATTTTAGACACATGGTTTCTTGGTGAAAGTTTCGTAGAATTGTTCTTAGTTTTCGATTTTGCTATACGCTTTGTTGGTTTTTTCCTTCCATACAAGTCGAAACCCACTTCCGTTTTTGTCACGTTACGACAGCACATATTTTTGGGTATATATTAAAGATCTTTTGGTCGATTGATCTTAATTGCTACGCAAATATACAAATACTTTTTAAAAATCCATGTTTTTGATATTTTTTAAAGCGTTTATTTGTACAAATGTCTCGTTACGCCAGATTGGAAATGCCCATATACATACATAAATGTCTTGGGTCGCCGCGTCGCTATCTACCAATTGGTTGATCTACATCGCAGCTTCAGGATAGAGCAATATGAGTCAACTTAGTTTCTGTTGCTGCTGTTTTTACCCATATACGTAGACAGTCAATCAACAGCGTCAATCAAGGTAATATACAATCCCGAAATGTCCTAGCTACCAGGGAAACCACATTTTCCTCGGCAAATTTAGACAGAGGTGCAATCAGGTGCAAGTCTAGGTTTTCTAGGCTTTCCCACTGCGCTCTGCAAACTGCTAATAAGTCAGAACTGCCCAAATCAGATGATTATATTTTGTATTTTGGCATTTTTTTATTTGAACAAAATTTAAATGTTTTTTTTTTTCGAAAAATTTAAGGGGGTCTTCTCATTCAAAACCCGTTTTTTGGACCCTTTTTAAAAAAATTCTTATTTGAAAACGCAAAGAATAATTAAAAACTTTTTTTATTTATTGTATTACAAAAGGTTCAAAGTAAATAAAAAATTTTTTTTTGCCTCGATACGAGGGCTGTTCAAAAAGTAATGAGACTTCAAAGTTGGTGGTGAAAAAAAAGGTGTCGTCACGGCGGCCACGATTCCGGGTCTCCGGAGCGTCCGAAATGAAAAAAAAAACGGGGTTATAATCAGTATAAATGTAATTCTCGGCTGAACCTCAAACTTAATTTTGTGATTTTTTTGACAAAATGGCGGCCATTGAAAAAAAATTTCAATTTCGGGCTTTTTTTTTGTAGTTTAGTGTAAAAAAAAAAATAGTAAAAAAATTTTTTAAAATTATGGTCGAGGTTCAGCCGAGAATGGTGACAATTCTGCGTCGATTCCATTTTGTTTCATGAAAATCGGTTTTGTTGAACTGGAGATATCATGGCCGCCAGTTCGAAAAACGTGGTTTCGAGATAAACGCGTTTAAAGTTTAAAGTAATTTTTTGGAAAAAAAAAAAAAATCAAAAATGTTTAAATGCAGAGCTGACAATTCTCCGTCGAATTCACTTTGTTTCATCAAAATCGGTCCGGTAGAACCGGAGAAAACTTAACGCATAGGTCAAAATACGAGGGTTTAAAAAAAAGTTGCTCAATGAGAAGACCCCCTTAAGTTTGCAGTTGCTTGGGAATTTAGGTCACATTGGGTCACTAAAAGGACTATATCTCCTAAACTAATTCGAGTTTTCGAAAATCCTTTTGGGGGGATATTTTTGAATATCCAAGCTATAAATAAATGCAAAAAAAAAAAGTCGAAAAAAAAAGTTGCTCAATGAGAAGACCCCCTTAATCCAATTGAAGATAAATCATATTTGTTCGTTCAAAAATATATTCGTGTCAGAAAGTAATTATCTGCAAACTATTTTTTCACGGACAACAAATATAGCTGTATAAGCCTATTAAACTTTCCCTTATCATTTTACGCTTAGTAAGGCATGTCCAAAACCGTACAAAAGACACGAGTTACCTACTTGTTAGGAGTGTACGTACATTAATCTTCTTTGCCCTGTCCCAACGCCAAGATTGGTAGCCATAGCTCTAGTAGTCTCGAAAACCTAGGACGGATGTAGCTAGAGCTACCTTCTTGTCTGAGCTAAAATTAATCGATTTACTCGAATTAATTTGACATTTTTTAGACAAAAAACTATTTGAAAATTTAATTGTTGAGTAATTTTATTTAAATATCAAATAATTCTTTCTAGATATTAATTCAAATGAATAAATAAATATCGATTTATTTAAGAGTATTTTCAAATAACATTTCGTAAATAACATTTGAATTCAAATAATAAATTTATTATCTGATTCGTTATTCGAATAATGCCCATAATGCTTGTAACTGCCATAGGAACGATAGGTTTCAAACAGGGATTAATACAGGTACCGGAACCGTTAACCGAAATAAACCGTTTCAAATCGCTTACCGGAACCGAAACAATCGAAACCGGAACAAAACCGAAACGTTGGTACCGGTACTGTTTCCGTTTTTTTTATCTTAGCAGAGCCCATCGTAATTTTGGTCAGATGTTTGTTACGCGACGAGGAATCCTTGTCACGTTGTCAAATTTTCTTGCTACTTTTCTAAGAATGCGTGAAACGTTTGACAGAAGACATCTTCAACATTTCTTAAACTTTGCTGACGCAGATATCGACATCCTTCTACATTAAAAAGTGTGGCTATCAGTTCGTGAAATAGTACGCATATTAGAACCAACTGGGGTGACAACAGCTAAATTTCAAGCCGAAAATCTAGTTTTGATTTTTATTCCATTTGGATAAACTGCAAATCCAAAACTACGTCCTCTCTATCGAAATCGCTAGTTCAGGAAATGGAGAAGCTTGAGAAAACCCCTATTGAGAACAATACTTTTCTATGTGGTATATTTTTGAACCCCAAATAACGAATCTTAAGTCCTGAGCAAAACATATATATGCTTTTAACATATATATGTATATGGTCAAATTTCGTCTGTTGCTGATCAATCACTGATTGATGATGAATGTTTTAATTCAAGCTTATCTGAAAGCGCCGACGAAGTTGCAAGAAAAGAAAATTGATGATAAAAACACATTTTTGTCAACTAATAATCTGCTGGATTTCATTTACATTTTTCTTGCACATAAACATATTCAAAACCGTTAAAACATTCTAAATTGGTGGTCAAAGTCCTCCACAAAGTTCGCAGAATTGTGTAAGATTTCGAAAGTTGTTCCTTCTGTAAAATAATACGAAATGTGAAAATCGATTTTAGTTTTACTTTAAATGCCAAACGACTGAAAGTTTTATGTTGAATATTGGGCGAATTCAGCAGGTAAATCCGATTTCCGATTACTGATTTCTCTGCTGAATAAAACAGATTGATCATTTTAAAAATACATTACAACTTTGAAAAATTTAGGTAAGATTTTTGAGGGCTTTTAACTCTGCAAGTTTGTCAGTTCATTTCCAGTTATGGGGTAAACAGTTGGCCGTAAGATCGGTTAATGGTCTCACCAATCATACCTTTAGAATGATTCCGTCTCATCAATCATGATTGTCAAATTTATCAATCGCAATCGGCAATCACTGTATTCAGCAGGTAAAATCGAATTTACTTTTTACAAATTTAAAACATTTTTACTTGCACCGGTACGTACCGGTATACCGAAATAAAGAACTGGGTACCGTAACAGATATAAATTAAAAACCAAAATAGAACCTTTTACCGAAACATTCATTTCGGGTCGTACCGGTACCTGTACCGAAACCGAAAATCGTTTCGGTATTAATCCCTGGTTTCAAGTAAATAAAAAAATCGGCTCAGCCGAAGTTAGTCTTGCTTTATCGTTGAGGAAATTTAAGAACAATGTTAACGAGTTTTAAAAGGAGCCAGCACATAATCAGCACAACATTTAAGCAAACAGCTTGGAACGAAATCACGCCCAGGACTAAAAGAAGATTTAACCGGTTCTAGACTAGACAGCAGGAGAAAAAGTGCACTATCCATGAAAAAACTTCGCAATCTTTGCCGTTCGGCTTCGGTTTAAACTCAAGGTTTCTTTCTCTTGGGCAAAAATTATAAGCACACAAGCCAAGAGATTAGGAGGAGAGTTTGGCTGTGTAAAATTTTTGCGTCTTGCTGAAAGTTTTATTTGCAGCAAAACACATAATTATGGTAATACTAGGAATTAAGTCATTTATTTGGAACGAGCTACCGTGTATTGACGGTAATCTATTTCGGATTCAGATCTCTTTATTTTTCGAAAATCATGTGTAAAAGTTACTCTATTGCTATAAGCTGAGCTTTCAGTGCAGGATATTGACATTTAAGCTTAGTATACACCTCAACAAAGGAACTACCAAAACAAAAGCACAAAAAATGCATAAGTTGTGGTCAAACTGCTGTGTTTGTTTTGATTTTGGATTATTTAAAATAAATAATAAACAATAATTACGAAACTTTCTGGAAGACTAAATTGCTGTGCTCTTTATCGGCAAGGTTTCACAACAATCGCTTGATCTTGCTCTTCGTTTTTTTCAGCTCATTATTTCAACTTTTTTGTAATCATTCTATTAGTGATAGCAATATACTTAAAGATGCACTCGATAAAGCACATGTGAATATGGGCATTTTGCGATACCTCTTTAAAAAATTGAAATCCATTCTTTCTTAAGCTATCGATAACCATGCAGAAAAATACCAATCTAGTGTATTTGTGGTTTTTACTTCACGGATCGCCAAGTGGCTCTGGTGCCAAAAGTTTTGTGATTTTTATACTCAGTGTCAAAGGTACACAGAGTATATTAAGATTGTGCAAAACTATGTAACAGGCAGAAGGAACCATCTCCGACCCTATAAAGTATATATATTCTTGATCAGCATCGACAGCCGATTCGATCTAGCCATCTCCGTCTGTCCGTATGAACAAGCAGATCTCAGATATGATAAAAATAGAGGTTTGTCATGTATGCGACAAAAACTCTATATAAAGGGTGTTTTTTAGCAATTATCTTCTTGGCAACGCTGGTTTAAACAGCTCACGCACGTTTCGCGTTTTGTTTCACTGTCAAACATCTTCAGTTTGGTCTGTAATTTAACCATGAATCGTCTTACAAACGAACAACGCTTGCAAATTATTGAATTTTATTATCAAAATATTATCAAAAAAAAAGTCACAGTTTGGTGCGGTTTATGGGCTGGTGGCATCATTGGACCTTAATTCTTCAAAGATGATGCGAATCGTAACGTAACTGTGAATGGTGAGCGCTACCGTGAGATGATATCCAACTTTTTTTTGCCCAAAATGCAAAAGCTTGACTTGCATGACATGTGGTTTCAACAAGACGGTGCCACACATGCCACACAGCTCGCGCAACAATGGACTTATTAAGAGGCGAGTTCGGTGAACATTTTATTTCACGTTCGGGACCGGTCAATTGGCCGCCTAGATCGTGCGATTTAACGCCTTTAGACTATTTTTTGTGGGGCTATGTTAAGGGGTTAGGTGGGTTTCAAAATTTCAAAAAATCGATTTTTTTTTTTTGCTTATCTTATAATTCAATATGCTTAGAATATTCTCTCAAAGTTTTAAAACGATCTGAGTAATATTCTAAGAGATATAGCCTTCGGATGCTCTACCCATCAGGCTATGTCAGCGTGAATGTAAATCTTTAATCGCGTTTTTCTCGAAACTACGTTTTGGAAATCGGTAGTCACGATTTCTCGAAAACTTATGAACCGATTTCTTTCAAATTTTGCACACTTCTTTAAAATAACATTATCTCGTGCTTGAACGAAGGATTTTTTTATTCTTTTATTATTATGTGATTTTTCAAGGCCATGAAGGGTGCGAATTTTACTCAAAAAGAGGGTTTTTTTGTTCTCAACGCCGCCAAAAATGCCATTTTTTTCCTTCGTCCAAGCACGAGCTTTAAGCATCTACTAACAGAAAATTTTTGGTTTTTGCATTTCTGATGAATCTGTCATGAGTTATCCTGACTACGCCGGGGGTACTTTTTTTGAGGGGTCACAGGAGACGACGTGTCCTCGCCTTAATTTTTAATATTTTTCAATGAAAATTTCACAATTTACTTATAAAATATATACCTTTTATATGGTAAATTGATGGAATGAAATATTTTGTTGGTTAAATAAAAAAAAATTCGTAAAAATGTACCTGTTTTGAGCCTTTTAAACCCACCTAACATCTTAACATTAAATTATATGGACCGTACTATCGATTCAAATAAAGATTTCATGCATTTTTCTGAATTTTATCGGAAAAACTTTCCTATAGCTCTCAAAAATAACCCTTTACTTGCAGGCAGATCAAGTTTATTTTTAAATTTTGCCACACTGAGAAACGATAAAGCTGTCATAGTGTAAACGTGTCAATTCTTCTGCTCCTGAAAATATTTATTTATTTATTTTCTCAAAAAAATTGTACTAAAATAGTCGTTGTGCCTTTTTGGGCCTTTTGGTGGAATCTTTGTGAGCTTATTTATTGTCATCCTCGGCCTTGCCGTTGGCTGGTTGGTTTCTCGCGCATTTGCTGAACCAAGTACTGTGTCTTGATGTCGTCGCCAGCAGACCAGTCCCCTGATGATTTGGCAAGTTGTGGATAACCAAGGGCTGCCTTCCAGTCAAGTTCCTAACCATGATGTGACTGTTTCCAATGCTTCAAGCTGGATAAATAATAGTGTCGCTGACAATGAGCGCTTTGTAATGGTTCAGCGACTTCGGAAAAAGAAAAATTTAGGTCTTTCCTACACACGGGCCGTTCCTAACATGAATGTTACCACGAACACTCTGGATGGTTACTCTGGTCATGGCAATAGTTTTACTTTGATTTCGAATGATCAAATGGACATGGACGATGATTTGCCCACTGCAGCGGTAGTTGACACGATTGATCTACTTTCGTAGATCCATTTACTCCTGATCTTGGCACTGACTCAACTCCTTGCCCTACTGCTCCCCCTACGTCAAACAGAACATCTCCGAAGTCAAATGTGAAGAGATCTGAACCGCGTCCACCGCCTTTCCTTATTAAGGGTGTCAGGAGTTTTCCGAAATTGATTAAATTAATTATGTCGGCTACAAGTGATTTCCGCTTAAAGTCTACGGGACCGTCTTCGGCAAGACTAACCGTGAAGGACGGGAACCTTTTAGCTCATATCAACTGAAGGAAGATCGTTTCTTAGAGTTGTTGCAAAAGGCCTTCACTTCTCTACTGATATAACCAATGCTGATGTTTATGAGATTAAGAACCTTTGCTATCAAGTGATAACTATATTTATTTATTATTAAGAGTCGACAAAAAAGGCTGTCGATAAATTTTAAGTAACGTTATAAAAAGACTTATCAACTAAGAAAGCCTGCGGTGGGGGAATTTTATTTGCCTGTCCGGCCAGCTATGCCCCGATTCACTGGCAGTTGTAGTCAGAGAAGTTATTAGAGCTAACAAAAACATTAACAATTTCTATAGAACGTGAAGAGGAAGAAAAAGAAAAAAATTGACGTTCAGTATTGTATTGACTCCCCTGAAACGATTGATACCTTGCAAGTAGTTTTGTCGAGAAAATCCAGCTTTCTGCTGGTCCTATTCTTAGGACCTCACTGAGCCTCCATCCCCATGGTCCAGTTTAAAGCCTAAAATTATTGCTTTGGTGAGACGCAAGCGCTCATTGCGACGCATCTGGATGAGGACCCTCTGGATCTTGCTAGATGGAAGACTGCCACAGCGGAACTAAGGAGTGTCCTGCAGAACAAGCTTAGCACCATTGACCCAGACCAAAGCCATGGCTTTGCATTATGCAAATGTACCCGAAAACGCCAGACTCTCAGCAGAAACCAACTCTGTTGCAACGACGGCACTTGTTTTCACTCTGATGACGCTATTGCGGATGCTTTTGCTCGTGATCTTGCTACCAGTCGAAAAGCAGATCACCATATAGCGATTTGCTCTCGCATTTGGTCCACCCTGTACTATCCGTCCGATTAATGAAGAAAAGATCAAAGAACATATAAAGCGATTTAAGCCTTGCAAAGCCCCTGGGTTGGATGCTGTTGACGGAAAGGTAGTCAAATCCCTTACAAATGAGGCAATTTCCTTATTATGATGGCTGTTTAACGCTGTTTTGGAAGTCATTTTCAAAGCCCTTGGAATCGTGTCTTGGTGGTCATGGACTCTTATCGCCCTATTAGCCTCCTGCCTACCTTCTCTGAGATTTTTGAGCGACTTCTTTTAGCAAGGTTTTTGACTATTGACTATTGTGAGTGCGCTTCACCAGTTTGGATTTCGCAGCCGCCACAGTGCAGTAAAACAGGTTCACAGAGTAGTTAATCATATTCTCGATGCCTTAAAAAAAAATAAATACTGTTCGGCAGTATTTTTAGATGTACACCAAAGCCTTCGATAGAGTCTGGCATGAGGGTTTGATGTATAATTTGAAGCCGATACTCCCGGAGTGTCTGTGGAGACTTATTGACTCTTTTTGACTGACAGCTTTCTCTGTTGAAGTGCGTGAAGCGCGATCCTTGTTACGTCCGCAAGGATGTGTTCTTGGCCCTGTTTTGTACACAGTTTATACTGCTGATCTTCCATGTCTTGATATCCAAGGTTCACTTACTGCCACCTATGCCGATTACCTGTCTTTTTGGCTTCAAGCGACAGTCACAGATCTGCCTCCAGATCTGTCTCTAGCATGCTACTTTTACACTTCGTAGAGGCAATACTTCTCGACTCACTTTAAACGGAGCTCGAATTGCCAACAAGGACACCATTACATATCTAGGCGTCACACTGGACAGAAGACCCCATGTTAGTCCGGTGTGTGGCTCTGCCCGCTTAAAACTCCGGAAGATGGACTGGTTACTTCGGCCAGAGAGTGGCCTTTCCCTTAAGACTAAAGACTAGCTTTTTAAGACCATAGTCTTCCCTACTCTTAAATGGGGTATTACATGTTGTGGAACGGCCTTCACCACCACCATTAAAAGAGTTGAGGTATGTGTAAGTAAGGCTCTTCGAAGAATCTTAACGGATGAACAATAGTCGAGTTATAAGGAAATTAAACAATTATGGCCAGCACCGGTCGCAACATGCCGGTTCCCACGGCAATCGGGTCTTAGTCCCGGAATCGACGCAGTGGAGTTTCCACTGCCCAAGGATTGCCAATCCCGGCAAACGGAAAGAAACGTACGTACTCTATCTTTTATTTCTCCTTCCTATCCTTTATTTTTTTTCTATTCCTGAGCAAGCAACGCCGGCCTTCTTGCTCAGACTTCTCTTACTAAGCGCCGGTGATGTAAAAGCAAACCCTGGGCCACTAGTCTATTTGTGCACGGTATGTACAAAGAGAATAACCAGAAGTGTCTGCTCTGTCCTGTGCTACACATGCGTAGACTGGTTCCACCTCCGATGCTCCGGCCTGACCAGGCATCAGGACCATAGCTCCAGTTCCGCATGCCCTGCCTGCCGCCCCTCAACACAAACACCCCCAAACACACCACAACTCAGCCCAACAACCTCACCACCAAATCTCAGGCCCACTCTCAACACAAACACCAGCACGAGGACGAGTCCTACCAGCCATGGAAGACTCACCCCTCCCCCTGCTGGCCCACCTAACACCCCTCACCCCCGCACCCGCCAACAATACAGTGCGCCGATCCCTGACACGGCAACGAACACCGCTCCTACCTGCACACCCAAAGACTTCCTCATCCTGCAGTGGAATTGCAACGGTCTCAGCAGAAAATTGGTAGAAGTCGCTGACTATATGAGTCGGAAAGGTATCATTCTAGTAGCCATCCAGGAGACAAAACTCACTCATAGGAACCCTCTAAAAACAACCGTAAACTTCTCCATACAACGCCAGGACCGCGAACGTAACAATGAGGAGACCTAGCCTTCATTATTCATCAGTCGGTTAACTACCGACCACTGAACACCCCCACTAATGACGAGCACTTAGATGCCCTTGGAATAGCAGTAAGAAGCGGAGAGGAGGAAATAGAGGTAGTGAAAGTCTACATTCCCCCAATTTCTGCCTGCCGCACGGTCTACCGTCCAAGCATACAACACCTGCTTGATGGTGACCGGAGGATCCTGGCAGGGGATTTCAACGCCCACAGCGATGCGTGGTTCTCTGCTCTAGGGTGTGACGCCCGTGGAGAACAACTCGAAGAGCAGATAGAGGCCACGGATTTCTGCGTAATAAACGAGGACCACACAACCCCCATCGTTATAAACTGCACCAGTTCACCCGACCTAACATCAGTTAGCTCCACCCTCATAGCCAACGCCACCTGTTATGCTCGGACCATATCCCCATCTCTATCAAGGTCACAAAGGATGCGGACTTCATAACTTCTGAAGCCCGCACCTTTGTGAGCTTTGGTAAGGCGGATTGGGATAGATCTGAGGCGGCGTTTGAGCACCAACCACCAAACACAGTCCACATGGGAGGACGCGTTTTCCGAAAAACCCTTTCCGCTACAGCAAAACGCTGTATCCTAGCAGGACGCATCCCACAGATACGTCCCCTCTTCCCGGCTGAGGCTGAGCCCCTCGCCAATCGAAGAGATGAGCTAAGGAAAGAGAACGCTGCGAACCCTGAGATACAGGCCCTAAACGAGGAGATAAGTAAGCTAGTCAACATACACAGGAGAAACTCCTGGCTCCAGAAACTCGATGAGTTGGACAAAGGCTGCAAAAAGCTGTGGAGCACCATTAAAAAGCTTACTACGCCTCGGAAAAACGACTTTGTCACAGTCTCGTTTGGAAATGTCGCTCCCGCCAACACCACATAGTGCGCCACAGCCTTTAACAGGCAATTCGTTGCTCACCCTGTAAGAGCTGACAAAGCCAAACGGATCATCACCCGCAAGATCCGCAATCTTCCATCCACAGAAGATCCAGTGTCCTTTGATTCGGATGAGGTTGCCATAGCCATAAAGGATGCAAAACCCTCAAAAGTCATTGGGCCCGATGGGCTTGCAACCATTATGCTAAAACACCTTGAACCGCTGGGCATCAGATATCTGACCCATACCCTAAACTTACGTGTCAGGTCACTGACCATCCGCAGCATCTGGAAGACCGGGAAAATCATCCCTATCCTAAAGGCTGTTAAACCAGCGGAACAGGGTGCTTCATACCGCCCAATCACACTCCTCTCCCCAGTCATCGAAATTCTTAAGGCCCTGCTCCTGCCCACCCTGAAGGAACATCTCCTTCTAGCCGAACACCAACATGGCTTCAGAGCCGGGCACAGCACCACCACAGCGAGCTAATAACAACCATCGCCTATGGTCTGAATAGCATCCGCCCCCATGAGAGATCGATATCTCTAAACCATTTGACATGGTAAGCCACTCCATCCAACTCCAGGATCTCTACCAAAGTAGCCTCTCAAACCACCTTAAGAGATGGCTTGCCATCTATATCAGTGGCATACAAGCCCATGTCGACTTCCGGGGGAATCAATCCAAAACCCGAGTCATCAAACAAGGTGTCCCCCAAGGAGGAGTCCTCTCACCGATTCTTTTCAACACCTATGTGGCCGGAATCCCTCAACCACCTCCAGATGTGAAAATCATCAACTACGCAGATGAATGCACCAATATTTCGACCAGCAGAGATGTCCGAATCCTGGAACACAGGATATACACATACCTTCCTCACCTTGCCAGTTTCTTCGCTGATAGAAACCTTAGCCTATCAGCCCCGAGTCCTCAGCAACACATCTCACAACCTGGACGAAGGAAGTCAAGCCAATACTGGACATTCACATTAATGGTATACAGATCTCCACAATATAAAACCCAAAAATCCTGGGAGTCATGTTCGACCCGCTGTTCACTTTCGCTAAGCACTCCGAGGAAGTTATAAAAAAAGTGCGGAGCAGGAACAACCTGACCGCGACCCCAATAAACTGCTCACTCAGCAGTTCCTCATCAGCTGCTTCTGCGAGTCACACTTGAACCAGGCGTGCACCACCTTTAGAATGTCCAGACGACCGCAAGCTGTCAGGTTCGACCTGAGAACCGAGCTTACCCCTGCTCTGCAACACCTGGGAGAAGGACGCCCCACACCAGCGACCTGCGCGGAAGTGAAAAAGCAGGCACACACTACCATAGTTGCCAACGCCATCTCATCCTACCAGGACAATGTAGTTCTTGAAGGAGTTTCTCTAAATTACAACGATACAGTTTCAGATCTGGTCAGCTTTAAAATATGATGGAGGGGTTTGCTTAAAAAGACGCAGATGATAGACGGAAATGGTTATATCGACCCGCTTCAATTCTGGCTGGTCACGCCAAGAATATACTTCTTCTTCTTCTTTGGCCATCACAACCGTTTTACGGTCTCGGCCGCTGCCACACAGCTTTGCAATGTCTCCCTGCACCTGGTCGCGCCATCTCCGCTTTGGTCGACCAGGCGGGGGAATGCCTCCCAACTCGATCGCATGCCGATTGTACACACGCTTTGCTGGAGCGTTATCAACCATACGGGTAACATGTCCTATCCAGCGCAGCCGCTGTTGTTTTATGCGCTTGACTAGGTCAGTGTCCCCATAGAGCTCATACAGTTCGCGATTCATTCGCATGCGAAATTCGCCGCCAACGTTTAGAGGTCCATAGATCCTCCGAAAGAAGCCAAGAATATTAATTCCCGGATATACCTCTGAATTTTTATCGGTAGATAGTTTAAAAAAGTTTGATTTTAAATAGTCGGACATTTTATGCAGCAACGGCAACTGTTTGACTGCTTCGAATACCTTAAAATTTCTGAAAGAAGTCCACAATTCTAACTCGGTCTTTAAATTATTGGTGGTTTTAGAATTTCACCATAGAACTATTCAGACTATACGGGGGGAGAACACTGATTTAAGCTTGTTTTTGAGTCAAGGATTTTTGCAAACAAGACGCATCTGTGATTCAGATGATTACTTTTTTCTTATTCATGACGGTTAAATGCTTTATGTATTAACGGGTGACAACTAATAATCTGCACAGACTTTAAAATGCTGCCAAAACCACAAGTCTCCATGGATCTTTATGAAAATTTGACAGTTTATTTATGAAAGAACCGTTTAGCAACTCGACGTAGCTTCCGGAAAATGTCTCCGCAGGCGGCCTGTACGACCTTGGGGTAGTACTTCCGGATCCTGTTGGTCAGTTCTTTGATATTTCCTGCCTTCCAGTTGTTTTTGTAAACTGCAGCACTCAGACTTCCAAAAAAAATCTTCAGTAGGACGACACTGCGGCAAGTTTGTTGTGTTCCGTTCCTTTAGTACAAAAGGGATATTTGCAAAAAGGAGATATTGGTTGCACATCCACCGACATTGAGATTTGACAGTTTGTACACTTATGGACAAAATAATAGGTGTGTTTTTTTTTCTTTTTTAACTTTTTATTTCTAATTCATATCTTCTCTAATCTCAACAAATCAAAGGTTTTTCAAAACAAATACTTATTAATTGTCTTTAAACAAAAAGTAAAAATAGTTTCACAAAACCTTTGATATACAACTAAATTAAATATTTCCAAATAAATTAATTTTTGTTTCGTCACTCCAGAAGATATAACGCCATTTTTTCTCACCCTCCGGTCCGCACCAGGTTCTACGATCTAATGCAAATTTGTTCCACATCTGTAAATTTGCCGACCGAAGCAAAGGAACCCTGCGAGAAATTATACCTGGTAGGTTTGCTATTGCCAATCGTCGCCAAACAGTTCGTGATGACACAATATTCCTAATTTCATTGGCAATCGTCCTGAAAGACTTGGACGGGTCGCGTTTAACCAACAGAACCATGCGATCGTCGGTCGAATGAGTCTACTCTCCTCCGCACTGCAGTGACGCCCACGGCCCATCTAATACAATTTTGATGGTTATTAAATCGCGAATCGTTAAGGCGAACGGATGTGCCTCCAAGTGCTCCTGTTAAATATTCTGACAACGGCGACAAAAAACCAATACAAGTGCAACAAAACAAAAGCGAAAGGACGCAATTATATATTTTTATGTATCAACAAGTTTTAGTGCCAAAAAACAATGAACAAACAGGCGAAATTAAAACTCGCTTAATTTTTATTGGTAAGACTACAAACTCAGCTGATTAACCTGTAGTTTATAAATACAATTATTTGATTGCAGAAGGTAAGGTCACTTGGAAAATTTTACTAAATGGGGATTTAATTTTTTTTTTAAGAACTTATTTTGTATTTATTGAATCTTCTCTTAATGAGACTAACAATAATTTTTCAGGTCTTAATCTAGAAACTATTTTATAAACCATCCCCTTTGAGATAGTTTGTGTTCTGCGGCCCTTCAAGTCAGTCGCTGGGTTGGTAGGTCATTTCTCCTGAGGCGAGAATGCGTTGCTAGCATGGAAAGAGATTTTGCAAGTTGATTTGGGTGGGTAAGAAGCTTCTCAGAATATTTTTGTTTAAGTTGCTCTATTTCAGTTTCGACCAATGGGATGCTGAGATCGTTGTGGATACCCTCATTGCGAATGTACCATGGCGCTCCAGTGATGGTTCTGAGAATTCTTGACTGTGATCTTTGGAGGATATCCGCACTGCTCGCACAGGCATTTCCCCATAACTGCGAGCCATACGTCCAGACAGGCTTTATGATGCTTTTGTACAGTAGGACTTTATACTCCAGTTTAAGAGGGGAACGGGAGTTGATTAGCCAGTGAAGGCTGTTGGCCTTTAGCTTGATTTGAAGCTTTTTCGACTCTATGTGTTTGCGCCATGTGAGCCTTCTATCGAGGTGCACACCTAGGTATACAACATCGTTTGATTGCGGGATCTGGGTTGCATTTAAGGATAGCTGGAGACAGGTGCTTCTGTTGAGTGTGAACGTCACATGCTTACACTTTTGCTCGTTGATTTTTTCGCCAGTTGGCCAGCCACTCTTCCACATTAGCTAGGTGGCTTGCCAGGAGACGGTAATTGGACATCGTGATCTGCTTAATATTGACGTATCATCCGCAAAAGTACTATTTGTAAGTCGAGGGTCTGTTGGTATGTCGGCAGTGTACATTACATATAGGAGAGGACCGAGTACGCTACCCTGTGGCACTCCGGCTCCTATAGTGAACTCTTCCGTTGTGTACTCATTTTGACGAACTGTAAATACTCTGTTACTGACGTAACTTTCTAGGACTTTGTGAGTATTTGGGGGAAGCATTGTCCTTATCTTGAATATAAGACCATCCAACCAAACGCGATCAAATGCTTGGGCAACATCTAAGAAAATTGCAGAGCAGTATTCGTGGTGCTCAAACGCAGTCCGAATGTCTGAAGTTAAACGGTTGACTTGCTCAATAGTCCCGTGCTTTGCTCTAAACCCAAATTGATGCAAGGGAATGATATTTTGTGCATGGGCATCAATTTTACTGAGTAGGATCTTCTCAAATAGTTTTGACAGGCATGGCAGCAGACTAATGGGTCTGTATGATGACGCTTGTGTTTTATCTTTTCCTGGTTTCTGAATCATTATGATTGTGGACTTCCTCCACTGAGTTGGAAAGTATCCACATCGCAGAACAGCATTGAAAAGTCTTGAGATATATGTAATAGCGGGACTTGGAAGTTCCATAATCATTTTAGGTGTTATAAGGTCATGTCCAGGAGCTTTTCTGGGATTTAGCTCTCCGATGGCGTTTTTTATTTCTAGCGAATGAACTTTGATTGGGTCAGTTTGTGCGGCGGTCGGGACCAATGTAAGTTCATAGCCATTGGTTGGAGGATTTGGCTGGAAAACATTACTAAGGTGAAGTGCAAAGACAGTTGCCTTTTCTTCGTCGCTGCGGACCCATCTCCCTGTCTGATCTCTTAGAGGCGTGTCTACCTTTGCAGGTAGACATGCTGGCGCGTGCCCTCCATAGGGGAAATTTGGTGCTTGTAGGCGATAATTTTTCGATATAACGGCTATGTGCTAGCTGTTCTTCGGCTTCGAGTGCTTTGCGAAGTACGCGTTCTGCTAGTCTCAGACAGTTTTTTGCGGCAGGCGATCTAAAGCTTTGCCATTCTCTTCTTGCACAACGCATTTCTGAGACCAGCCGGTCAATGTAACTGTTTGTCAATCTACGATCTGGCTGAGGTGCTGTTGTTGTTGTTTGGGGGTTTGAGTGATGAGCAGCGGCAGTAATGATAGAGGTGAGGGCTTGAACTGAATTGTCAAAGTCTTCTTCGCTGTTTATGGTTGGGCTCAGCTCGATGTGACTGCTGATATATTTTTTGTATTTGAGCCAGTTTGTCTTGTGTGATGTCAGTCTCCGAGGATATTCTCTAACATGAGTGCACTCCAGAAGGGTGAATATTATTGGAGAATGGTCTGACGACAAGTCAGCAAGGGCTTCTGCAGTTACCAAGTTTTGTGGAATTTTTCTTGTTATGGCAAAGTCTATAAGATCGGGTAATTTCTTTGGATCTACCGGCCAGTATGTAGGCCTTCCCGGAGATACATAGTCGGGTTTGTTGATGCGCGCGTGAGTACGCTGTAGAGTTGCTTCCTGGGATTGGTCAGACTGAAGCTCCAGTGGGGATGATTCGAATTATAGTCGCCCGCAGCCAAGAAGCGTTGACCAAGTGTATTAAAGAAATCTAGAAATTGATTTTCTGATATTGCGAAACGTGGGGGACAGTAAACCGCGGACAGAGTGATATTGCCTTGTTTAGACTCTACATATCGATGTGGCTTTGTAGGTAGTTTTCCGAAAATCCTGATAGTGGGTAATGCTTGATGCGGCTTCTGGACGAGGATGCCAGTGCCACCATGGGCTTTGCCATCTGTGATTTGTAGCCGTAAAATGCATACCCAGATAATTGAAAAAATATCGGTCCGTCTATGCGAGTTTCGGCAACAAGCATTATGTCGTCGACATTGTCTTGAGAAATTTTGATAACTACACTTCTGTGGCGGGGAATGCCATTTGCATTCCAGAGTGAAACTCGAAGGAGAGCCATTATTTGATTGTTATGAAGCGACATTTTATTGAGAATTCTCATGTTCGCATTTGTTCTTGCATTGCGTTTGCATATATACCATAAAAATCCTTCAAAAATGCTGTATCGATAGAAACATAGTTTCTAAGCTACTATAGTTTGATGGTTGTTCCTCTTGTTTTGATGGCAGTGTCGGCTCACTTCGAATTTCATGCGAAACCGTAGATATATGGGTGCGGGTCTATCATTTCCTAGTTTCAGGGCGCTTGCGAAAGAAACACCTTGTGTTGAAGTCGTTG